>CP139508.1:177623521-178223521 GCA_021014915.2 Artemisia tridentata subsp. tridentata | reverse complement strand
TCACTCTAAACCTTGTCCTAGTTCACCCATGATCTCCTCAACATAATAATAGTAATCTAAACATAAACTTAATAATATTCAATGTCCATGTGAATGATCATCAAAATCTTTATCTTCACAAATTTACTAATATATATGTATATAGGGCTTATTTTTGTAATAAGAACTTGTTTAAAACTTAAACTTTGTTAAAGGATCATAGTAAATGTAAATTTCACCAACATGTACCAAGTGATAATGAGTATAGATACTTGACAAGCATATACAATATGAAAATCGTGAAGTGTTAGTAAGATCACTTACAAGAGTGATTAGTGAGATGGAAGTTGTAAAACAATTGTTTAACCACAAGATTTATGCTCCAAACTCTTGCTAATGTATCCTAATGATTCTTGAACTAGCCAAATCAAGATTTCTTCTTTCCTGGCTCCTATGGTTGTGTCGAATTGTATGTATAAAAGGGTAGGATGATTTATTTTTTTGTTCTTAACTTACACTAGTAGCAAAAATGAGATGTGTTAAGTCTTATTTATACTAAGCTTGGTTCAAACTTGGAATAGTAAGTCAAATATCATAATTTTGTCAAGAGGGAGGGGGAGGCCGAATAGGGTGGCTAAGAGGGGGGGGCAAGGAGACAAATAGGGTGGCTTAGCCCAAAAGCAAAAAGTTAAGTAAGCTTTTGTTGGGTAATGATGATTAAGTAAGTATTATGTTTAATATCTAAAGGACATGAGAGGGGAGGGGGCGGCACTAAGCATAAAATGAGATTAGATGTGTAGTTTTTAATAAAAAAGTGTATATGTTGTATGTATTGGGTGTTAAAAATGTGCATTGGTTATTGTTTCGGTAACTAACGAAAGTTATACATATTTAAACGTAAGTTGTAAAGAAATTACTATAGGTGTCAGAAAATATTTTTGGCACTTTGGTAATAATTTTTGAAGTATAAAAATACCTTGGAAATAATCGTTGAGAGAATCGGGTATGTCGTGTGTTAAATATAGAATAACAAATAACGTTTGTTGAATTCCAAAACCGTAAGTAGTTAAAGAATAGAAATTTGTTTTATAGTTTAAAATTGTGAAATGGAGCATGAGCAAGATACTGGAATGTTTTGAACTAAATATAGTCTAAATTCATAGCGTTCAAGAGGGTTGTTCCTAGTTTTATGTTTATTTAACCAAATAGTTATTCGTAAAAAGTGTTCTTGTAAAGTCTCAAAGTCGTAAATTGGAGTTTTAAAATAAATGTTGACGTGGAAAATTACGGGTTGCTACAGTCTTCACCCGTTTAAGGAATTTAGTCCCTGAATTCAGCTCGTTCGTTCTACAGATGTATGTTCTCGCTTTAAGTGATCTCAGGATTTCCTTGAGAATTCCAGCGAACCTCAATGATAGGAATTCAACTTTGTTGGCTTGGGAACGTTTAGAGGACCATCAAAAATATGAGGATTCATTTAAAAGAAAAGTATTGTGACGAGAAAGTATTATGGTGCTAATGTGTTGGATGTAGATGTGAATGTTCATGTAACGATTGTATACCCACACATAAATTGTTGGAACCTTTAGAAATCGAGTAGAGAATCAATCTGAACATAATTCTATTATAACTATTCCCAGTATTGCAAAATTCATCTCTAAGTCGGACATAGGTGGTCAGGCTATGGCCCACTGTCCCGGGTCGAATATAGGTGACTAGTCTATATTCCACCGAGGTTCAATGAATTTTGAAAGACTCAGTTCAGTTATACTAATAATATGTCCCTCACATTTAGAAGCTGTTTTGAAAGACTAAGGCAAGTGACCAACCTCGAGGTCAAATGATGAGATTACGTAAGGAAAGGTGTAACGCTGTGACATATACGATATGTGAGCATGCTTATATGAAAGATAGTTACAGTAATCGACAAAAATAAGTGGGTATAATTAATCCGATAATAAGACACAAATCTCATCAAATATGTCAGCAAACAAATCACAATGAGGCATCAGCTTGACAGGCACGCACGTGGCGGTCATAGGGTTACGTTTTCGTAAAAGTAGTTATAGTCTAGGTTATAAAAATACCCAGTTCTCTATAACCGAGGCTCTGATACAAATCTGTAACACCCCCAAAATCGGGTCCAGCGGAAGCTTACACGTCGCTGGGGTGCTACTCAATTGGTACCTCAACACAAGTACAAAGAACGGTTTTTTACCTCAATCATTTAGTATAAAATTCATTAACAAAAGTGTTAAATTTACATCCTTATAAAGTGGTGTGGAATTAGGCCCATGAAATAAGTAAAACGGTCCCCAAATGAATATCAAAGTATCTTGATCCTATTACCATGCCATGCCATGCCAAAAGCCGCCAATTGTGAGCTAACACTTTAAGAACCTGAAAATACATGCTAAAACGGGTCAACACGAGGTTGGTGAGTTCATAGAGTTTAATTTAAATGTAAAGCATTTGAATAAAGATTTCCCAGCAAAGGCATCGTAAATCTACTCAGTCCTAAGTCCCGGCCATACAAGACTTGCAACCTGTGTGTTTACAACGCACTGCCAAATAAGTTTAAGTTCTGGTAAACAAAAGTAATATATGGACCACAAGAATACAACGACAATGTACTCTAAATATGTTCACGAAAAGTATTATTGTTGCACTAAGTTCATGACACCGAAGCCTTAACAGTTAGTTCATGTTATCACCCCAAACAGGTGCTTTGCCAGACACCTGTACGACATCAAATGAAATGCGTCCGTTTGACCAGTTGGAGCGACCAACCCGGACAGGGGAGTTTACCCCCAATAGATCTATTCACAACATTCGCGCTTACAATGTAATTAACGGCTCATGATAATGGGGAATTTATGGCAAACGACAACAACTTAGGCATTCAATAAATGTTTAATTGTAACACCCCCAAAATCTGACCTAGCGGAAGCATACATGTCATTGGGAGTGCTACGGAAATCAAAATCACAACACAAGATAACAAAGAACCAATTACACGCTTTAGAAAGATGATTTCTTTTATTTAAATCAAAGTTTAAAAATCCTTAGTTTGCAAAGATTATTTTCAAGTTGCTGGTCCCTCAAAAACAATTCAATTTCAATAATCAAAATTTTTATTGGTTAAAGTATAAGACTGCCGCCTTGCCAATCCTTGCCATACTTGCATAACATGTTTACCTGAGAAAACATGCTTAAAAAGTCAGCAAAAAGCTGGTGAGTTCATAGGTTTTAGTTAAAACAAATATATCAAATTTTTATAATATCAGTTTCATCAAAATGTCAAGTATATGTTTTATTACGCTAGCTCTAAGTTCATGTAACCGAAGCTTTAACAGTTCTGCATGCTCTAGAACATGTAAATCATAAAAGCCCTAGCAAGTGTTTATCACACTTGAACATTGACATGGTATACGCTCGTTTGCCTATCCGGTCAAACCGAACGGGGACGTTACTCCCAATAGATCTATTTATAACATTCACGCTTCCTCACTGGAATTAACGGTTCATGAAATTCGGGCAGTAGGGGACATATTAGGCTTAGGCTATCTGCGTAATAACTTGGGTATATTAGTATTTATGTCCACAAAATTTAGTTTAGCATGTTCTCACCCCAAAACAAGTAAAAGTAAAAATGGGGCTATAAACTCACCTTTACTGGTCTGAACAGTGAATGCTGTGAAATTTAGGAGTGCACGGCACCAACACGCAACCTAAATTACATAACCATGTTTTAGTTTCAAGTATTATATTCAAGTCTCTTCAAATTTTAAATCTCAATGTTTTAGTATACTTATGTGTTGTTACTCATGTGGCGGTAAGTGTGGTTTCTAAAGTCTCTCCTAAGGGGTGGTGATATGTACTCTTATAATTTGTCCTAAGGTCATGGTAACTAGTGGTCGGGATTCATCTACGGCCTAATGTATAAATTAAATCTAGTTGGGATAGGTATATTTATTCAAATATATTGTTTGTTAGATTTGCCTATGTTGATTTTAAAAATATGACTTAATATTTGTGGAGTTCACCCCTAATGGTTTCTAACCGCTAACTTGAGTAATTTAATTAGTTTCCTTTTTATGATCCATTTATACAACATTAGTTTAAAGTTTTGGGTTTCGACTAATCTATTCAAGTTAAATATATATAATTTAGTGATGTTCACTTTTAATTTATTTGGTTATCAATATGACAAATATAAGTGCTTACGTATTTTATATATCTCGTCACGTGTTATGGTTCACAACTATCGTGAGACTTATTTTATTTTTTTGACATAATTACCTTTACTACACAATTTTATCTAGTCGAATATATATATATTTTATCCCTATTTCCAAAAATGTAAATGAAGTTAATTATATGTAAATGTGTATGTATATATATATTTTTTATATCTAGTCGTTTATTTGTTTGCGTCGGGTTTATCATTTCGGCTATTCAAATTTTTATACATATGTTAGTGAAATTAAAGTTTACACTTTTGGTTTTCGGCTAAAATTGTTTTTACATAATTATTAGTTGAATAATTTTTATATCCAAACGTTTACATTATTGACTATACAAGTTTCACGTTAACATGTTTTCATGTTTATTTTTGTGTTTTCGGCTATTACGAGTTTTAAACATTCGTTAGTATACATTGGTTCGTGACAGCTATTGATTCATTTTAGTATGTCTCGACAGTGTTTGTATACTGTTATCCGATGGGCTTTAAAAGCTCAACTGGCTGAGGCCCAGGTGGTTCGAAGAGAGGGGAAAAAGGCTAGTGCTAGTGAGCTGTTTTTAAACTAATCCTGGTGGGCTTATATGGGCTGTACACTGGCCCAGAGTTACAGGCCGATCTATAGCTTGCTAAATGGCTCCTAGTGGGCTTTAAGTGGTTGTTCTTTGGGTTTTGGTTTGACTGGTAATAGCACTAGGGTGAAGGCAGTTTTTGCGCCAAGTTATCACCTTGGCAAAGTCTTTCTAAGACTTATACTTAGAGACTGTAATGAACCACTAATCACGGCTGTGGTCTCACTTGGTGACCCTCATTCGAGTACTACTTCATCTTAAGCTTTTGGGTGCCTAGGTGATGGCCACACCTTAGATGCTTGGTTGAAAACGGTGCTATCTTTGTTGAGGTCTTTGGTTCGAAGTCAATATGTCAATCTAGGTTTGAATCCGTGAGTACAAAACTCATGGTTTGTGACCAAATGGAGTCTATCTATATGGTCTATTCGTCCCCTAGACATGGTGTTATTTACTAGTCTATTCGACCTCTACTTTGCACCCTTGGAATACCCTTTAAGCTATCCCAAACTAACCTCAATCTCCCACAGGTTCGAACCATGAACCTGTGGTTCCTAGGCTGCCAACTACTCCTTAAACTTGGGCCGAATGGCTTAGTCATTCCACAATACATTTCCAGGTTCATGAATTCCTTCCCTCTTGGTGTGTTCGATCATAACTCAACCATGAGTGATCTAATCCTTTCAAATGGTGGCTCCTACATTTTTCTAACAACAACAACAATACTAACCTTGATCAAACTAACTTTATCTATGCCCCAATCTTGGAGTTTTCCTCATTCGGCCTAATCTAATCATTTCATACCTAAAACTTATCCTCAATCCCATTGGTGTTTCTAGTACTACTTAGGCAGAAACTATAATCAACCACAAGTTTCTATCTTCCTGGAAATTTCCTATTCGACACATACTATAACCATAACTTAAAATCTTTCTTCAAGGTCAATTAAGGGTGTGCCTAGGTAAAATTTTTGGCCGATACATTACTAACATCAATCACAAATTTTTCTTAACCATTCAATCTAAACTTTTTCCTCATTATGAACGATAACAAAAAAAATATAATAACTAGTCGATTAAAGATTAACCTGTCAAGGGTTTTTTTTTTTTTTTTTTTTTTTTTTTTTTTTTTTTTTTTTTTTTGCGTATGAACACTAGTAAGGACCTTCCAATCCGAAACCCACTTGCTCCAATATTATCCCACCACGACCTCCAATTCAAATCACGATCTTGACCCTTATCTTGAGAACCTCTCATATTTTTGGTGTGTTTGATAATGGTGTGATTTGAATCCCATCTAGGAGGCGCGGATTTAAGGAGAATACCGGAGAGTAATTCCATATTACCTTTCGGGTTTTTGGGTGAATAATCAACCCTTTTCGGTGTGTTATCTCTATACCTAAGGCTTCATCTCCTATGTTGGCTCGTGAACTATAATGAAGACAAGATTTTCTAAGTCAAAGGTATTAATGGTGTCTGAATTTGGGATGGTGATGGTTCGGTGTTCATGGGGAAGAGGATGGAGGCGACAAATAAAGAAAATGGAGATAAGGTTACTGCCTTTTGGGTGGGTGTGCTAGTGGAGTTGTGTTTTTATTTTTATTTCTTGTAATTGGGTGGGTTATCAGTCAACATGTGATATTTTAATACCCGTGTCCCGCTAAACTGTGTAAAATTCGGATCCGTCCTAGAACCATTTCTAATTTGAGAGTTTATTTTCCTAGAGTCGTTTTGTAATTCTTGAATATTTTTCTGAGTCCTAAATTATTTACTAATATTTTCCGAATTTCAGTTTTATTCCTGGTTTGCGTGTAGCGTCGGTCCGTGTGAAACTGGGATAACTTCCCATTTTCAATACAACATAGTGAACAAATCATAATATGTGCTTATTTCACTGTTCCTTGGTGAGATTTTTGGTTGTCAATAAATACAGGTCTGTTTCCTATTATAATCACATAAGGCCAAATCAGATAGTTCAGTCACAATAAATGAATTGTTATGCATTTAATGTTAGGAAAAATTTACCATTTGTCACATTAATGCACTAATGTCCATAATAAAATAATCAAGTGTGTAACAGGTAAACACATAATACTTTCGAGTAATCGATCAAGTGTTTCAACCAATCAGTAATGTTTGAGAAAACGATTCACGTTTCAAGTAAAATAAGCATAGAGTTTAAATATAAACGAGCATGTATTCTCCCCCAAAACGGTTATAAAACAAGTAAAAGTAGGGGCCATGAACTCACCTGGAGCAACTGATAGGATAATAAAAGGAAAGCGAACGAATATCGAGGTACGGACGCTCTAACCGCGACCTAAATGATTCATATGTCTTAGGTTCGAAAACATGGTCATGCATGCAAGTTCGTACTCTATTTTATCACTTGTACATGTTGTTGTAACATTTGTTGTCGAAATATAATTGCGTCATTTTGATCCTTTATTAGAATTCACCACCTTTTTAGAAAACATAACTTGTTTATCTCATGACCAAGTTTTAATCGTCGTGTTAATATGTATTTCAAAGTTCTCTAACGCGTCTAATAAGTATATATATCGTTCTACCATTTCCGTTCACGCTATTTTAACCAAAATGTACACTAAAAGGTCCAGAATTCACTTTTAAAAATCCTATCAGCTTTCAAAATAGAAGCTGTCTAATTTATATGTTGCCGCAAACATTCTTTTGGCCATATCTTTTGCGTTGTAACTCCGTTTCTTAAGTGTGACCTATCCCCGCGAAGGTATTTAAGTGTACTCTAGGATTTTGAAGGTCTCGGTTAGCCTAAACATCATGTAACCTCAGTTTTTCACCTCTCAAAAAGCTGGACAGAATGTATTTTTCAGGTTTTTCAGAAAATGATTGTTTTTGTCGTCTACTTTGAAAATAGCGTATCTTTTTCGTTATAAGCCCGTTTTAACTCATTCAAGCGACCACATTATCGTTATTAAGTCTATTTTCTATATTTCGAGCTAAAAATTACTTACAACCTACTGATTTCTACATTTTTTTTACAAAACGGGACAGCAGCTCATGTAGACGTTTCAAAAGTGTGTTTTCTAGTTTCTATCCCATTCCAAATCACTCCAAACCTTGTCCTAGTTCACCCATGATCTCCTCAACATAAAAATAGTAATCTAAACATAAACTTAACCGTATTCAATGTCCATGTGAATGATCATCAAAATCTTTATCTTCACAAATTTACTAATATATATGCATATAGGGCTTATTTTTGTAATAAGAACTTGTTTAAAACTTAAACTTTGTTAAAGGATCATAGAAAATGTAAATTTCACCAACATGTACCAAGTGATAATGAGTATAGATACTTGACAAGCATATAGAATATGAAAATCATGAAGTGTTAGTAAGATCACTTACAAGAGTGATTAGTGAGATGGAAGTTGTAAAACAATTGTTTAACCACAAGACTTTTGCTCCAAACTCTTGCTAAAGTATCCTAATTATTCTTGAACTAGCCAAATCAAGATTTCTTCTTTCCTTGCTCCTATGGTTGTGTCGAATTGTATGTATAAAAGGGTAGGATGATTTATTTTTTTGTTCTAAACTTACACTAGTAGCAAAAATGAGATGTGTTAAGTCTTATTTATAATAAGCTTGGTTCAAACTTGGAATAGTAAGTCAAATATCATAATTTGGTCAAGGGGGAGGGGAGGCCGAATAGGGTGGCTTAGGGGGGGGCAAGGAGACAAATAGGGTGGCTTAGCCCAAAAGCAAAAAGTTAAGTAAGCTTTTGTTGGGTAATGATGATTAAGTAAGTATTATGTTAATATCTAAAGGACATGAGAGGGGAGGGGTCGGCACTAAGCATAAAATGAGATTAGATGTGTAGTTTTAATACAAAAGTGTATATGTTGTATGTATTGGGTGTTAAAAGTGTGCATTGGTTATTGTTTCGGTAACTAACGAAAGTTATACGTATTTAAACGTAAGTTGTAAAGAAATTACTTTAGGTGTCAGGAAATATTTTTGGCACTTTGGTAATAATTTTGGAAGTATAAAAGTGCCTTGGAAATAATTGTTGAGATAATCAGGTATGTCGGGTGTTAAATATTGAATAACAAATAACGTTTGTTGAATTCCAAAACCGTATAGTTAAAGAATAGAAATTTGTTTTATAGTTTATAATTGTGAAATGGAGCACGAGCAAGATACTGGAATGTTTTGAACTAAATATAGTCTAAATTCATAGCGTTCAAGAGGGTTGTTCCTAGTTTTATGTTTATTTAATCAAATAGTTATTCATAAAAAGTGTTCTTGTAAAGTCTCAAAGTCGTAAATTGGAGTTTGAAAATAAATGTTGACGTGGAAAATTACGGGTTGGTACAGAATAGGACTTGTCTGAGTAGAGTGTACCGTTTCGAGAGATTTTATTTGAATGTGACCAGGACAAGTAATAATTTCAAGCTAGTCTAACTAGTGATGTAAGCGTGTCTCGAATCGGTCATATTCACTGAAAGTCAATCAATTCAAAAGTGCAAACTCCACTCGACATGTGCAAATTTATCTTAAAAACTTATGAGCACATGTGAAGGGGGAGTATTTCAGAAATGCAAAACTCTCAAAGTGTTAACAAATATGTTTTATAATCATAAACACTTTGAGAGATTTTTCAAATGATTGGTTTATGGCAACATAGGATAGTCATGGAGTAATAAGGTGACTAAGGTTAGGAAATACGTCCTATGATCCGCCAGAACCGGAGGGATCCACCCATGAACAATATCAATAGTTTAGTACTAGAAGTCCTTAGGTATGATTGAAAAAAGGAGAAAAGAAATGAAAGGAGAAAGAAGGGGTTGAAGAATTAAAAAGAAAAGTTATGATAAAGGGTGAAAAGAAATTGACCTCCAAATGTTCAACCTTAGGGCAGAAACTGGGTTCAATTCATATGCTACTGGTTGTTACTAAGGTGACACCGGTATTGAAGACAAAGACATCATGGACCCAGTGACGCACTGCACTAAACCTTCTAGCCACTCAAGTGTCTCTCAAAAGATACTTGTTTCATTTCTCATAGAGAACCTCGCATAATCTATCGACCTCTCACTCCAAGATGAGTTGATATTGAAAAGGAGGCACTCTGCTCCATGCCTCCGACTACTAAAACCAAAATGCCCTAAATCGAGTCTAGAGTCGCGAGATGCATCAAAAGATCTCTTAGGAACACTTAAAACTTCTGCACTGGCTGTTCAACATTAAAGAAACCAGTTGTAAATAACAAGAGTCCTATGCAGATCTTAGCAATCTGCCAAGAACATTCGTGAGGGAACTCACAATTGTGATTCTCAGTTATTGAATGGAATTTCCTGCCAGGGTCAACATCAAATAGCCCTAACAGCAGGTCACTTTGGTAATCCCTTGTGGGTTACGCTTAGTGTTCACGGTGGTTTCAAACAGTCTACAATCGTGAAGTGATACTTCGGTATACTTCAGCGGCTCACCTGAATCGTTGATACACTTCGGTGTATCTGTGTAAGCCCTCTTGGGGGCATCCGATTCAGGAACAGCCTTGGCAAGTATTAAAGAAAGTTTTCACACTATGCTGTTGACGATCTCGAAGTCCGAACCTGTAAGTGTCGGATGCTTTATTGCTAACCGTTTTCGTGCAGGTACTTAAGGAGACCGGGAGTACCACTACCACCATTATCATCAAATTCATTCCAACTCCACATGCTCATACCTATATCTGAAAGTCATTCAAAGTTCAAAGAAAATTCTCATCAAAGATCAAAGCAAACGTTCAAAAGTCAAAGATCAAAGCTAAAGAATGAGAATCACTTGAAGGATAAAGATCAAAGTCAAAAGAAGTATGAGCATGGTGGAAAAGACGTAAAGACACCAGAATTAAAGTCGTTGATGAAAGGCAAATCACAACAGTATCACATCACACAGAACAAGAACAAAGAACGAACATAATAGAGACGTCAAAGCCAAAGAAGCAAAGAAGACATCAAGCAACCTTGATGACCAACCCTTAGAGGGAGATTTTTAGGAATACATCTAATTAATATCAAGTGTCTGTCATTAATTTATGTAATAGGTTGCTAAGTTTAATAGGATTGTATGTTAGAAAGAGGCCACGGCCCTTGTAGCAAGCCCATTGGCCGTGAGCCTTGGTTTAGATTCTAGAAACATTTCATAAGGTGATGCCCTAGCTAAGCATCACCTATATATACTCATGTAACATACTCTTTTATTTGTTGGTTATTTTACTAATGCAAGCAACCCTTTGTTATTTTATGTGTGTGATTTAACGAACCATTCTCTCCTCTCTTTCTCTCATCTCTATCGTATCATATACTTGTGTTATACTATTAAGGTGACCTAACATTGTGTGTCTTAATACACATATTTTTACAAGAACCTTTGATCAGAAGTTTCCAAGATGAAAATATTTCCTCATTTATTTCTGAATAAAGGTGCTTACAAGGAAGTTATACTTTGAAGTGTGCTTAAAGGAGATGAAGAGGAAGCATTTGGAGCTTTTTGCTACATGAAGGGTGCACTTAATCGTATAGACTAGAAGAAAAATGAAGGTATGAGGAAGGCATCTGTGGTGGGGTTTTTAATGAGGATCGGGTTTGAATGTTATTTACCAACATTCAAGACCCGTTTAGTATTATTAACAGACATTCAAGAACTAGTCTAGATTAGGAGAAATCCACCTGCTCTGATACCACTTGTTGGTCCAAACAGTTTGAGCAAATGACGATACCATACGAATAATGATAAAATCGATATCTTTTACTTAAGACCATTAATCTGCTAATAACACCATTTGTACTTTTCAACGTGTATAAATCGTTATTAAAGAACGAATATTTACAGTGGAATAGCCCTCGGTAAAACTATTCCGGTTTTGAGACAATTGTAACACTCCCTTCTGAAAATCTAGAGGTAACTAGCTTTGCTTAGAAGTTCCTAGGAGAGGGGATCCTATCAACCGTAGAGCAAAGTTCTACTTTATGTGTTTGTTTAGAATCTTGCTTATCCCGGTTACAAAGTTTCGTTTAAATAGGCAAAGGAATAATGTGGATGCACATGGGTAAAGTAGATAGCCAGCCTTGAAGTAGATAGCACGTGCCTAGATTACTAGGTGGAGTGTGCATTTGCTTTTCTAATGCTGACATCTTTTGTACCTAAGATATTGTTGTGGAAAACAAGAAGGGGGGTTGAATAGTTTTACCGGTTTTTATTTTGTTTCAAAACTTTACTTGTGAAAAACTTTGATTCGATTTTTGATTCGATTCTTTTGTGAAATCAATCAACACCAATATGAACACTAAACAATACTAACTAATATAAACAATAATTATAAAGAAAAGAGATGGAAAGATCAAACTAGGACCAAGAGATTTATAGTGGTTTGGTCATGAAGCTCTTCTTCGCCCTACTCCACTCCCCGAGTACCACACTCGAGAGTTCTAAGCACTATGTCAACAAAGCTCCCTTCAGGCGGAGAAAACCGTACAATGTCGCTTATCCTAATTTCTGACACTAAGCTAAATGTCGAGTACTAATCTTAGCTAGTACCAATCTACCACGATCCACACGATCCTTTCTACTTCACACAATCAAAACACTTGACTCGATCTACCCTTGATCCACTTGATCAACACACAAACCCACAAGCTACAAGAGATCTCCATTCAACATGATCACAATGATCTACTCTCTCTTGACTCAATCTACCCTATCTACCCTTGATCAACTTGATCAACTCACAAGCTCACAAGCTATAAGAGATCTTCATGATCTCAACAAGATCACAATGATCTACTCTCACAAACTATCAAAATAAAATGACCTTGATGTATGTTAGGATACAACAAGTATGTAACAAGTGTTACAAGTGCACTAACTATAACTACAACACTTTGTATCTTCTTTGATACCTTGTATTCTTCTCTTGCACTAGTAGAGGAATGAAGGTGATCTCTTGGTTAGATGATTGGATCAATCTTTAAACAAAAGAAAACTAAACTAAATGATCAAGAAGAAAAGATGTGATGAGAGTTTTATACTCAGAAAGTTGTGTGTAAAAAAGGATGCTCAAAAACTGTGAAGAGGGCTGGTATTTATAGGCAGAAGAAATCTGACCGTTATAGGGACACGGCACCTCTAAATGTCACACGATACCACTAAATTTAATGGTACCGTGGTACCCTGCCAGACAAAAATGCTTCATTTTTTGTTTTTAGTGGTGAAAGTTTATTTGGGGAAGTTTGGAGCTGATTTTAGGGGGGGGGAATAGCTGTTATGATATTTAAACTTATTTTTCTATTAAAACATTTCTTTATAATTCAAAAATAACATGTAAAGTATATTTTTGAAAAAATGTTTTGTCACAATAAAAATGTGAAGATTGAAACACAAATTCACTTCTTTGATCATCTGTCAAGTTGTGAATTTGTTTGTTCATACCTAGAGTGATATACGTAGAAATGGGATTTTTTGACTAAAAACTTGTTTACTTCAATTTTAACGTAAAGTGTTTTCACATTTTGTTATCACGTTTTAGAACATTATTTGCATCAACAATCTCCCCCTTTTTGATGATGACAAAACATAAACTCATTTTAGGTTAAAAATTAATTTTAACGAGTTTTTAGCATGAGTTTATCCCATTTCTCCCCCTTTTGTCGAAGAAAAAAGGTTGCTAAGACTCCCCCTTAATGTATACTCCCCCTCGATTGGAGGACACCAAGGAATCGAGCAATGGTTCTTGATACAAAACACATTAGATGACCCATATACAATATCTAACATGTAGCACCCAATACAAATATCCAACCATAAAACTAATAAAAGATGGCTAAGAAGCCAAACACCATAAAAAATAAAACAACCACATTATTAGCCCATCCATTCATAAAAGAAATGTCATACTTGAAGTATGACTACCTCACAAACATAAATACAAACAACAAGAAGCATATATAAATCCTTAGTGACAAGAGGCCCTAAGACAAGCTTCATTTCCAAAAAGGGTCCTAAAGGTTTATTGTTGGAAACTAAACATAAACATGTTTAGTTAAGTAGGCTAGTGGGAGGTGGAGAAGGTGACATGATTGGAGGTGGTGGTGGTGTCAAGAGATGGTCCACATAAGAGAACATGAAGTGTATCTCATCTCTCAAAGAGAAGATGAGGTTGCGGTTGTGAAGGTAACATAGGCAATGAGCACTATGTAAATCAACCGGATGAGTTTGGATGGGTTGGCCCATGATTGGAGAAGGAGGTGGTGGTGAGTATGTAGGTTATGGGGTTGGCATGGCATAATCCAATGGGGTGATAGGTGAGAGTGTGTAGTCCATGGATGATGGCATGGTGTTGAGAGAGTGAGATGATGAAGATGTTGTTCTAGTAGATGATGTTTTGGAAGGAGCATTAGGTGGAGATGGTGAGTGAGGAGTGGCTTGGGAAGGTGGTGTTGTGACTTCATCATCTTTGGTGAGATCAAAAAAGAGAGGTTTGGATGATAGTCTTACGATTATCCTAGGTTTCTTGGAAATGTGGGTTGTTGATCCTTGTGTGGAAGACATGGTGATTTAGTAGTGTGAGGTTGAAGATGAGATGCAAGATAAGCTTGCAATGGTGAGGCCTTATATAGGCAAGAGTTGTGGGATTTGAATTAAAGTTGGTGGTGGTGTCCTATGGTGTAGTGAGGGTATCTTATGGTGTATGAGAGTTTGCAAAATTTTGAAGGTTTGAGGTTAGGGATGCAGGAATCTAGAGGAAACAGTGAAAATTCGTCAAACAAGGGCACGATACCACTAAATACCACATGGTACCATTAAATTTAATGGTACCGTGGCCTATTTAACGGTACCATGACCTGGAAGTCATGAATTTTCCTGTGCGGCCTAGTTCTGGGCAGCTAAAGGGAAGTGTTCATGAAGTGGTGATAGAGACGAGTTAGGAACATCCCATAGGGTATCAATTTATTTATGTTACCCTTGAGATGTACAATTCGCTTAGCGAAGAAGTATGCGAGATTGTACGGTTGTTGAGTGTGAAGGCAGTAAATCATATGAGCACAACACGCCGAAAGTTGCTCACGATTTCTTGTTATTCTGAGAACATTTTCTCTCCGGATGACTACCCAAGAAAGTAGTTCAATACGAACCTCTTCCAAACGAATTTTCATTGGATTTGGGTAAGAAGAGTACTTAGGAGTACGAATGAGTTTGGTAAGTTCGGTTGGAGATGGTATGTAGGAACAATACGGACTATTCTCTTCTCGATAGTTGAAGAGAGACTCAAGACACCAGTCTTCAGTATAGGCACATTGCCCATGATTAGGGATTCGGAGAATTTGAGCAAATTGCTCATGAGTTAAGACAAATGTGAAGTTTCGGATCCAAAACCAAAGTGACAAAGATTGATCCTCGTTACGTACGAGTTCAACTTGTCGAAAGAATTCCAACAAAAAATGAGGACAAATGTGCTCGTTGATGTGAAGCAAGCAATCGAATCCTATAGATCTAAAAGAGGTGTTGATATCCCTATGATAAACTAAGGATGGATCAACGACTCGACCTTCATGAAACCGACGGGTTTTAAGATTAACATAGGCACGAATGTGACTACCGGGTGTTGTAGGTTCACTAGAGATCTCGGGGGTATAGGTGTTGGTTAGAAGATGATCAAAATCATACACATGAAACATTTTAGTTACCTATAAGAAAATTTTAAGAAAAATTAAAATTGAGAATAGTTGCTTTAAAGTCACGTGCATAGTGTGTGCCTATATGCAAAACATGTGGAGGTGCGGTAATTTCAACTCTAGAACTAAAAATAATGAGATTACCCAAACGCTCCTAAATTCACTTTTGCTCAAACGAATATGTCGATAAATACATATTAGTTATGTAATTCGATCAATATTCGTGAGATCATGTATGCATGAGAAAACGTTTTTAGTTTGTATCAACAATGCACGTAAAATGTTTCATGATCCTAGTTTCGTGAAATTTTTCGAAAACAATGGAATTGGGGTGTTTGGCGATTTCAATATTTTGGCGCTAAAAATTTTGAAAAATTAGAGTGTTAATGACTCTCAATTCAATAACAAGTATCCTAGACATGATTCCTCTTAAAGCTATTTACTCAAAAACAAGATTTGGACCAAAATGTATGATATAGATGGGTTTATGCAAATCCTAAGTTAAGAGAATCATGAAGGTTATACATTGTCTAATCCTAGTCCTAATTTCATAGAGACTTAATCAAAATTGAAAAACCCCAATTCAATTTTCATGTATGAACAAACCCTAAACTCAAGATTAAGGAAAAGTGGAGTCAAATGACTTACAATTCATGTTGAAAAAGTGAAAGTAGTTGATAATCTTGAGAATCAATGCCTTGAATTAGATTTTGAAAGGGTGTAATTGAGTTTCATGTTGTGAGGTTTGGTCTTGGCAGCAACGGCAGAAGTTAGGAAAGTTTAAAAATGAATAATATGGGAAAAGAGGACTGAAATACGAACTGTATCAGATACACGGCACCACGGTACAATTAAATTTAATGGTGACGTGCCACTTTAGTGGTGCTGTGATCTGCTGGGATGAATTTTCGTCCCATTTTGATTTTTGACGAATAAGTCTTGCTGTTTTAGTGAGACTTTTTGACACGAGGAAAGAATTTATACCTAATAAATTCTTTTGACGAGGAGACCTAGACTAGATGAAAAGAGGTGACTTTAATATTTCCAGTGAAATATTCAAGTAGTCATACGAGGGATGTGAAGGATGACTCAATATTTCCAGTGAAATACTTAAAGAGTCATGAGACGAGACGCACGAGATGACTTCAATATTTCCAATGAAATATTCAAGTAGTCATAAGAGGGGTGCGAGGGATGACTTTAATATTTCCAGTGAAATATTTAAATAGTCATAAGATTTATGGAATATGTTCCATCATTCCTAGACCTAGACGAAGATAGTTGAAGGATTCTCGTTTGAGTGGTTTGGTCAAGATGTCGGCGATATTGTCTTGAGAGGGAACTTTCTCAATAGAAATGTTTCCTTTTTGGACGTTATCGCAAAGGAAGTGGTGACGAATTTTGATGTGTTTAGTATGAGAGTGTTGAACGGGGTTTTTGCTCAAGTCAATAGCACCTTTGTCATCGCACATAATAGGGGCGTCGTCTAGATGGATGTCGTAGTCAATAAGAGCTTGTTTCATCCATAGTGCTTGTTGACATGCCTTTCCGGCGCTTACGTATTCGGCTTCGGTCGTAGAGATAGCAAGAGCCGTTTGTTTCTTGGAGAACCAAGAAGTTAAACAACAACCCATGAAGGTACAAACGCCACTCGTACTTTTTTGATCCACATAATCTCCCGCATGATCAGATTCGGCAAAGACAATAGTTTCTACACCGGTCCCCTTGGGATAGAATAATCCCAAGTGTATAGTGCCTTTAATGTATCGAAAGATACGCTTAACTGCTTCAAGGTGAGAGGTTTTGGGATCCACTTGAAAACGAGCACAAAGGCAGTGATGCGTGGTTTTGCGACCTTACAATAGGTTTTACCTCTCGAGGGATCTCAAGAGGCTTGCAATCCCCACCAGGCAGTGTACCTGACCGATGTAGTATAGTGAAGTGGCAAGTACCGGGGGATTGATCGTTCTCTAGGGGAATAGTGTCGTTAGGATTGAAAAACTACTCTAATAGGTCTAAGGGTGAGGGAAGATTCTTTTTGTATTTTTATATTTTATGGAAAGCAAGTAAAATCTCGGGTTTGAAGGAGTGGGCGGAATTAGTTGCTAGTCAACTAACCCAAGTAACTACAAATGCAAATAAAATAAAATAACTGAAAATGAAAAGGTCGTGTAACTTATATGGGGAGAAGTGTGTTTACTTAGATTTCCTTACTCCCTAACTATCTTTTACCGGTTGATTAGTGTGTATTAATTGCGTGGATGACGGGTGTATTCCTTAATACCAATCGTGGGGTGGCGTACGTACTTCCCCAACTCTACAAGCTCCTACTTCACTCCTATGTCGAGCCGGCTAGGAAGCTCCTAACATGGGATCACTAGAATTCGCTCATGCATTAAATACAACCATAAAAACCTTAGTACGCATTGGTTCATGTTTCTTAAGACGTTCAAGCAAGTTACCGTATAGGAAGTTAGCCAGTTTTCTTAAGCCTAACATCGATAAACAATCATCCAATACAATTAATAACACACTAATAACCGATAATCAATAGCTAGGTTTCATTAGATCTAAGCAAACACAAGATAAATATAGCCTAGCATGTTAATCAAAAGACAAGAACAAGATATAATCAAACAACACATAGACATATTGATTGATTAAACGATTACTTATCTTCAATTAAACATGGGAGATCCAAGGGTATAAAAACCCTTAAAAATGGCATAAATTCGTCTTAGGGTTTCTCCTCACAAAGTTGCACACTAATGACAAAAAATTGCAAAACTATATATAGAACTTAGTGGATGACGACGTCACGTTATAGATCTTGACGCCGTCACCTCGCCGTGTCTAGGGTTCCCGGATGGTCTTCCTGACGCCGTCCCTCTTTAATGCTCCAAAACCCGCTCTGGCCTATCAAGGCTTGACACCGTCAGAATAAAGCTTGACGCCGTCTCTCTTTAGCTTAAACCGTGATGGCCTTGATCATCTTAAAGGGTGACGCCGTCAGAATTTCCATTGTAAAACTCTCTGGTGCGTCACATGTATTTTTCATATCCACCTCTTTTGCCAAGCCATGACGCCGTCAAGAGCAATACTTGACGCCGTCAAGTGTACTTTTCCAACAGCTTTGCAGACTTTGTCGTTTTCTTCACTTTTATGCTCCAAAAACGTCCAAAATGCTTTCTTTTCCAGATTTCTTCTCCAAAGTACCTAAAATGACAAAAGGAACGATTTAGGGCAATATTTGATCAAATAAATACGATTTAGGGCTTAAATGACCCCCTAAAAGCGGTACACTTTTCGCTTCATCAAATACCCTTACACTTGAGATTTGCTTGTCCTAAAGCAAATGCGCTTTTATTCTAATCAAAATACAAGTTAGGGGTCATTTAATGCTAATATAAAAGTAATTACAATAAATAGTCGTTCCACTTTAATCATAATAAGCACGGAGATTACAAACTAGCACCTCACAAGTAGTGTTTAGATACTCACATCTCTCAGGTGTCATCAAAATAAATCTCATAAATGAAAACGGATAATATCTCTCACTACCTGTCATAGCAAATAGATTACCATAGGCTTGGGAAAGGATCAAAAACCTTCTCCACTAGGCGTAAGCACCTAAGATAAACTATCAAAGAGGGCTTTTAAACAGGTTATAACGTTAGGTGTAGGGATATGATAAACACGGATTTGTTGGATAAGGGATATTTTACTGGTGGCGAGTTAAAGATCTTGATTAATTACATGTACAATATGGCGTTGCTAAGCCAAGAATAGACTCGACTTAAGCTAAAAACAAAATAACAAAAACATAAAATAAACATAAAATGAAACGGGATGGTAGTCCGTATGTTTTTTCTACTTTTCTTTTTCTCTTTTTTTTTTGTATTTTTCTTTATTTTTTCCATTTTTTTTGATTTTTTATTTTATTATTATTATTTTTTTTTTTTTATTTTTTCATACACTCTTGCCCTACCATCCAAAATAATACATCATAGGGGCGTTGCATTCCCTTACACTTGAACTTTTACATAACTTTACAAATAACTATTCTAATGACTCGAGTTAAGATAATCGAAACACTTGGAGTACTTTTAAAATATTTAGCACATATGGGGGTAATAATGTTGTTCTTCCCCATTACTCCATTACACTAGTACTTTACCCATGAGTCTCAATCGTCCCAAAACAATATGTACAAGGATATGACTCGACTTAGCAACCATGTAATCAATTAGATAATTAACTTGGGGTTTAAACAAATGTTGTCACAATAATGCACTAAAAATGAGTGCATACAAGGTAGGCTAAGGCGATTTGGGTGTACATTTAAGTGGGGTGTAACAAATTCTTCCTTTAAGTAAAATGCTTAAAGGTCGAAACGAAAAGATAGGCTCTGAGGGGTGTACTAGGGGTATCGTGTACTAAAAATGAGTACAACGCAAAGGGTGTGGGAGAATTACTTGACCAATGTAGCCAATGTAATTATAACAAAAACACAGGTGTAAAACAATGGGTTAATCCTAATGCCTCTTATCATGTAGTAAATCTAACTACACGAATGTAGTCTCACTTGTGGCCTCGGAATGGTCCTAACGCAAGTTCTAGAATCTAAGTGCTACCGGTACACACATCATAGCATAAATGCTTTTCCTACCAATTCTAGGGGCGAACCTCACATATTTGGGGGTGGAAAATTTTTTTAGTGGTACGGTTTTGTGCTAGTCATATAACTCCTATCGTGAGACGCTCATTAAGACCAAAGTTTCACTCCTATATGTTGTAAAAAATTTAAATTTGGCACTAAAATTGCCCTAACAGGTATGTATCTTAGTTTTATTACACATCTACCATTAAACAAACAAAAATCAAGCGTAATAGCATTCTCTAAAGTATCGTACTTTACCCCCCCCCCCTTACACTTAAGATGAACATTGTCCCCAATGTTCAAATAACAAGATGTAAAAGTAACAAGGTAAAAGAATGAAATCAAATACTCCCCTGATTTGCTCGGTGGATAATGTGGCAACATGGTTAGATCTTCTTCCAAGAGAATGTAGAAGCTCCAAGACTAATGCATCGCCAAAAGCTAGATTCCACATACATCTCCTTGTCCAAAATAACCTGTTAAACCTGAGAAAACAAACACGAAAACCTGCATAACAACGGCGGGATAAATCTATATAAGGATATAATGCTTGTGGAATGATTATTTTGCAGATTCCTGGAGTTTATAAGTTATAGATTTAATAAAAACTTTTTATGATTCCGGTAGAAAAACAAAACTTTCAAAAATTTCAGAAAATTAAAACCTGACGCCGTCAGGTTGTAAGGCCTGACGCCGTCAGAAATGATCTGACAGAATTCTCATGTTAAGTTTTCGGAAAATTTCTGGAAAAACCTTTACCTTACTTCCTGGAAATCCTGCAAAACATCACTATGACTCTATACAAGCATTTGACTCAAACAAATACTAATATGTATGTTAATTTATTATTATTACGATTCATGTTCATTTGTTCTAATAAACCGATTTGGATTTCCCTTACACTTAAATTTTGCAAAATACCTTTATATGTAGTTAAGACGAAGTTAAAAACAAGATAAAGCATTTTCACAATTTAGTTTTGAACATGAATCAATAATAATAAAAATTAAACATACATATGGAAGCAAATAGAATCAAACAAACAAATAAATAAACACACAAAGCAAATAAAGCTTGGGTTGCCTCCCAAGAAGCGCTTGTTTTTGTTCGAGTCACGAGCCTGACTCTACCCTTATTTAACAGAAATAGGGGAGGTTTTCCCTACACTTAGGGTTAAGTGCAGGTGATAGTAGCGATACACACCAGCTCGGTAGGAGTATGCCACGTGAGGAAAGATTGGTGGATGAATTATATGCTCAAAGGGGTGTGCTCCTTTCATCATAACCTTACCTAGTTTACTTTGGTCAATGGGTGAGTTAAAGTGTTCTCTTAAAAAGGGATCATTTTCTAACAACTTCGAGAGACTCCTAATTGGGAATCCATCTTGACCCAATAGACCTGGTTTAAACCCATAATGTTTCTTGTGATCAATCATGAATGGGTGATGTAGACATTTAAGGTCATTTTTCACTCCTATATTGTCTTCCTCACTACCAGGCTTAATGTCTACTACCTTAAACTTAAGACTACCCGGACTATATGTTTTGATGGGTGGATCGGGACCTAATTCAATTCCTAAATTTTCAACCAAGGATGGAAGATTAGGTAACGGTTTTGGTTGAGGCTCCGGCTCATCAAAACTAGGAACTTCCATAAGACTAAAAGAAAGGTTATGATCACTAAAAGCATTCAAACCTATTTCTTCTAGTTGTGTTTGGTCCAAGGGTTCTACCTCTATTGGGGTTCCTATAGTCTCCTCAACTTCTTCCGGGTAAGTCACGGGCGGTGTGTGTGCCTCAAATGATGGTAGGACTTTTGGGGTACTTGGTGGGCTTATGTTACTTACCTCATCATTCCTTGTGTCAAGATCACCTATATCCTCATCATGTGTTTTAGTAGAATCTAACCCTAACATTTTCCCTAGTATCTCAAGTGCTTCTCTAGGCATCTCAACTTCTATATCCGAATCAAATTGCCTAAAAGATTCATCATGTGTTTCTTGAGATTCATCGTCATCGATCATAAAACCTAGGTCTTTTTGATCAATGTGATCATGCTTGGCTAGATCCTCCATCACATCAAGATCACCTAAGTGTTCACCCTGTATTATGGTAGTGCCTAACCATGACATGCAGCTAGGTGGCTCAACTCTAACCGTCTCAGAATCTTGGTTTGATTCTAAGTTCATGTTCTTAGAAACTAGGTCTCTTTGCTCATATAAATCCACCAATTCGTTCCACTTATGGGTCATGGTTAGGAAGCTTTCCTCAAAATTCATCCAAAGGGCCTGACTAAAAGGAATTGATCCAGATAATGCTCGTCTAATAGAAATCTCACATGCATAGAATTCATTAAACCCATCTAACCTTACCCCTAACTCCTTTTGGGAAAATCACAAAGATCACACAAAAATTCATAGGAATGATAGGAAACAAATCTATTGGTGAAATATAATTGTTCCTCTATTGTCAATGATCTAAATGGAATTTCATCCATCATAGTGACAAATGAAAATGGTTTTATAAACAAAGGGCACAAAGAAAAAGATAGACTACAAGAAATCCTAGAAAAATAAAATAAAAAATCTCACTAGAAAGGAATCTAGTGAGTAGACCTAATAAAATAAAAATTCAACCTAAACAATAACTATTCCCCGGCAGCGGCGACAAAAACTTGATGCGTGGTTTTGCGACCTTACAACAGGTTTTACCTCTCGAGGGATCTCAAGAGGCTTGCAATCCCCACCAGGCAGTGTACCTGACCGATGTAGTATAGTGAAGTGGCAAGTACCGGGGGATTGATCGTTCTCTAGGGGAATAGTGTCGTTAGGATTGAAAAACTACTCTAATAGGTCTAAGGGTGAGGGAAGATTCTTTTTGTATTTTTATATTTTATGGAAAGCAAGTAAAATCTCGGGTTTGAAGGAGTGGGCGGAATTAGTTGCTAGTCAACTAACCCAAGTAACTACAAATGCAAATAAAATAAAATAACTGAAAATGAAAAGGTCGTGTAACTTATATGGGGAGAAGTGTGTTTACTTAGATTTCCTTACTCCCTAACTATCTTTTACCGGTTGATTAGTGTGTATTAATTGCGTGGATGACGGGTGTATTCCTTAATACCAATCGTGGGGTGGCGTACGTACTTCCCCAACTCTACAAGCTCCTACTTCACTCCTATGTCGAGCCGGCTAGGAAGCTCCTAACATGGGATCACTAGAATTCGCTCATGCATTAAATACAACCATAAAAACCTTAGTACGCATTGGTTCATGTTTCTTAAGACGTTCAAGCAAGTTACCGTATAGGAAGTTAGCCAGTTTTCTTAAGCCTAACATCGATAAACAATCATCCAATACAATTAATAACACACTAATAACCGATAATCAATAGCTAGGTTTCATTAGATCTAAGCAAACACAAGATAAATCTAGCCTAGCATGTTAATCAAAAGACAAGAACAAGATATAATCAAACAACACATAGACATATTGATTGATTAAACGATTACTTATCTTCAATTAAACATGGGAGATCCAAGGGTATAAAAACCCTTAAAAATGGCAGAAATTCGTCTTAGGGTTTCTCCTCACAAAGTTGCACACTAATGACAAAAAATTGCAAAACTATATATAGAACTTAGTGGCTGATGGCGTCACGTTATAGATCTTGACGTCGTCACCTCGCCGCGTCTAGGGTTCCCGGATGGTCTTCCTGACGCCGTCCCTCTTTAATGCTCCAAAACCCGCTCTGGCCTATCAAGGCTTGACGCCATCAGAATAAAGCTTGACGCCGTCTCTCTTTAGCTTAAACTGTGATGGCCTTGATCACCTTAAAGGGTGACGCCGTCAGAATTTCCATTGTAAAACTCTCTGGCGCGTCACGTGTATTTTTCATATCCACCTCTTTTGCCAAGCCATGACGCCGTCAAGAGCAATACTTGACGCCGTCAAGTGTACTTTTCCAGCAGCTTTGGAGACTTTGTCGTTTTCTTCACTTTTATGCTCCAAAAACGTCCAAAATGCTTTCTTTTCCAGATTTCTTCTCCAAAGTACCTAAAATGACAAAAGGAACGATTTAGGGCAATATTTGATCAAATAAATACGATTTAGGGCTTAAATGACCCCCTAAAAGCGGTACACTTTTCGCTTCATCAGGCAGACACTAAACATGATATCGGGCCTACTTGCCGTGAGGTATAATAAACTTCCTATCATACCTCTATACTTAGTGCTATCCACGGACTCACCTTCTTCATCTTTCGTGAGTTTTGTTTTCGTGGACATGGGGGTTTTCATGGGCTTAGACTCTTCTAAACTAAATTTCTTAAGCATCTCCTTACTATACTTAGATTGATTAAAAAATATACCATCTTCCATTTGTTTTATTTGTAGACCAAGGAAGAAATTTAATTCGCCCATCATGCTCATCTCAAACTCGTCACGCATGATCTTAGATAAATCATCGCATAGTTCTGGACAAGTTGAGCCAAATATTATGTCGTCGACATATATTTAAGCAATGATGAGATGTGAATTTCGTTTCTTCGTGAAAAGTGTGTTGTCAACCATTTACATGGTATATTCATGTTCAATCAAGAATCCTTTTAGTCTTTTGTACCAAGATTTAGGAGCTTGTTTGAGACCATAGAGCGCTTTCTTGAGTTTATAAACATGATTCGGTTTTCGAAATCAACGAATCCCGGAGGTTGTGCAACGTATACCTCCTCATTGATATAACCATTTAGGAATGCACTTTTCACGTCCATTTGGTATAATTTAAAGTCTAAGGTGCAAGCATAGGCAAGGAGTATCCTAATAGACTCTAATCTAGCTATGGGTGCATAAGTTTCATCGTAATCTATTCCTTCTTGTTGGTTGTAGCCTTGTGCTACCAACCTAGCCTTATTCCTAGTTACGACGCCATTTTCGTCGAGTTTATTTCTAAACACCCACTTAGTTCCTATGATGGTTTGATTCTTAGGTGGAGGTACTAGATCCCAAACTTGTTTTGCGGTGAATTGATTTAACTCTTCATGCATGGCAACTACCCAGATTTCATCCTTAATAGCTAAACTGACATTCTTAGGTTCTATGGTAGATATAAAGCAAAAGAAATTACTTTTGTTTTGTGCTTGTGACCTAAGGGTTCTTTGGTTTAGGTTTCCTATGACACTTTCAATAGGATGGTTCTTGGATTCTTTAATATTGACAACTTCGTCAACTTCAACTATTTCATCCTCAATGTCATTTTCTAAGGTTTTCTTGCCATTGACCTTAATGGCTTCTTCCTCATCTAAGTCATCATCCACCAAAGGTGATGTCTTAGTTGGTGGAGGACTGTTATCGAATGTCACATTGAGTGATTCTCCGACTTTCATTATTTCATTGTTTAGGACAACATAGGCTTTACTATTTTGGGAGTAACCTAGGAAAACACCTTCGTAAGACTTTGGGTCACACTTGGTGAGGTAGTCTTTAGTGTTTAGTATGAAGCACTTGCTTCCAAACACTCTAAAGTAATCTAGAGTAGGTTTTCTACCTTTCAAGATTTCGTATGGTGTTTTTCCTAAGATAGGTCTAATTAGAATCCTATTAAGTATGTAAGTTGAGGTGTCCACCGCATTACACCAAAACTTTTACCGAATTGATTGTTCATTCAACATCGTTCTACTTATCTCTTGTAGAGTATGATTTTTCCGCTCAACTATCCCATTTGATCTTGGAGTGCGTGGAGCCGAGAAATTGTGTGTAATACCATTAGCATCACAATACACTCCAAATTGCACTTCATTATCAAATTCCCGACCATGATACATCCTAATTAAGACTATTGTACACCCTATTTGATTTTGGACTTTCCTACTAAAGATTTCAAATTCCTCGAAAGCTTGCATCTTATTCTTAAGAAATCTAGTCCAAGTATACCTAGAGTAGTCATTAACTATTACTAAGGTTTAGTAATTTCCTCCGTAGCTCCGTACGGCAGATGGACCGAATAAGTCCATGTGAAGGAGTTCTAGGCATCTAGAGTTCGAGACCATATTCTTAGCTTTGTGACTAGAATGAGCTTGTTTTCCAACTTTACAAGCGTCACAGAAGTGTTTATCAAACTTAATCTTAGGAAGGTTTCTAACTAGTTCCTTAGATGCCAATGATTGTATTAAATGCATATTGGCGTGACCTAGTCTCCTATGCCATAGAGTAGAGTTATCATCTATGGTTGCTAGGCAAATCTTATCCTGAGGCTTATTTCCTATTTTCATGACAAATAAGCCATTCTTCCTAACTCCTTTACCTATGGTCTTGCCATTCTTAGTAATCTCACTACCCTCTTCGGAAAATATAACTCTACGCTTATTATCTACCATTTGACTAACGCTAAGCAAGTTAAATCCTAAGTTATCTACATGCTCAACACTTCTAATAGTGAGGGAGTTTTGAATAATCATACCTTTGCCTATGATGTTGCCCTTAAGTTTGCTACCGAAAGTGACCTTACCTCCGTTGCAAGCCTTATATGATGAGAATAAACTTCGGTTACCCGTCATATGATTAGTGCATCCACTATCCTTGACCCATTCATCGGGCTCCAATTCGATTCCCAAGCATATCTATTGAATAAGACAAACATTCAAACATTTGGTCCCAAATATCTCATGGGTCCAAAGTTGTTAGTATTAAACATCCCATGCATTAGTTGCATTTGGTTAGGATGTTGGAACGGAGGACAAATTTCCCATGGTAAGTTCTTTGTAGTTGACAATTATTCCAAGTTACGGGAAAGTTACTTGGATAACTTTGTCTTCTATAGTTAACTCTTGGTAGAGGAGTTCTTGACCGAGATTTAGGAACATTTGTTTTTCTAGGTGGAGAAGTCTTTGACCTAGCTTCGGGTTTTACAAAGCCAAGCCTGGGGGTTGACAAAGGTTTGTAAAAGCTTTTGTCTTCCTTTTTACTAGAAATAGGTACTTTGACACTATTAACAACTATGTGATTTGGTTTAGGACTTGAATTATTTTTCAGATTCCACTCAGTTCTGTCTCCAGCACCAGACGGTACCACGGTACCACTAACTTTAGTGGTGCCGTTTGTACCTTTAATGGTACCGTCCACATTTTAGACAGAACTTGTAGGGTTTGACAAATTTTACTTGTTTCGTTTTACTTTTCGAAGCTTTATTTGGCTCAAATCCTAAGCCCGCTCTGGCATATTCACTATACTTGACGTTTTCAAGCATATCATTAAGTGACTTTGTCCCTTTTTCAAACTTAATGTTCCTTAAAGTGTTTTCTTTGAGTTTTTCATTTTCTACTCGAAGACACATGCATGATCTACATCCAATATCTACTTCTTTATTTTTCTCAAGTCTTTTTACTTGGTCTTTCAGTTCTAAAATTTGCACTTCGAGTTCATGCAATTTTAATTTTAGTGTTTTGTTTCTACCTAAGATTTTAGAACTTATTTCACATAGTTTATTATATTCATCATATAGTATGTTATCATCTATTGACGAATTTTCATCACTATAATAAGAAGAGTCGGAATGTACCTCATTTGAAGCCTGAGCCATTAGACATGTTTCGTCATTGCACTAATTCTCTTCTTCTTCACCGCTATCACTCCAAGAGCCTCCTATGAAAGCTCTTTGGTTGTTTGTTCTCGTTGGTTTGGGACATTCTCCTATGAGATGATTGGAATCTCCGCATCTAAAACATCTCCTATCACTCTTTCCTTTCTTCTCATCTCGGTTCTTTTGTGACTACTTCTTTTCATCATGAGGTTGTCTAACGAACCTACCTATTCTCCTAAAGAACTTCTTCAAGTCTCTAATGGCTAGTTCATATTCTTCGTCTTCACTATCGGAATCTGAACTTTCCTCATCACTAGACTCCTTTTTGGCTTTCAATACTAGAGATCTAACTCTCTCACTTTTGCCTTTGACTATATCGAAGTCTTTCTTGATTATCATCTCATGAACCTTCAAGTTTCCTATTAGTTCATCAAGTGATAATGTCGCCAAGTTCTTTGACTCTTCAATGGCAGTGACCTTTGCTCTCCATTTAGGATGTAAAGCCCTAAGAAACTTCCTAACATAGTTCTTGCTAGAATAACCTTCATCAAGAGCTTTAAGACTATTAATAATAATATTAAATCTAGCAAAAGCATTATCAATAGATTCATCTTCCGAAATGGAAAATTGTTCATATTGTTGCACAAGAAGATCTATCTTGTTCTCTTTGACTTGATTATTACCTTGGTGAGTGACTAACAAATTTTTCCAAATTTCTTTTACCGTATTACACATAAAAATTCTTTCAAATTCCTTTTTCGGCAAAGCATTATAAATCATCATTTTAGCCTCATCATTTTTGTCTAGTTTTCTTTTAAGTTCATCACTTTGTTTACTATAAGGAACTATTTCATCCCTTTTAGTTTTCGGATTCTTTCGAATCGGTTGAAAGTCACCCTCGGTAATAATATGCCAAAGATCAATGTCTTTTTATTTCACACATGTTTTGAATCTTGTTTTCCAATATATAAAACAATCGGTTTCAAAAAGTGGTTGTCATTGGATAGATTGCCCTTCTTCATATTTGTCGTAATCCATTGATTGATTCAAGTTTTAAAATACAATTTATTTTAAAATCTTGCCTGACGTAGCTCTGGTACCAATTATGGAAAACTAGAAGGGGGGTTGAATAGTTTTACTAGTTTTTATTTTGTTTCAAAACTTTATGTGAAAAACTTTGATTCGATTCTTTTGTAAAATCAATCAACACCAATATGAAAACTAAACAATACTAACTAATATAAATAACAATTATAAAGAAAAGAGATGGAAAGATCAAACCGGGACAAATAGATTTATAGTCGTTCGGTCACGAAGCTCTTCTTCGCCCTACTCCACTCCCCGAGTACCACACTCGAGAGTTCTAAGCACTATGTCAACAAAGCTCCCTTCAGGCCGAGAAAACCGTACAACGTCGCCTATCCTAATTTCCGACACTAAGCTAAATGTTGAGTTCAAATCTTTGATAGTACAAATCTACCACGATCCACATGATCCTTTCTACTTCACACAATCAACACACTTGACTCGATCTACCCGATCTACCCTTGATCCACTTGATCAACACACAAGCCCACAAGCTACAAGAGATCTCCAAGATCTCAACACGATCACAATGATCTACTCTCTCTTGACTCAATCTACCCTATCTACCCTTGATCAACTTGATAAACTCACAAGCTCACAAGCGATAAGAGATCTTCAAGATCACAACAAGATCACAATGATCTACTCTCACAAACTCTCAAAAGAAAATGACCTTGATGTATGCTAGGATACAACAAGTATGTAACAAGTGTTACAAGTGCACTAACTATAACTACAACATTTTGTATCTTCTTTGATATCTTGTGTTCTTCTCTTGCACTAGTAGAGGAATGAAGGTAATCTCTTGGTTGGATGATTGGATCACTCTTTAAACAAAAGAAAACTAAAATAAATGATCAAGAAGAAAAGATGTGATGAGAGTTTCATACTCAAAAAGTTGTGCATGAAAAAGGATGACCAAAAACTGTGAAGAGGGCTGATATTTATAGGCAGAAGAAATCTGACCGTTATAGGGACACGGCACCACTAAATGTCACACGGTACCACAAAATTTAGTGGTACCGTGCTAGACAAAAACGCTCCATTTTTTGTTTTTAGTGGTGAAAGTTTATTTGGGGAAGTTTGGAGCTGATTTTGGGGGGGAAAATAGCTGTTATGATATTTAAACTTATTTTTCCAATAAAATATTTCTTTATAATTCAAAAATAACATGTAAAGTATATTTTTGAAAAAATGTTTTGTTACATTAAAAATGTGAAGATTGAAACACAAATTCACTTCTTTGATCATTTGTCAAGTTGTAAATTTGTTTGTTCACACCTAGAGTGATATACGTAGAAATAGGATCTTTCGACTAAAAACTTGTTTACGTCAATTTCAACGTAAAGTGTTTTCACAATTTGTTATCATCAAAACGTGAAGTTATCGAAAGATATAAATAACGTTTTTAGAACATTATTTGCATCAACACTTGCTTTATCGTCCTTTGATAAGACCTTACGCTTATCTTCCCAATGAGTTTCCTGCCTGTTCATCAGATACTTCGTCCCTTATAGAAATAATCCTTCAGGGTGACTGAGGCATTTTTCAGTCCTCAGTCCCACTTGTGTTGCTTGTACCTCCTTGTACCTTGCTCCCCGACACCGTATCAGTTACACAAGATGTTTCTTCAGCTGGTCTTCGACTTCCATGAAGCATGACAGTTGGTTGAGCTTTATACAACGCTTACTGATTTCTTATATCAGTGAGCTTACATCTACTGATGATCATTAGTGAGGTACCTCTCACTCAAAATCACCAGGGTGTACTCTCTAATAACCATCAGGGAGTAACACTTTCTGATAACAATCAGAGAGTAAGTCGTTTGATTTCCATCAGAGGGTGAATTACTCTCTGATCCTTATCAGTGAGTGTTTTTCTCCCTGAATTATATCAGAGATTTACTAATTAGGCTATTTTATATTTAAATACATTTTCAGAGACCATTGTGTCAAAAATCAGACCTAACAGACACATCTGTAAGGTTTTGTCAATCAAATTAATCCTACTAAGGTTTGCAAGTTGCTCAAATCAATTTATGGATTGAAGCATGCATCTAGAAATTGGAATCACTTCTTTGATGAGAAAATCAAACAATATGGCTTCACCAAGAGTGATTTCAAGTCTTGTGTTTACAGTAAGTTCAGTGGAAAAGATGTGACATTCCTGGTCCTGTATGCCGATGATATACTAATCATTGGAAACAACACAAGGATGCTAACTGGAGTTAAAAGTTTGTTGAGTATGTGTTTCCATATGAAGGATCTTGGAGAAGCCGCCTATATCATTGGGATTAAAATAATCCGTTATAGGAAAAGGAGGCTGATTGGATTGACCCAGAATATATATGTAGACAAAGTTGTGAATCGGTTCAAAATGGGTGATTCCTACAATGGGTATTACCTGATGCCCAAAGGGGTTGTCTTATCCAAAAAGCAGTTCCCGGATAAGGAACTAGAGATGTAAGGGCAATGCAACGTTGTGTACTCCTCCAGATGTCGTGTATGCTATAAGTATGACAAGCATGTACCAAACGAACCCAGGAGTCAAACACTAGGGAGCAGTTAAGAACATCCTTAAGTATTTCCGAAGAACTAAGGATGCGATGTTAACGTTTAGTGGTGGTCAAGAAAGGAACTCAGAGTGGTGGGCTACACTGATGCAAGTTTCCAAAGTAACAAGGATGATTTCAAGTCACAGTCTGGTTTTATGTTCATGTTAAATGGAGGAGCAATCAGCTGGAGGAGTGCGAAGCAGAGAACTATAGTTGATTCCACTACATAGGAGAAGTACGTAACAACGACTGAAGAAGCTAAGGAAGCGGTGTGGCTTAGCAATTTCCTGACAGATCTTGGAGTCAGATCCTGTGGGAATTTTCTGTGATAATAATGGTGCTGTGGTGCAAGCCAGGGAGCCCAAGGAGCATCACAAAAGTAAGTACATACTTCGCAAGTATCACATCATACGAGAAATTTTAGACAGAGGTGATGTGATAATGGTACAGATTCTGACATAGGACAATGTTGTTGATCATTTAACAAAACCATTGCCTCATGCTAAGCACTATAAACATGCAAAGTTTATAGTAATAAAGTACCTCGATTAAGCTTAGCATAGTTTTATCAGATTAGGTTTGGTCTTAATGATTTAAGTTTACGTATTAATAAGAGCTTTGCGAACTTGTTTTCATAATGCATTAAGTTTAAATACCAAAAATTTTGCGTCTTTTTGTTTATCCCTAGTCTTGTGCATGTCAAATTCCTAAAACCGCAACATAACTGCTTGTGCGTCATGGGAGTGACGACTTGGTTCACATCGTGAATGGGCCAGATCTCTTATTCGCTTGAGAATGGAAATTAGAGAGGCATAGATTTACGAATACTTATGTCGGGGACTAAGTATTGGGTGATCCGTGGGAGACAACTTCATGGACTATATCAAAAGTTGGTCTCAGCGAGATATCCTCCACACCTAAGATATTAGGTTAAGAATTTTTCTTGTTCATTGAGTTTTAGCTTAGTTTCCAGTTATAGCATAAAAGCGTAACGTTGTGTACTAATGCTGGATTCACTGGGAGGTAAGAATAATTAGTCAAATAGTCGAGGAGGGATTTGCAGACTCTTTGAAAGATAAGAGGAGATATTCTGGGCCCTTCGTAAGATAACATTGAAGTAATAGTGCGGGCGTGCAGAGTGAATGTACTTTATGACAATGTTATCTGAAAACGAAAAAAGAATAGAAAGTATGTTGAAACGCAGTCCATGCTAAGGTACATTCTTTAATATCACTCATATGCAAAAGGATAGTCTCTACTCTCTATGTAACACCAGTTCAGTCCAGAAGACTGACGAGGACTCAGTCCTGAAGACTGATGAGGATCGAGGAAGTACAATACAAGGTGTAAGAGTTCTTAAGAACTGGTAACCTTATAATAGTCATGCTAGAGACTTCTGTAAGGCCGTGATTTCAGGGGTATATACTTATCTTGCATAAGTGGGAGTCATAAGGAATAATGTGCACAGATAATATATACATTATATATATTTAATTAAATATACGAGAAATCAAAACCAGTAATTAAGGCACTAAATGGTCACACCGGTGCATTACAAATGGAAGGAAATATTTATTATGCTGACAATAAATATTAAAAGGGTTGAGAGTATTAAATGAACTAAGTTAATTTAGTTAATAATAAAGTGTAAACAATAAAGGAAGTAAAAGAGGAAAAACTGTTGGGACAATATTAATTAGGTCTCCTTGTGTTTTAATGATGACAAATAAACCTTCGCAATACATAAAATTACAAACGTTATCCAAAAACCAAACGACCCAATAGCTGGGTCTTGCGCGCTGCTGGCGCTCCGACTTGCAGGCAACGCGCCAGCCCACTGCTTTATTAGGAACACTCGAAAGGGGTTTTAGAATTAGAGGGATCCAAAATCACAACCTCTCATTTTTTACAAAACGCCAACTCAAGTATTTTGTTAAACCCCTCTAGCCAAGGCTTTTCTAAACCTGGGAAAATCATATGTTTCACGTAACATCCAGTGAAAGTATTCGTATGACCATAATTCGTGTTTACGTCTTCTCTAATCACGTAACGGGTTTACTCCCTTATTGGTCAAACAAAGTCAAAGGTCCCTCTGCGTAAACACATCCTTTCCCGTTATGGGATATGCTTTACAATGATGCAAAGCACTTAGCTTGTTTGCATCAAGATGATTATTGATTACGTCGAGTTGTGAAAATTCACGAATTATGAGATTATGAATACTCGATGTTGAGTTATTCGGGATTATGAGTAACCTTTGATTTTCTCATCCAACAAACAACCCATAATCATCATTGTTAATTCTTTTCTTTCTTAATGACAATGTGATTAAGCCTTAATCAGTCCTTTGATTATCCTCTACTGTCACACCCCTAAATTTGGTGACTTGCAGCAGAATGAGTCATTCAGGGGCACGACTGGTCATAGCACCAAAGTTGCAGTTATATTGAACGACCTAAAGTGTCGTTTAGAAAATACATCGTTTTTTTATTTAAAAACATTCAGAGCTACAAAGCTAGGTCCCAAAAGGTGAAACAAGTTTTCATAAAACAGGTTCATATAATTCAAACGATGGATAAGTGCATAAAATATAAAGTGAGACGCGTCGACTCCGCGACTCCATGATGTCCTTATGTAAGCCAATATGCGATACCTTAATTACCTGAAAATACATTGCTAAAAATGGTCAACAATAATGTTGGTGAGTTCATAGGTTTATGTAAATGAAATGCTTCTACGGAAACAACAAGTATAAATTGTATGACAAAGTGCCACATAAAAATATTACATTAGCTCTTAAGCTCATGACCCCGAAGCTAGACTGATATAAATGCCCCAAAAGGGAGTGCTTTGCCAAACACTCTGAATGTATAAAATGAAATGCGTTCGTTTGACCAGTTGGTGCTACCAACCCGAATGGAGGCGTCACCCTCAATAGATCTATCCACTCACCTTCGCTTGCTCACAATTAACGGTCCATGATAAATAAAAGGGGACTTTAAATTGGCAATGATGTAACTTAAGCAATGTAAATGAGTTTGTATACTTTGGTCCGCATATAAAAATAGTGCAATGTATTCTCCCCCGAGAGTTTAGAAATCAATAAACAATTTAAAACGGGGCTATGAAAACTCACCTGCTATGATAGCAACAATGATAACAATGGATTTGATGAGATGAGGCTCAGTCTCTAACCGCGACCTATTATGATATTATGATCTAATGTAAGCAATGAATTAACGCACACATGCAAATACGTATGTTAATGATACCACTTATTGGTTTTGAAAATAATGTTTATCGACGAAAAATACACTTTTGACGTCTCGTTAAGTTATAAACTAATTTTCGTGTAATTATGTTGAAACGGTACTCCACGATCCTAATTTGGTGTTCTATTGGCAAATATAATGTTTTCATTGCAAATTAATATTTTCATTAACTTGTGAAAATATGCCCAAAATGGCTTCGTGAAACTAGTCGTGAAATATTGTACGTTAAGTGTTAGTGAATAAACTCGACGTTCTTGAAAACCTTGTAACATTGTCTAAATGTCGTGTTATTTGACTTTTGATCATACGTGTTTTGATTAGATAGAAAACCGGCTATCAATGTTAAGACTTGTAAAAATACTAATTTTTATACTTAGAAAATACTTTCTATTTGGGCTGTCAAAATAAACTAGAGTTCGTCGGCTTTGAACGTGTATATCTCGGTCGTTATAAGCTCGTTTTCCACGTTCTTTATATCCACGGATTCGTCATAACATGAACTAACATAATCTCAGTAGCTCGGGTCTCCTAGATCACGTCTAGCGCCTCGTTTGGTCCTTTAAAGTTCGGCAAACAGCATGTTCATTTTCAGAAAATTAGTTTTCGTCGTCTAACTTTGAAAAATCATATCTCCTTCGTTATAAGTCGGTTTTTAGTGATTCTTGCGGCCACGGTTTCGTTTTTGAAAGAAATTTCTAAATTTGAAGGCCAAAATAGTTCAAAAGTTACTGAAATTTTCAGACTTGGCGTTTAAGGACAGTAGCTATTTTAGATTGTTAAAAACTCATTTCCTTTGTTCTAATCTTGATCATACCACCTCAAATCAACTCCACAAGTTCGCAAATCCTACCATACACCTTCTTAAGGTGTCATGGGGTCCTAAACATCACCAACCTTGGTGGATCTCAAGAGATCATTAGTGAAACTTATAGATCTAGTGATTAAGATAGTTTATATTCAAAAGTGGTATGTAAAATATAAGTAACTTGCATGAATAACTAATATAACTTGAAAATACATGAACATATAAATCAAATGAAAGTAATAGATGATCAAAACATGTTCTTGAAACTTACTTGATGATTTGATGAGTTTTGATAAGAAATGAGTAATAAACTTGAGGTTTGATCACAAATCCATAACTAGGAAGGTAAATGGAGTGTGATTATGACTTGATCTTGAAAAAGTGATGGATTTTGGTTGGTGTTCTTGGTTGGGCCGTGGGTATGGATGGAGAGGAAGAGAGTGTTTGATCTAATTTAGCTAGTGGAATGTTACTTGTATGTGTTTGTGTTAATGGAGATGTAAATAAATGTGTACTAATTCATTAATGAGCTTTGGAAGCATTAGCTAAATGGGGGGTTAGGGGGGCGGCACATGGGGTAATTTAGGATAGATTTGATGTTTAATGCAAGACTTGTCTCCCATTTATTTAGATATTGGATGATTAGTGTATACATTGAGTGTTATCGGGTACCGAGTTAACTAGAAATAACTCGTGACGAGGTGAAATGAGATACGACGAAGTTGTAAAAATTGTAAAATCATGTTCCTTGCAAGAATCGGGTGTTAGAATGATTATCGGATTGAATTTTCATAAACCGACGGAGTTATAAGCGTCAAACGAAAAATATAGCGATTGGTTTAAAAAACACCGGGTAAAGTAATAATATAATCTCTATATCATTATAATTATCTTGAAAATGTATTAGGATCATTGTCGGGAGTATTGGGTATAATGTCAGTAGAAATGACTGAGTGGTAACATTAATTAAACAATTAAGCATACGTTAATGAAAATCACACAAACCCGTGCATGAACTGAAATGATAATGATGTTACTGATGATATGCAGACTACTCTAGTCTGTATGATATGCCTTTACTATTGATGCATGGATACGCAGCTAAACCTAACTGGTTACGCGCATTTGAATACCCGTAAACCTGGTTTACAACATGATGAATGATGCCCATGAATAGTGATTTCCCTCAGGAATGAATAGTGTCACATGAATAGTAAATTTTTTTTGACGACTTCTCAAAGTCTCAAACTGACTTCAAAAATGATGAATAGTGATCGGTGAATAGTGATTGATGAATAGTAACTCATGAATAGTAAATTGTCGAGGTTTGGAAAATGACCTAAAATTACGAGTTGTGACATCTACACCCAATAAACCTTCCAACCGTGTCAAAATCCTTACAAATCTTATCCCCAACATTCTCTTAATATTCTCTTACATCCCTTTTACTTAAATGTACTATATGTCTCCCACATTCCCACATAATATCTTCCAAACATTCTCTTTACTACATTCCAATCCAACCACTAATATTTCACCACATCATCATCTTCCTCATCCTACCATTCATTCAAAAACCAAATAAACATTCTCCACAAACCACCTCCCTTCTTCATTCTCTAACATTCCAATTTCAAATTTGAATCTCACCCAAAGGCTCCCCATCACTTCAAACATCACATCCTTACAACTCACTCTATCATACACTCTCATCCTCACTTTCAAATTCAAATTACACACACTCCTCCCACAACCCCTTCCCTCCCTCACATACTTGCCAACTCACTCTTTAAATATTCAAATTTGAATTTCATCCTAAGGCTCCCCATCACATCGCTCTCACATCTAATACAACTCACCTCCCTCACATACAACCTTGTCTCTACTCTCTTCTCACATTTCAAATTCAAATTTGAAATCCAAACCATAGGCTTATTTCCAATACATCACTTCAATTCATTCCAACTCACTCCAACTCATTCTAAGTCATCTCATTCTATCTCAACCATCCTAACCTAACCATGGTTTCTTTCCAACCTAACCTCACTCTCTCTCTTCCCTCTCTCACAACATTTGAATTTCAAATTCAAATATTCCCTCTCTCGCTCTTCTCTCAATATCCACACTTCCTTTCCAAGCAAAGGAACATTCTTTGGCATATTCTTCTCTTTTATCTATGCCAAGTGATTAATACCTATTATACCCCTATCCAATTATCCCTTCTCTCTTTCTCTCTTTGTTAATTGGTTTCACTTAAACACTTCACAAATTGATTCTTATCAAATGGCTATTTGAGTTGATTGACCTTGAGTATGAATAATGGAAAGGTCTAATGTGTGAAGTACAATTGGAGGTTTAGCAAGGTTGGCTAGTTAAAAGACCAAAGTCCCAAGAAAATTCAATCCAGGTTCTGGCGCGTTGCTGGTGCTCCGACACGCCAGCGACTTGCCAGCCTCGAATTGAATTTTCTCAATTGGGACTTTGGCCTATAAATACCCACCCTTCCCTCTTGTATTCCTCACCCCTTGCCATTATTTCTTTCTCGCTAATTTCTCTTCTCTCAGTCCTCTAATTCTATCTTGTGTTTTTAATCTATCACATAACATCTTTGAAAGAACACATATCCTTGCAAGGGCAGAATCACAAGAACCTAATCCACTCTTGTGAGTGTGTCAATGGTCTTCTTATCTATACCCTTTCTACTAGAATCGAGTCTCTAGGTTAGGTTAGGGCTTGATTAAACACTCAAACATTTATTCATTCAATTTGGTTGTAAGGGAAGTCTTGTGACGTGGTGACCAAGCCTAGATCGTTGGAGATCTAGTTGGGGTTTGATACTTCCGGTGGGAAGTCATTGTAGTGTTTGTTGGGAATTCGAATCGCGAAATTCTTTTGGGTGGTTTCCGAAGGCGGAATACTGTTGGGAGTAGCTCTTCTTAGTGAGCATTGATCGTAGTGAATATCGGTGGAGTGAAGTATTAACGGTTTGTAGACCACCGAAATGATTACACTTAGTGAATAGTATAGTGTCGTGGATTCGCAACTAGATGTACGGATGGTATAAACCCCCCATGCTGAACCAGTATATATCGTGGTGTCTCTCTACCTGCTTTATATACTTTGGTTGTGATTGTGGTCGTTGTATTTGTTGTGAAACCACAAATTGATCTTTGAGGCATGAAGTCAATAAATTTCGAAGAAGCCGAAAAGGCCGTATTCAACCCCCCCCCCTCTACGGTCCTACAAAAACCACAAACACGGAGGGTTTGTGGAGTTGCGATGGGCTGAACCCCGACAAGGGGAAAAAGAGTTTGATTCCTAAACAAACTAGATTACTTGGTGGACAAGTAATGGCCTCTAGAATGTTTCTTTGTATCCTATATATACAAAGGCATTCTAGGCTTCCTCATAATTCATACACACAACCCTAACACCCTCCCTTCTCCCCTTTTTGTGTTCAACTACTGACAACCTCAACCCAAAAGGGTTTTCGAACCCTTTGGTTGACCAAAGTGGATCGAAGGGTTTCCCAAACCCTTGATTGATCGTGAGTGTTCCCGAAGAACAACGCATAGTCGAACTTGAACCATCTAGTAAATCCCAACATGATCAGTACCGGTGGATACATGCTGTAACCACTGTGAAAATTTCCCTTTAAGATAAACAGAATATTTATCCTTTTCTACGTGTAAATTTTTTTTTTATTTGAACATGACTATTATCTTATGTAACATAGATCACATCCTCGATAAACGTGCTCGCAACTCAACCTTAACTGATTTAGTATTTAACTATATAAACATCTTTGACCTAAAACTTTATGATGTTCCCATTTACCACTTTACGTTAATTTGTTAACGTACGTATAAACTAAACGTTCATTATCAAATTTTTTTTTTTGGTAAAAGGGCTTCACCCTGGCAAAATATATTAATCACATGAAAAGTTAAGTACAATGGAATGTGGCTGAAATACCACATTAACCTCAAGCCACGCTTGAACAACCAAACCCCACTAAAACGCTTGAGACATGCCTCAAAACGAGTTCCATAAAACCCTAAACTATCATAACAACATATGTAAGTAACAAAACCCTGAAAATACTAAAGTACAACTCATTCAACTAAGGTACAAATCACTAAAGCTCAGAAACCCTAATTCCATATTAACTCCCGTTAAAACCCTAATTTCATTTAAACTTTGATTTTATGAACTAAATTTATAAACCCTAATTTATTTAAATAATTTTTATAAAATATAAATGTACAAATCATTTAAGCCAAAGTACAAGTCTTTTATGCATCAAAATCAAGTATTTATAAAAACCTTATTAAAACCATAATTATATTTATCTTAAAGCACAATTTATAAGTTTTTCATACACAAGACTTAAAAATTAAATTTTTCTAAACTCATTAAATATTAGTACAAGTCTCTAAACCTAGTGTACAAGTGCCTAATGCACAAAATCCTAAAATCCCATTTATATACATTTTAAGCATAGTAAAAATTACATAAAAATTATTTAACTTAAGGAAACATTAAAACTATGATTTCTATATTTCTAAACCCTAATTACAACTCACCTAAGCTTGTAGGGTATTCACAATGCATAAATCACTAGCTTGTGGCTTGTATGGATCGAATGGAGGATGTTTTAGAGAGAGAAATGGGAGCCTTTTAGAGAGAGAAAGTAACTTGTGTAATATTAGATTGAAAAGGTCCAACCCTTCCCACACAAGGGAAGGGGTATTTATACTTACTACATAATATGCCCCTAGCGGGCTGTGGAGCAAGCTGACAGTGGGTAAAGACCCGACCCACTCCACAATATTAATAATAACTAAACCACTAATAATATTACTAATAATCCTACGAGCTATGATGTGCTACTAAGTACTCGGGGTGACCGAGTCTTCAACTGAATATTTGTATTCCTAACAATCTCCCCCTAAGGGAGGTCACCCCGGAAGTAATGTTCTGAATTCTAGCACTTCATCCTTGAATCTTGACTTCATAGCTCGTAGACCTTGATTCTTCAACGTCTAGAATCTTTGTGCCTTTAGCAGTGAACTTGTGATGACTGTTCTTTGTTTTGGATGATCTTTGAGTATTCTTTGAAGTTATCATCCAACATGCGTCTTCAAGTCATCTTGTGGCTTCGTCATCATGAGAAGTTGTGATCTTGGAGCCTTCTTTGAGATCATCAGCCACCGAAAATCTCTGAGCTCATCCATTGTAGTAATGCCTCCATGTGATTTGTTGTGACCGTTGGGCCCGCATGCTCACACTTTTCTGGATCATGATAGCTATCATCAGAGTTGCGGAAGCTGTGTTGAAGGTCTTTTAGCTATCATGATGTCTTTAATAATGAGTTGGAAGTGTGAGCATGGAGTGTGAATTGACATGTCACATACTGGAATCAGGAACCACCATCACCATCTTTATATGTACCTGAAATAAAACAGTTAGCAATAAAGTTGGAGAACGAATATGGCTTTGTCATTCGTTCGGTGTGGTTAGATTAACCTTCGGATCCGTGAGGACCGACCTGTGATCAGGTAGAATTCCCTTTAAAGAGAATTCTCCTTGACAGGAATTTCCAGCTTGTTGTAAAGACTCATTCAATGAACTAACATTGGACTCGTCTTACAAGCATGTTCTCATACCGGAACGTCTCAAAGCAGACAACACGGTTGAGTGAATCAGTGAATTGAATACCCACTGATTGATGAGAAATTGATTAGAAAAATCACTCGCGTGTTACTAGATAAACAATTTTTTATGTAACACAACGAGGGTTTTACACATTAAATCACATTTCTGTCATAAATACTTTTGTTTGAAAATTTTCACAATCAATGAGCTCGAAATTCATTTGATGAGCACATTGAAGGGTTTTCCAAAAGCATCCGTCAATCCATTTCCTGGAACAAGTTTGATTCAAATGTGAATCGCCCCATTGTTTCATTCCAGTTGTCACAGGTTTGATCCATGAAGGATCTCACATGTCACCCACCAAGAGCTCGTTTGATGTTGGCTCTAGAAGGATTTCCATCTTCATTGTGATTACTTTAAGTATCACTCGGATGTTCTGGCAATACCACAAGGATAATGCGTAGGACTCTTCATATATATTTTCTTGCTTTTCACGGTGTATGAAACAGCAAGCATATTGGAAATGTGTCCTAATGAGATTAATTGATGATCTCTTGGCTCTAGACTCAATAGTGCATTTTGATTTAGTGATCGGAGGCTGGAGAGGACTGCCACCTTTTCAATATCATCTAACTCGGAGTGAGAGAGACGATAGCAATGTATTGATCTCCGTGACAAGTGAAACAAGAGTCCTTTGAGGGACCTTGAGTGGCTAGGGAGGGTTGTGCAGCGTATCACTGGGTCCATGATACTTTGTCTTCAATGTCAGCAATCAACTAAGTGATTCTGACAGCATATGTATTGACCCGGTTTCTGCCTAAGATGTAAGGAGGGCTTCTTTCTTTTCACCCTTTATCTTTACATTTCTTTTTCATTCTTCAACCCTTCAGTGCTTACCGAGACTTCATAACTAGCACCTTGTTGGGTTTGTTCCAGTGCTAGCTCCATCTCAGTCGGCACTCTTCCCTTATTCACTTTTCTCCTTTTTAATCATTCCTAAGGACTTCTATTCTAATTAGAGGATTGTCCCTGGGAAGATCCCTCCGGTTCTGGCTGGATCATGGGAACAAATACCTAACCTCACCATCCTTATAACTCCAATGCATTAAAATAAGATTGGTCGGTCTTTGGTATTCTTCCACAGTTGCCATCATAAATCATTCGCTCCCCCTCAATATGTGCATCGATATACGAAAAGGTTTAGCACATATGGGAGAGCCTACACTTGAGTTCCAAAAGATCACATTTTTATCAGAATTTCATATTTAAATCACATTCTCTCCCCCGATCAAAAATTTCAAACCATTTGAGATTTGTGATCCCAATTGATTTAAATATGTTTAGAAAATTTGGGAGAAAATGTGGTCAAGTTTAATATATTCTGATTACGAAGCATACAATGCTCCCCTTCAAACCAAGAGAGAATGTCACTGCTGATGTTGCACAATGTTTAAAAAGGTGTCAAAATTTGAACAAATAAACTCCCCCTCAATTAATGACCCATTTTCTATTTAAAGAGTTGTAGTCATTCAATTGAGTGATAAGTATTTGTGAAATTTAAGTCCAGTTACCACCTTATGAAACACCAAAACTCTCTTGAAGAATCATAGAACTGAAAGAGTTCATGGTGCAAAGAAGACTTCTCTTCTTATACGCGAAATGATGCACTGAACCGTACATCAAATCGGGGAAACATGGATATAAAGTAATCCATGCCCAGGTGAACATCACCCGGTTGGAGGAACAGCTGTCTTTTTGGCGACATGCTTTCCCCATTGTATAGCGCGGGTTGCAGTATGAAGTAACTGCAAGCCATTTAGACATGTTTTAACAATCCATTTTAACTTCTGCTCGAGCTTCATTTAAAGACCCGTGCCATTATTGAATGACATTTCTAAGTCCGTAAATGTTATCGATAAACAGAAGACATGCCTAGGTGAAACTATTTTTGGTATTTTCTATTTTTCTGATTTTTTATGGTTTTTCTTGGTTTTAATATTTTTCTATATACAATTTTCTGGTTCTATAATTTTCTATTTACAGTATGTTTTAAGATATGTACAAACTATATTATTCAGTTTAAGACGATGATGAAATGAATACCGAAATGAGGATACGTTCAGTATGTTGTAGAAATCTGTGGTCAATCATCTCTTAAACTTTCACCACCAAAGCTTTCGAGGCTCCTGAACAATCGACGGAACTTGAGCCTTCCCAATGTACAGCTTTGATAGCTTCCCCCCAAACTGACAATCTTCATACTGAGCAGATTCAAAGCTCTCTTTCAAGCTTACATAAGGTACGCGTACAGCGAAAACCGTAGCAAACCACATTAAGTATTGCTGCTCCCTTTTAAGAATAATCATCGTGATTCTCCGTTCGGGGATCCTCAAATAGATCAGCAACGAATCATCTCACATTTGAATAATTCTTCTCACATTTCTTCCCGCTGAATACTGAAGAAATGCCTACCAAAAGTATCCAGAGACCACTTTCCCCCAAGTAGTTGAAGAGATGCAGCCAGTCTCGATATATGAAGCCCAAAAACCCGAAGTACACACTCAATCCCATTAATGAAGTCGACAATGCATCATCAAGATCAATTAAGACCTGAAAATCCCCTTATCTCCTTTCAGGACATTGCAGATGAGAATTGTTACACCAAATTCAGCTAAGTCCCGAGTGTAAGCAATTTATCCCGTATGTAGTCGACATGATAACACCAAGACAGTACCATAATAGCTACTGAGTACCGGATGTACACATTTCCTTCAGTAGGATACCGACTAACCATAAGAACCATCATACAATTGTGTACCTCTTTTATCATCAGAAACTGGCATTCTCTTCCCACACTTAGTTGGAATGACACACCAGAAAGAATGAGTTAGAACACTGATTTTCTCTACGGTTATGACATTTGTCTTCCCGGAATAATCTTCAATTGATAAGAAGTATAAAGCCCATCATGTGTACTCATTGTGCATTCAGATGTATGTCTCCTTCCCCCTCGCTGGTTTTGATACCTCAGAATCAGCAACACATTTTACGAACATATTCTTGAAATCTTGTGAGAAGAACAACTTAGGCTCAAGTAGATCAAGTGAGAATTAACCGCTGCCGAAACCGTCTCTGACTATCTTTATCAACCCTTAAGTAGGCTATTCGAAGTGATAACTGATGGAGCAATCCCGATATACCAACTTTAAACCTGAAGATAGAATTCCCCATTCTTGTGACTTACGCTTGCACTAATGTTGGAAGAACGGTGTAGAGAATTAGTGCTCCAAGCAAATCTCTAAGTACTCAATACCCAACCAAGGTATGAGACATTAACACCTCTTACGATTATCCACAACGTCATCGGCGTGTGACACTGAGTAACTCCTTTAAGTGATAGTTACCCCGACTGCTGGTAACTAGATAACCTAAGTCTTCAACTTAAATCTTAGGCACTAGCAAGTTATCATTGAAGGTCATGCATCCAACCAACCCCGACTTCAAGATAGAGTAAGATCACGCCTTTGAGAAAGTCAACTTCAACCCCAAATATGTAATACTTGTTCAACTCCGTAGTCACCATTTGATGCCTAACAAGTGAGTGAACCAACAACCAAGTGTACATCGAATCACTTGTTCACACTTCTCCCCCTCAAAGATTGCATATGAGGATGCCATCTTTGATTGAACAAGTGGATATGAGGTTGATCCACTGTTCACACTTCTCCCCCTCAAAGATTGCATACGAGGATGCCATCTTTGATTGAACAAGTGCATATGAGGTTGATCCACTGTTCACACTTCTCCCCCTCAAAAATTGCATATGCCTGTCAACTGCAATTTTTGGTTGAATACGTGAATAACAATATACTCCAATATGCGCTGATCCACTTGAAGACTGAATAAGCACGGAAAGAGCATGAATCTTGTTGATGAGAATGGCCATTAATAAGAAGACTCCTCTTCTTTTGAAGATAAAGTGCACTCAAGCGTACACTTTTCTTTTCTTTAAAGAACGAGGCCTGCACTGATGTGTACAGACGTCATGATTCCCCTCATATGTTGTGAGCAGCCTGTGTCCAAATGTCAAAGGACGATTCGTACGACCTGCATTTGAAAACAGACGAAAGAAGAGAATTTGGAGAGCCGGATCCCCAATTTAGGTTGGGTTCCAGTTGGTTAGTGCAAACAATCTTTGGGGCTGCTGAAACCATAGGTGCCTTGGTTTTAACAATAGGGGCAACACTAGTAGATGCAATGGACCTGGTTAAGGGACATTGTGTATCTAAAGGGATAACTCTACCAGTAGGCTTCCATTCCTTAACAGGCACTACTCTAGGAATTGTAATCCTTGTTAAAGGGCAATATTCCCCTAGTGTGAATGTTCGGCCCGTGGGCTTCCACTGAAAGCCCACATTGGTAAACATTTTTCCTGTGGGTTTCCAAGATTGCTTAATTTGTCTAGCTCTCCAAACTTTCCTAACTGGGGGTTTGTTGGACAACTTCAGAAATTTCTTAACACATTTATCATGATTACACGAAATTATGCATTCATTACATGTTTTGCAAAGTGAATTTGGATTCGAATTATGATTCCTTTTGTTCAAATCTAACTTGTTGTTTCTCATGTGGTCTTCTACTTTCCTTTTAGGAACACTTTTAGCTGGTGAAATCCTAGAATTCTTTATGTTTCTCCTAGGTTTTGACTCGCTAGCTTTAGTGTCACTATTAACTCCTGTAGAAGGACTGATGGGAATCTTAGTCTTTTTCACTTCTAGTTGCTGAACATGTTTTGATGTGTTGGGATCTGAAGTTTCCAAGGATACCTCAACGGTTACATGCTTGTTCTTAATAGTGGATGATGATGCAACTATTCTATCTCTTTGGTTGTGAGACTTAGGGCCCGTGCCAATGGCATATTCTAACTGTTCCTGGATCCTTTTTGTGAGGACGCAGGCATAACCAACTGCCTTATCGAGTGGTTTTCCTATTCTGTCCTCTTCCACAACCTCACGAAGAGTATCAAGTCCATCCCTAAGGTGACAGAGATACATTTGATGGACAGGTCTGTTGTTTCTCATGGGAAATGGAATAGACCCCACATCAACATCATACATTTTACAAGCAGAGACCTTTGATGCAACACAATTACAAGTGGTGCATGGCATTTTACCTTTCACCCGAGCCTTAAGATTCTCAATTTCATTTGTCAAAGAGGTTATTTGATCATTGTGATTGCTTCTTGTAACTTTAATAGAATCATATAACTCTTTGAAATGTTGTTTGACCTTTGAATTTTCTTCTCGATAACACTCATTTTCATAATGTAACTTATTTATGGTGTTTTGATATTGAAAATTCTGAGAATCTGAAGACGAAGGTTTATTGGTGCCATACACTTCACACTTGTTGGATTTCAATTGGGCAACTTGGGCCCTCAACAGTCGAATCGTGTTTGTGTGAGCTTGAATTTTTTCATCACGTTTGCTTAATTCAAAATATGTATCAAACTCAGGAGCATCCGAGGATGTCTTGACATTTGATATTTTGCATTTTTCTTCTAAGTGTTGATGTTTGAGTTGCAAATTCAGATAATCAACTTCTAGTTTTGAAAAACGTTTAACCATGTTATCATGGTCATCATTTTGAATTTTTTCAAGCAATTTCAAATTCTCCCCCTCAAGCTCAACAACACGATTCTGGGTGACATTCAACGCAATAGCATACTCATTAAATTGACAAGCAGACAATGCAGAATCAGTAACAGTGTAAAATACATCTTGTGCAATACATCTAGCAATCAAGTTGTCGTTAGTAATGAGTATGTTTTTTCTTTCAATCTCTCGACTCTTAAGCTCTATTGCATATTCATTCACCTCTTTTTCCATGTCTTTAAATACTACTTCCATTTCTTTTATTTCGACTTTAAGGGCAGTTTGCAACCCTTCAAAATGTTCTTTAAGTAGTTTAAAGAATGGCATGACCTCAGTTAAGTAACACCTTTTTGCATGTTCAAAACACCTTTCCCCCTCAGTAATGCCGGTTGGTGTGATTCTCTTCTTACATGTTTTATCAAATACAGCAAATAGTTGCCAAAGCACATATAAGCTAAAAAGGTTTTGCATTCAGTGGGAAGAGACAAGGGCACCAGATTCCTAGGTGTATTGGGAGGATACACCGTTATGGACGCAACTTTTCTAATGAGGGGGGTGTTGGCCTTAAGTTTATCTTCCTTAAGTTTTTCACTATCTTGTTTCCAAAATATCTGTTCAGGTGTTAACTTCTTTTGAGGAGCAAACACAGTCAAACGATTTTCCTCATAATAATCATGGGGTTTTATTCTTATTCGTCTGGCTATGCACTCGGGATCCCTCATTTTCTCATTCATTTTTTCCCTCGTTTTATCACTTAACTCATCCTCTTCATCAGTGTAGATATGCTCAGGTTGGTCATGAATATGCTTAATCATCACATTACCATCATATAGGGCTGGTTGAAGTACTTGCATACCCCTAAGGATGGTTGACTTTGGTTCACCTATCATGATTTTACTATGCTTATCACTCAACTTTCTGTGCTTATGAATCATTTGAGCAGTTTGTATGGTTTGATTTTGTGTGTACAACTTATCTTCAAGCTTATTTTTTAACGTCTTGAGTTTAGAGAAATCATTTAAAAGAGTTGTTTCTTTTTGTTTGAATTCTTGCTTAAGTGTTGTTACACACTTTTGTGCTTCCTGTTTCTGTTTGACAGACTGTTCTAGCTGACTTTTCAAAGAACTTAACTCTAGTTTTAATGTTTCTTCTCGCACTCTAGACTCTTTAATAAGTGTACTCATTTGACCTTCTAATTTCTGCTCACGATCATTAAGCTCAAACTTAGCACGCTGTTCATACATAGCAACTTGTTCTTTATAGATGTTTAGTCTAGTGATCAAGTTATTATCAGGGACAGGCAATTTGTACTTATGCAGCACATAATCATCATTTAGAACAGAAGATGCACAACTAGGTACAACAGACGCTTCGTTGTGATTCACATATTGTTCATATGGGAAAACATTGTTATTTCCCATATTAGCAATATCTGACTTAACAACGTTTGTCTGTTGTACTTTGTCGGGAATCTTTTGTTCATGCAACACATTATCATTATTAATGACAGAAGATACCCCATTAGGTTCAGCCGACGCTTCGTTGTGCTTCTCATGTTGCACGATGTTCCTAACAGTATCTGACTCAACAACGTTTGTCTGTGGCTGATGAAGCTCTTTCTCTTGAGAATTCGGGCACACAAAGTCTCTATTGGCACCAACATAGTCAAACACGTTTATCTGTCGAACATCTTTGGGAATCTTTTGTTTGTCTATCATGTTGTACAAACTGAGTATCTCTGATATAGCAGAATCTGAAGTATTTGACATGATATTAACGTGCACGGGATTTTACAATTCTATGATTTAAACCGAGAAATAGATTCTTTCGCGGGGTTTTACAAAATCAAGAATAAACCGTGGAATGATGCTTGATATGTGTTATGATGACTGTTGGATTGTTGCACTATTGTTAAGTGGTGATTTGGTTTGGTTGATGCGAGTTGTTACGGTGGAATTTTGGTCTGGAAACTTAAAACCTCAATAACTTCATTCTGGAGCGTTTTCAGGCCTCGAAACTTGGGTTGAATGAATAAATTAATTCAACGTGTCCTTCTCCTCGGTCTCACGGTCGTTTTGACAGGTGTTTCGCTGAAAACGGAGTTACGGTTCAAAAGTTATGGCCGTTTGAAGTTTTGACGTAAAAAGTCAACTTTGGATACAAACCGCCTAGACAGATAGCATAGACACAAACCGCGTATGCGCCAAGAGACAAACCGAGTTCACAATGGAGATACAAACCGCGTATGTGCCAAGAGACAAACCGAGTTCACAATGGAGATACAAACCGAGTTCACACCAAAGATACAAACCGCGTATGACACAAACCGCGTATGCGCCAAATAGACAAACCGAGTTCACACCGGATATACAAACCGCGTTGACACAAACCGCGTGTGCGCCAAATAGACAAACCGAGTTCACACCAAAGACACAAACCGCGTATTCGCCAAATAGACAAACCGAGTTCACACCGGATATACAAACCGCGTATGTGCCAAGAGACAAACCGCGTTGGCACAAACTTCCAAACCTGTCACTATCAATGCCGTTTGTCCTTTTGCCTAAACTAGTATAAAGACAAACCGCGTACCCGATGCTACACAAACCGCATCCAAGAACGTCCAAACTACACAAACCGCATTCAAGAACACTTCCACAAAAAACCCACGAATTGCTCCAAAATCACCACACGGTTCTTGGATCTGTGAATCCAAACACCAAATACCACTCTAATACTAATCTTAAGCAAGAAAGTACAAAGTAAAACAACTTCTAATCACTAAACAAAGTACAAAATGAGATTTATGCTACTAAACAAACAAAATAAAAAAACTTAAAAATACAAGTCGAAACAATTCTAACCAATAAAAACCTAAAGAACTACACAAATTCAATATAAAACAACCTCTAATCACTAAACAAAAACACAAAATGAAGCGTATGCCACAAATCGAACCGAACAAAGATCTTGAAAAACTCCAACTCGACCCAAAAGTAAAAAAACACCTCACAAACTACACAAATTCGTGAATACCAACTCTCATGGACCTAACCATGGCTCTTGATACCAATTGTAGGGTATTCACAATGCATAAATCACTAGCTTGTGGCTTGTATGGATCGAATGGAGGATGTTTTAGAGAGAGAAATGGGAGCCTTTTAGAGAGAGAAAGTAACTTGTGTAATATTAGATTGAAAAGGTCCAACCCTTCCCACACAAGGGAAGGGGTATTTATACTTACTACATAATATGCCCCTAGCGGGCTGTGGAGCAAGCTGACAGTGGGTAAAGACCCGACCCACTCCACAATATTAATAATAACTAAACCACTAATAATATTACTAATAATCCTACGAGCTATGATGTGCTACTAAGTACTCGGGGTGACCGAGTCTTCAACTGAATATTTATATTCCTAACAAAGCTTATAGTACAACTCTCTTTAGTACAAAGTCAATTTCTTTTCTTTTAAATAGAATTCGACAACTACATATATAAATAAAACCTTAACTAATTTTCTACTTAATAAATACATACTCTAAGACTTAAACTAACTAGTTACTTTTCTAAAACCCTAGAGTACAACCACCTTAAAGCCCATGTACACTCATAGAAAGCCCTATTCGAACTCCCATTTCCCCTTCCTAGTCGAATTCTAACTAAACCATAACTAAATTAATTTCTCAAGTAAGACCTACCTCAAGTAACCTTTCCTTAATTCCCCCTCCTCCACATCATCAATGACATCACATTGAAAACACTTGTATGGAAGATTAAAACTCCACATCACCCTCCTCCATAAGCCACGTCCATTCCCCCTCCTCTTCATATTTTTCCATATACATGGCACCAATAAGAATTAAACACATCAATATAAGCCCTAGAAAACCCTAATTCAATCCTTCTATAAATATCAAACCCGTTTCAATTTCTTTCTTCAAACCCTAACTCGACAATCCCTCAAAATAGTCCCAACCTCACCACTATTGATTCCACAATCCTCCCATAAGCCTAAGAAAACTCTAAGAAGCCTAAATAAAAAATAGAAGCATTGGTGTTCAAGAAATAAACATATACGCCACAAATATCCCTAATCGACCAAGTATAGTCAAGTAAGTATTTCTACTATCTTTCATTCATATTATATATATCATATACACTTAAAAACATTGTTAATTAACCTTAATAAACCACAATATCAAAAGTTACATTTTCTCTTTTCTTTTCTTTTCTTCTGTTCGACTAGAAAACCAAACAAACCCTTATTATTATTTATTTTGTAGAAATAAAATCAAGAAATGATAAAGTATGTTAAAAACAAGTTTAATATATCTAACAACATCATACCATGCATTAAAACATAGTTAGGAACCCTAAAATTCAAAAACCTATTTTGCTTTTCTTTTTCTTTTTCTGTTTCTATCGCTAAAAAAGTCTCTAGACCACCAACTTTGAGCCTATAAATCAACCCTTAAATGAACTCTATAAATTCTGGATTTTGTCACGTTAAAAGATCACGCAGCTAGCTAAATTTAGAAAGAAGAACGAAGTAAATTGGTTATCTCATCACAAAGTTATCGAGTTCTAAAGATTCTAGTCTATCGCTAAAACCTAAGTGTTATTTTTAAGTCTGGTCGAGTCATAGTCTCATCGCCCAACTTCTCATCTCTGTTTCGACCCTCATTTGAACTTTAAGAATTCTGATTTTTGGTTTAGATATAAATCACCTAGCTATCTAAATATAGGAAGAAGAAACTCTTTAAAACCTTAAGTCATTAAAAAGATATCAAGTCCTAAAACTTGCCCCTTATCGCTAAACTAAAGACTTTTATTTCAGTTTCTAAAATTTTGTTCCAACGGCCCGACTTTGGACACGATTTTCGACCTCTAAATGATCATCATAAAATCTGAAATTTGGTAAAGTTATTAACCACCCAGCTAACTATTTTTAGGAAGAAAAAGATCGTAAAAAGGTTTAACGGTTAAAAAGTTATTCGATCTCAAAGTTTGCCAAGTCGCTAGACCAAAAACTCAACTAATTTAACTATTTTTAGTTCTTAAATATTATTTCACTCGATCAATTTTTAGGAGTTATTTCGATAATCAAGTGACCTTTATGTAGGAAAAAGAATGAAGAAAAACCAAGCCCTCGCCTCGCTTTTACTTAAGTCCAAAACTAGGTGATCGCAACTATTTAAAACACAACATATATATATATTTTCAAGACTAGAGTTTTTATGGGCCAAACTTGTCAACTTTCCAAAGTTATTTAAATCAAGGATCATTTTTGTCAACGATTAATAAAAAGGGTAGAAAGTGTCATTTTTAAAACTCCAGGGTAGAAACTGACATTTGACCAAAGTTCAGGGGTAAAAGTTATAAATTTATAAAAGTTCAAGGATATAAACTGTCAATATATGAAACTGTAGGGGCAAAAACCTAACATTTTATAAATGTTAATATTATTATTATTACTTCTGATTTAATAGAAACTAACAAACGTAATACATTTATTTCGATAACTAACGAACAAGATATATATTTAACGAACAAACGAAGTATCTATTTAACGAATGAACGGAACGAAAACATAAAAATAAGAAATAAGATAAATCTTATAACTTTTGAAGAGACTTCATGTTGTCTCAAATTTAACATTTAATCAACAACCAAAACATTACGAACCGAACATTGGAAACATATATTCAGAAACGATTACTGAAATTTGACATAACCAACCCAAGTTGCGAGCCGGAGACGTTTATCAACTTTATTTAACTTTGCTTTCCATCCAGGCTGTTCAGGTGAGTTTATAGTCCCACTTTTTCCTTTATATGTTTTCCAAACTCGTGGGGAGATACATGCTATCAAACCGAACACAAGTATTTTCCTGATTGTTATTGCACTAGGCTAACTGTCCCTTATTATTATTTGAATTTATATTTAAAGACCCTCATATCATGCACCATTAGTCACCCGCAGGGTGAGCGCGAATATAGTTAATAGATCTATTGGCCTGACGACCCATTTGTTCTAATCGGATGGATATCTTTGTGGTAGCCGGTTAGGCAGATGCATTATATTTGATATCTAAACCTAGGGGCAAACCACTTACATTTTTGTATGCTAGTGAGACTGGAAACTGTCAACGCATTGCGTGTTATGAGGTTTAGTGCAATATTCCGAATTATGATATAACTGATTTCTTTATATTTAGCTTGTGTTCAAATTAATTATAACGTAAACACTATGGATTCACTCAACTTTTGTTGACTTTTTAAGCATGTTTATCTCAGGTAACTAGAAGCATGGCTATCGGCACGGAGTGGCTGTGGACTTTTTTTTTTATAATAAGATTGTCCACTTTGTTATCATTCAATGAATAATGTATCTTTTATAACATATTTTCCGAGCCTCCCTCTGGGACCTATATTATGTACTCTGATTTAATAAATGAATGATAACAATTTTATTCAAAACGTCTCTTTTTGAGTCATTTTCTATTCTCATGACTGTAAACCATGAAGTAATACCCCAAAATCATATTCCGCTGCGTATATCGAAAACAGGGGTGTTACAGATTGGTATCAGAGCTCATGGTTATAGAGAACCAAATGTTTTCAAACATTGGACTATAACCGTTTTTCACAAAAACTTAACCAGAGTCCTCCGTGCCACAAAAACGTTACTTATATATGTTTTAGTTACATAGTGAAAATTTAAAATTTACTGGGTGGTTATAGAATCATGATTTCCCCTTTCAATTCCATCCCTCTTATTTCCCGACTCGGACATCAAGATGATACCGCACTTAGTGCCTTATCTATTTAGGATTATTTTATACTAGACTTCGCACTCTCGATATTTACCCTTATATTTTGCCTTTAATTTTTCCTACTGTTATTAATTTCTTATAATTATTATTTGCAGATTATTACAGTATCATGTCTCCCGAAACCCCTAATTTTAACGAAACTACCCCAAAGCCACTCTCACATACCCACTCGTCCCCACATCAGAAACTTAAGGAAACAGCTAAATCCCATGAAAAGTTGATTGGTTGTCCAACAGCATTTGAGGTTGGACAGGACATACACCAAGAAACTATTCAGAAAGATGAAAGTCCAAATTCTCCAATACCTGACAATCCAGAATCACCAGACAACCCAGATGATATATCTTCATCTAATTCCCCCGACTTAAGTTTAAACCCTACTGATTCGATATGGACTCTCCTTTACCAACAAGCCAACACTCTCGACGCTCACGCTAAACAATTGGAGGAATTACAACCATTACGTTTTGAATGGTACGACCGTAATATCGACACTCTGTTTAGAAAGACTGATGCTGAGAGACGCACAGTGTTTGGGTTGGGAGCAAAAGTTGATAAGATGAAAAATACCTACAACCATAAATTTAGAAGCATAGACTCCAGGATCCGCTGTTCGAGAAGAGAACATGATCAAATACATGGTAGAGTGGAAGACATTGAAAGAACACTCTGGATAGCCAGTGAAACGGCAAGAAAACAGGATCAGAAGATTTTCGCCTTGGAAGCCATCCTGGACAATCAATTGAGGATATACCAGGAACTTCAGGAACGCTTCTTAGAAATGGAAATTGCACAACTGAAACTTGAGACTGAAGTTAAGCATTTACGTCAAGGACGTAAATCATCATAAAGTCACATGTATCATTGTTGTAAACCAAATAGTGTTTGGTTAGTATTTCCTGTATTTTCTAAATAAGCCTGAAACTTCAGGGTTTGTAATCAATCAATAAATCTATAACAATCCACAATTGTTATATATTTACTGTTGTGAACAAATTCATCCTAATATGTCTTACTATGATGCTGTGCATACATGTAATGACTTCCCATAACCTTATCTCACCGAACCTAGTCAACCGGCCAACTTGAGGTATAGATAGAAATTAGGATCACTATGGAAAACAAAGAACCAAACCCTATATTAGAGACAGAAAATCCTTGACCAACTACATGTTGTATTAATAAAAGACCTTGCATTAATTGTTTTGTAAAACAATTAATCAAGCTATTAATATCATGTTATAACCCAACATACCGAGACCCACCAAGACTAGGCTAAAACCAATAGAAACCATAGGAACATTTCGGAAGAGAACTTGATGAATGAAGAGAAAGTTGCTGAATTTCAGCTTTTGTAAATAAATCAGTTTGTTCCTTAGCGATTATATACCAAGAGTTAATCATTTATTTACGATATTAACCAGACACATCGTAAATAATTGATTCTCAAATGGGATATAACCTCATGACCACTTGTTAGTAATAATATATCCTAACATGGTCATTACTGGAATTCTGAAATTCAAGTTTCTTGTGGTGTTGCTAGAAGGAAGTCAACAGGAAAAATATCAATGTAACACTAATGACCCCGAAAGATATACAAAAGTTAGTAATTAACCTCATTACAGCAGTACTCGAAGTGACTACAGTAGCCCACCTGAGTAATAACAATATGGTCACAGAAGAAAAGAAGACGGCTGTGTCTTGTAGGCATATCCCTGAAATTTTCACGGGAAGCAAGTCAGTTGTTCATAAAGGCCCAGGAAGAATAACCAAACCTACCATTACCCATGCCTTAGGAATCAAGAAAACCGTTACATTTAAACCAAATAACCAAAAGCGAAAACTCAAAACCATCATCCCCAACTACTACCACCAACAGAATCGTGGGAATAGTTATGTCGGAAGAAAACCATTGTGCAGACAATGCTTATTGCACCACTACGGTCCATGCATTGTTAGGTGCGCAAGGTGTAAGAGAATTGGACATCAGACCAAAGACTGTAAGGCGACAGGAGCAAATCTACAGTCAATAATTGTGACTTGCCATGGATGCGGTGGAAATGGACACTACAAGAATCAGTGCCCAAACTTCAACCCAAATTGGAAAGACAAGACTGATGCCCAGGAATAAGAACTCAAGTAAGACATCAGTATGATATTTATGGAAAAGATAGAATCCTATAGTAGACAAATAAATCATAGTTTAAAAACTTTCTAAGATATATTTCTTCTTGTACTCTACCTTAGTTACGATGAATGTAACCTAAGTATAATAAACTGTCTTTCTACCGTATGGAACCTTCATCTTGTAACTTTTCTGCAATAATCTCAATCTGCGTTTAGCTTCATTATCTACACTAGTCCTCCTTACCCTATTCATAGACATTACCTAGCAAAACCCTAGTATACCATTAGGAAATTTGGTAAATATTATTTCTGACAAAACAATAGACTATCATTACCCTGTAGGAACCCTAGACGAACCCTAAGATTTATTTCGAGGATAACCCATTAGTACCCTAGGAAATCCCTAAACCTTCACTGTAGTGTGGACTAAAAAAAATCCTATTCTTTTGAGAAATAATTATGATGTTATTTTCCAAAAAATAACGCGTTGAACACCATCTAAAACTTTTTGAAAAGCATAAATACCACAGAAACTGAGCCAAAACATCACATCATTTGGTCCTCGATTATACATAGCCTGATCAACTATGTATAATTTAGGAAGAATCATGTAGTGAATTGGACAGTTATCTTTTCAGATTCTCTACTGATTCTCATTCAAAAGCAAAACAAAAATTTTCATCAATTATCACATTTGATACAATAAAAGTCTACATCTACCAACCATTACCTCTAAGATAGGAAATTGACAAGAATTGAGGATAGAACATGTAGGATCGAGTACTTCGAGCTTGATTGAGCTTGGTTAAACGAGAACCTCTAGGTGTAAGACTTGCGTTTATGCGGAAACTAAACAACAAGAATATTAAAGAAGAAAAGACAATGATCCTCTATGGATCAGACTATGAACTAAGAATTGTGTTATTGAATATTGTAATCATTAAAGGTACATTAAACTCATGGACGGGATGTTTCTTTTATAATGATAAGAAACCCTAACCCTAACCCGTCTTACAAGAAAACGTGTGAAGAGATAAACATGATCTCTTCTAAAAATAAATCTAACAACCTTACTAAACATACGGATAACAAACAATAATATCCGCAGAAATAAACACTATCAGCAGAAACAAACTTAAACTATTGGCAGGAACCAACCGCAGCAGCAATGGATAACTATCGGCCCGAACCAGCTTCACTATCGGCAGCAATGAGAAATTCCTTATTTCTCAGAGATCCTAACAATCCTCCCCTAATCTTGAGGTTGACTAGGTTAACCTGCAAGATTCCAACGTGATAGAGCTTTAACTTCTCAGGCTTGAGGATTGCGATTTAGCAGCAGCAATAATTAGTAACCAGCAGCAACATCTATAACCCGCAAGATTCCAATATCTATAGCAGCAACTTCAATAGTTCAGCAGCAATAGGAAATCTTCTTCAAAACATGTAAACTGATCACCATAACATTCACTTGAGCTTGACTGCTACTATGACAATTTGTACATCAAATCACTTTAAGTTTCATACTATTCTCATCACATCCAGGTGTGTTAACTCCTGTGAAAGGTGAATCATTGAAAATTAATGGATTTGATGTCTCTTTACCAATAGCCATCACTACTGGAGTAGCCAATGTTTAGGTGTGTTAGACCATGGTACATTGATAACATTCTGATTTATTAGCAAATCAGCAACTATAAACGGATTTGACTTGTCTTTACCTGTAGCCGTTTGCTCAGGACTAGCCAATTCTTAGGTTACAGCAAACCTTGGTGAATTGAATACCAAATATGGATACCAAGTGTCTTTACCACAAACCATACTTTTGTGGACTAGCCAATTCTTTGGATCCCATTAAGGTTTACATCCATGGTGAATTGAGAACCATTTTCAACTCTCAGGAATAAACCATGGGTGAGTTGAAGTACCCTATAGCTTTGAGCAAGCTATTACAGCTATCAACGGATTTGATTATCACACCAGAGCCGTACCCTCATGGTGAGTCAACTCTTTCTTGTCTGCAAAACATGGTGAGTTGAATACCATTTACTGTGAAGGTGTAAACACCAACACTGTACCTGCAAGGTGTTGCTCAAAACCACTTATTAGCACACAAAATATACAAATTTTTTTTTTTTTTTTTTTAACTAAGAAAAAGAAATAAAAAACAAATCAAAATAAAAGAAAGAAAATAAGAAAAGAAACCAAAAGAAAGAAAGATAGAAAGATATACAACAACAACAACAAGAAACCTCCTCCCCTTAAGTAGATGACCCTTTAGCTGCAAGTTGATCTTTGATGAATTTGACCAACTGTTCAGCTGTAGTTAAATCATTTCCAATTGTGTGCTTGGGAACTCTGACCTTTTGTGTGAGCATTCTCTTCATAAATCCCTCAGATAAAGGATAAGTGACATCCACAAACATAGTCAGGAACTTGCCAAAGATGAGCTCCACAACATAAACATTGGAAGAAGGATATAGTCTCCAAGAAAATACTCTCCAGGATGATTGATTACCCCACACCAATTTAGCCTTTTCGCCTTCCAATGAATTCATTAACACTTGTAAATCTCCCCAAAGCATTAGGCCAATTCCAGTAGGAGTATGAATTTGATAGTAATAATCCACTATCTTATAAAGATTCTCCAAATCTTTTCTTTCAACCCTATTCAACAGCTCCCTCAGAAAGGTAAAGAATTTGACTGTCCCATCAAGAGAAAACCAAACATTGACTTCACCTTCAGGAGTAGACCTAATCTCCCAGTGAGCAATATGACCCCAAGAATTAATAGAATCACCTCTTGAATCACTATCTGAGTCCACCCTAATTAATTCTTGATCATCCACTTCAGAAATATCCCTAGAAGAAGGGTGGTGAGAGTGACTCTTCTGCCTTGTCCTTAGACCATATTGCAGGATAGGAACAGAGAAAGATGTTTCAGCAGAAACAGAGACATGAGCAGCAGGAATACCATCAGAAATAGGACCTTCTTGTGGTGCCTCAGATGCAGGATAGGACCTTCTTGTGTGCTTGGGAAATCGGAGCTGTACACGAATCAACTCCTTCGTAATGATGACTTCTTGCTCATCAATGGTGGCAACGATGTCGTCCTCCCTTCCCACAATGTGTCTTACCTTAGCTGTTGCCCAAAACTGCTTAATCAACGAATCATACACCTTTACTGGACAATAAGTGAGTGCATAGCGAATGGATGACCCACGAAGAAACGCTAACACCTCATCATAACCAACACTTCTTGAAGATGACTCTAAGTATGCAACCTTGTTATGATCATCCTTGTAGCGAAGTGTTGTCATTGCGTTGGATGAATGATCTAGGGTTCGAAATGAGAAAATTAGGGTTTGATAGGATTTTGAGAAATTGAAATGAGAGAAGTGCAATTTTAGGTTGGGTTGCCAAATATATCACTTTAAATTGCTGCAATTCTGCGCACGTAACATTGACCAATTGACTTAAAGAGGTTTGACCAATCGGCAGCAACACTTGGTCAATCGGCAGCAATAAGAGGTTTGACCAATCGGCAGCAATGAGGTGGTTTGACCAAAGTCAACCTTCCGAATTTAGTCATTAGGTATAACTCACCCGAATTAAATCTCAATACCAACCAACAATAAATTCGCACTAATCTCCATATCATTATATAAGCCCTTTTTCTCAAATCACCTACCTTCATTATCACAATAACTTCATCAAACCAAAGAAAATCATGAGTTCTTCTAAAATTTCAATCATAGAACTCTCATCAGATTCTTCCTCCTCCAGTGACTCAGGGTGGAAAAATTACTTTCCCAAAACTGCATCATCTTCTCAAAACAAAGGTAAGGCCAAGGTTGAGGAAGATTCATATTCATCTGATCCTCTTCCATATACTCCTTCGTCATTTGAGTACTTTAGCTCTGATGATGAAGAATCATCAGAGTTGAAGTCCTTGACTTATTGTCAGGGTGAATGGGAGACATATCCTCCCAATTTTCCTATCACAGATAAGCTAAGGGAAGAGATGAAGGCAACTGTGGCTCTGCTAACTGAAGAGATGGAAAGGACAACTGCAACCTTCTATAAAGTACCGATACCAAAAGGTAATGCAGATCTTCGAGAAGACTCCAGCCGTGAAAAACCTAACCCTCGAAGTCGAAACAATCGACAACGTGAAAGCCAAGATCCAAGACAAAGAAAGAATCCCATCAGACCAACTCCTCAACTAAGCCGGCCAACACCACAATCAAGCCACTCTGCTCCACAGCCAAGTCAACCATCTGCAAGGTTACGCCCCAGAACACATCAGAGGCAAACTACCTCAAGCTCTTCCACTCCAGCCTCTGAACCAAGACAACCACTCCCAGTGGTGTTGGCGCTTCCAGTCCCCCATGTGTATGAAGAAATTAGTCGTCAAAGGGGTAGGAGGTTCATGCCTGATTATATGGGTAAGGGAAAAGGGAAGATGGAATAGGTGGTAGGGTTTAGGTCGAGTGATGTTTGTAAGTTGGTATGATGTATGAATGATGTTGATAGGTAGCTTTTGGAAATTTGTAACTGAATGTACTCATCTTAATCATGATGAATGGAAATTATGTCTTAAGTTAAATTCCAAGCATTGAAAGATTGAAAGCTACAAAACAAAGTTAGCTAACAAAAGACACTAAAAACCTGCAAAACAAAATTAGAGAAACACAAAACACAAACATAAATGAATGAAAAACAAGACAAAATTACAAGCATTAGCCTCCCCTCAAAACCAGCAAACAAGAATACAACAACATGATTAGCCAAACTTGATAATTACCAAGGATACCACGAAGAATAAGCCATTCCCCCTCCAAAGATTTGATTATAATAGGCAGGCCTGAAATCCCTCTGAATATATGAAGAAGTACCAGCAGGAATGGTTCCCTAAATATCAGCAGAAACAGAGGTACCAGCAGGAACAGGTCTATCAGCAGGAAAGGGAGCCCTATAAAAGTTCATTCCTGCTGCTTGTGGAACATATGGTGGTATTTGTTTAACATTTTTCCATAATGATCTGGTCTGTTGTTGCCCACCATTCATTCTTTTCTCATGATAATCACAATCTTTAATGAGATGATATTGACTACCACACACAAAACATGACTTCTTCCTAATAGCCTTGTTCTTACTGAACCTTTTCTTAACATAGACAACATTATCACTAGTGGAACTAGAGACACATTTGTTTTTAAAAGAATTAATTGAGCTGTTGTCTGAAAAGGCTGATTTAGAAGTAGTTTTATCATTAGTTGAACTTGAGGGTTCATGATATTTGGGTTTGGATGACTTTTCACTTGAGTCACATGAAACAAAGTCTTTAGACTCTGCTTCTGAGGACTTGTCACTTGTGGAACAAGAGACACAATCATTAGATTCAGGTAAGTCTTTGGACTTTTTACCATAAACCATTTGTGACTCATCTGAGTCAATGTCAGAGAGAGAGTGGACAGGGGTAGGCATAAAAACTCCTCTTATAGGTGGAGGAACAGCATTCATTCCTCCTTCTTTGACAAACTTAACAGGAATTTTATAGTCTACAGGTTCAGGGTTAAAAACACTATACTCATTAGGGTCATAGACTTGATCTTGCCCTATGTAGTCACCAAACCCTAAACCACGTTTAGTTCTTACAGACATAGAACTATCAACTAACTTGTTTAGGTTTTTAGATGAATCTTTCCATTTATCAAACCTAGCCAACGTATTGTCTAGCTTAGTCTGCACATCCTGTTTTTCTAACACCATCTTAGCTTTTTGAGACTCAGAATGTTTAAGCTCATTAGTGGTGTTTTTCAAGTCCCTCTCTAAAACCCTTATCTTTTCCTCATAAGCTAACTGATTCTTTTGAAACCAAACCTTTTTTTTTCTAAGGTTTTAACTGCATTATCATAAGCTTGAACCTTAATAAAGTATTCATTATACTTAGTTTTCATATCATCATATTCTTTATTAAGAGTTGAGTACAATTCTTGACAAGCAGGATTACATCTTTGTACCTGTGATGGGAATCCCATTAGAGCATATTCTTTCAAATTTTCTTTTGCTTGATAGGATTCATCTTTTTCAGTCAGCTTTTCCATAGACTTATTATGGAACAAACTCTTAATCTTCATTGCGCACATTTCAAATCTATCACCTGATAGCGACATTGTGAAAACAACAATGTTTCCTTCTTTATCAGAGATCCTCACCAGGCTCTGATACCACTTGTAGGATCGAGTACTTCGAGCTTGATTGAGCTTGGTTAAACGAGAACCTCTAGGTGTAAGACTTGCGTTTATGCGGAAACTAAACAACAAGAATATTAAAGAAGAAAAGACAATGATCCTCTATGGATCAGACTATGAACTAAGAATTGTGTTATTGAATATTGTAATCGTTAAAGGTACATTAAACTCATGGACGGGATGTTTCTTTTATAATGATAAGAAACCCTAACCATAACCCGTCTTACAAGAAAACGTGTGAAGAGATAAACATGATCTCTTCTAAAAATAAATCTAACAACCTTACTAAACATACGGATAACAAACAATAATATCCGCAGCAATAAACACTATCGGCAGAAACAAACTTAAACTATCGGCAAGAACCAACCGCAGCAGCAATGGATAACTATCGGCAGGAACCAGCTTCACTATCGGTAGCAATGAGAAATTCCTTATTTCTCAGAGATCCTAACAGAACAACCCTAGGAATTTACAAACCCGAATGGTGCAAATTTTATTAGGAACCTTGGAAGATAATACATAGAAACATAGTTAGCAACGGAAGTGCTAATATTACAAGGATTACATAAGTTTTATTTCACTAAGGATTACCTAGGAAAGACAACAAAGACCATACTAACAACCCTAGCACAAGACTTATTTTCCCCATGTCTTATCCAAGATAAAGGCAACGATAGTAAGTGGCACAACGAACATTAGGATCACACCCAAGGCTTCGAGGTCTTCTTCCGAATTACACGCCATGTAGGTAGCAACCGCAACAACATAAATAATTGCAAGGTATGTAATAAGGTGCGGCATTTTGAGGTTTTTAGGAGAGAATTTGGTGATGAAAGAGTGAGGATTAAAATGGGGTATTTATAGGATGAAATCTAGTCGTTATGTGACCGTTAGAAATCACTGTTCACGACCGTTGGGAAATCTGACCGTTGGAAGCACTATTCACAGCCATAGATTTATTAGGTGGTAAAACATTCAAATTTAGTTCATCTGGTAGAAATAAAACTGACCAAGATACGTTCCCTTAGGTATCGAATGGAAATTCCTAAATGACACTTTTAGGCCAAAAATATAACCGAGGACTAGTAGTAATACGATATTATTGGATTTAAGGACATAAGGACAAAATAATATTATTTATAATATTATTTTTAACTTGAGGCATTTTAAGCATTTAAAACTCCCATCGCAAACCAAATCGTTGTACGATTTCCCATTCTCATATTCCCTATCTAAATAGGTTAGAAATTTAGGCCAGACTATCCCTATACTTCATTTTTCCCAATCTCTCAACCAACATTGACCGAATCTCGGGATGAGATTCCCTCAACAGGGGGTGACTGTAACCACTGTGAAAATTTCCCTTTAAGATAAACATAATATTTATCCTTTTCTACGTGTAATTTTTTTTTATTTGAACATGACTATTATCTTATGTAACATAGATCACATCCTCGATAAATGTGCTCACAACTCAACCTTAACTGATTTAGTATTTAACTATATAAACATCTTTGACCTAAAACTTTATGATGTTCCCATTTACCACTTTACGTTAATTTGTTAACGTACGTATAAACTAAACGTTCATTATCAAATAGAGTTTCATAAAACCATAAACTATCATAACAACATATGTAAGTAACAAAACTCTGAAAATACTAAAGTACAACTCATTCAACTAAGGTACAAATCACTAAAGCTCAGAAACCCTAATTCCATATTAACTCCCGTTAAAACCCTAATTTCATTTAAACTTTGATTTTATGAACTAAATTTATAAACCCTAATTTATTTGCATAAGATTTTTATAAAATATAAATGTACAAGTCATTTAAGCCAAAGTACAAGTCTTTTATGCATAAAAATCAAGTATTTATAAAAACCTTATTAAAACCATAATTATATTTATCTTAAAGCACAATTCATAAGTTTTTCATACACAAGACTTATGAATTAAATTTTTCTAAACTCATTAAATATTAGTACAAGTTTCTAAACCTAGTGTACAAGTGCCTAATGCACAAAATCCTAAAATCCCATTTATATACATTTTAAGCATAGTAAAAATTACATAAAAATTATTTAACTTAAGGAAACATTAAAACTATGATTTCTATATTTCTAAACCCTAATTACAACTCACCTAAGCTTATAGTACAACTCTCTTTAGTACAAAGTCAATTTCTTTTCTTTTAAATAGAATTCGACAACTACATATATAAATAAAACCTTAACTAATTTTCTACTTAATAAATACATACTCTAAGACTTAAACTAACTAGTTACTTTTCTAAAACCCTAGAGTACAACCACCTTAAAGCCCATCTACACTCATAGAAAGCCCTATTCGAACTCCCATTTCCCCTTCCTAGTCGAATTCTAACTAAACCATAACTAAATTAATTTCTCAAGTAAGACCTACCTCAAGTAACCTTTCCTTAATTCCCCCTCCTCCACATCATCAATGACATCACCTTGAAAACACTTGTATGGAAAATAAAAACTCCACATCACCCTCCTCCATAAGCCACGTCCATTCCCCCTCCTCTTCACATTTGTCCATATACATGGCACCAATAAGAATTAAACACATCAACATAAGCCCTAGAAAACCCTAATTCTATCCTTTTATAAATATCAAACCCATTTCCTTTTCTTTCTTCAAACCCTAACTCGACAATCCCTCAAAACAGTCCCAACCTTCACCACTACTGATTCCACAATCCTCCCATAAGCCTAAGAAAACTCTAAGAAGCCTAAATAGCAAAGAGAAGCATTGGTGTTCAAGAAATAAACCTATACGCCACAAATATCCCTAATCGACCAAGTATAGTCAAGTAAGTATTTCTACTATCTTTCATTCATATTATATATATCATATACACTTAAAAACATTGTTAATTAATCCTTAATAAACCACAAGATCAAAAGTTACATTTTCTCTTTTCTTTTCTTTTCTTCTGTTCGACCAAAAAACCAAACGAACCCTTATTATTATTTATTTTGTAGAAATAAAATCAAGAAATGATAAAGTATGTTAAAAACAAGTTTAATATATCTAATAACATCATACCAAGCATTAAAACATAGTTGGGAACCCTAAAATTCGAAAACCCGTTTTGCTTTTCTTTTTCTGTTTCTATCGCTAAAAACAGTCTCCAGACCACCAACTTTGAGCCTATAAATCGACCCTTAAATGAACTCTATAAATTCTGGATTTTGTCACGTTAAAAGATCACGCAGCTAGCTAAATTTAGAAAGAAGAACGAAGTAAATTGTTTAACTCATCACAAAGTTATCGAGTTCTAAAGATTCTAGTCTATCGCTAAAACCTAAGAGTTACTTTTAAGTCTGGTCGAGTCATAGTCTCATCGCCCAACTTCTCATCTCTGTTTCGACCCTCATTTGAACTTTAAAAATTCTGATTTTTGGCTTAGATATAAATCACCTAGCTATCTCAATATAGGAAGAAGAAACTCGTAAAAAGCATAAGTCATTAAAAAGATATCAAGTCCTAAAACTTGCCCCTTATCGCTAAACTAAAGACTTTTATTTCAGTTTCTAAAATTTTGTTCCAACGGCCCGACTTTGGACATGATTTTCGACCTCTAAATGATCATCATAAAATCTGAAATTTGGTAAAGTTATTAACCACCCAGCTAACTATTTTTAGGAAGAAAAAGATCGTAAAAAGGTTTAACGGTTAAAAAGTTATTCGATCTCAAAGTTTGCCAAGTCGCTAGACCAAAAACTCAACTAATTTAATTATTTTCAGTTCTTAAATATTGTTTCACTCGATCAGTTTTTAGGAGTTATTTCGATAATCAAGCGACCTTTAAAAATTATGAAATTTGGTCAGTAGCGAGACCACCCAGCTAACTTTATGTAGGAAAAAGAATGAAGAAAAACCAAGCCCTCGCCTCGCTTTTATTTAAGTCCAAAACTAAGTGATCGCAACTATTTAAAACACAACATATATATATATATTTTCAAGACTAGAGTTTTTATGGGCCAAACTTGTCAACTTTCCAAATTTATTTAAATCAAGGATCATTTTTGTCAACGATTAATAAAAAGGGTAGAAAGTGTCATTTTAAAAACTGCAGGGTAGAAACTGTCATTTGACCAAAGTTCAGGGGTAAAAGTTGTAAATTTATAAAAGTTCAAGGATATAAACTGTCAATATATGAAACTGTAGGGGAAAAAACCTAACATTTTATAAATTTTAATATTATTTTTATTACTTCCGATTTAATAGAAACTAACAAACGTAATACATTTATTTCGATAACTAACGAACAAGATATATATTTAACGAACAAACGAAGTATCTATTTAACGAACGAACGGAACGAAAACATAAAAATAAGAAATAAGATAAATCTTATAACTTTTGAAGAGACTTCATGTTGTCTCAAATTTAATATTTAATCAACAACCAAAACATTACGAACCGAACATTGGAAACTTATATTCAGAAACGATTACTGAAATTTGACATAACCAACCCAGGTTGCGAGCCGGAGACGTTTATCAACTTTATTTAACTTTGCTTTCCATCCAGACTGTTCAGGTGAGTTTATAGTCCCACTTTTTCCTTTATATGTTTTCCAAACTCGTGGGGAGATACATAATATCAAACCGAACACAAGTATTTTCCTGATTATTATTGCACTAGGCTAACTGTGCCTTATTATTATTTGAATTTATATTTAACGACCCTCATATCAAGCACCATTAGTCACCCGCAGGGTGAGCGCGAATATAGTGAATAGATCTATTGGCCTGACGACCCATTTGTTCTAATCGGATGGATATCTTTGTGGTAGCCGGTTAGGCAGATGCATTATATTTGATATCTAAACCTGGGGGCAAACCACTTTCATTTTTGTATGCTAGTGAGACTGGAAACTGTCAACGCATTGCGTGTCATGAGGTTTAGTGCAATATTCCAAATTATGATATAACCGATTTCTTTATATTTAGCTTGTGTTCTAATTAATTATAACGTAAACACTATGGATTCACTCAACTTTTGTTGACTTTTTAAGCATGTTTATCTCAGGTAACTAGAAGCATGGCTATCTGCACGGAGTGGCTGTGGACTTTCTTTTTTATAATAAGAGTGTTCACTTTGTTATCATTCAATGAATAATGTATCTTTTATAACATATTTTTTGAACCTCCCTCTGGGACCTATATTATGTACTCAGATTTAATAAATGAATGATAACAATTTTATTCAAAATGTCTCTTTTCGAGTCGTTTTCTATTCTCATGACTGTGAACCATGATGTAATACCCCAAACTCATATTCCACTGCGTATATCGAAAACAGTGGTGTTACACATGCAGCGTCCTTGTACAGGTATTCAGAAGATAGATCATACCGAGCAAGTCAAAGGTACGCACGTTCTAACTATTACCGTAGTTAGATTAATTTATTATTGTAACACATGCATAGATTTGTGACTATGGTTTATAGTTAATTTTATTTTGCATGTTATTTTTAATAATAATTAATTGTAATCAGTAAACGTAACCCTATAGTACCAAGGGACTGCAATGTTTTCTTGGAGTAGCTAAAAGCTAGATGAATAAAAGTTGTGGCTAACTGGAGTAATATTTTGATACCAGTTATATGCAATATAATTTTTATTCGTCTGTACCGTTCGAACTACTAATTCCAGCAACTATGAGCCAAATACTCTGTTGGGAATTATGATGCGTATCAAGAGCAGATAACTTAGGTCTGGTAGTTTACTAAGTTAGGTCTGTTTGTGTTATTAGGTCTGGTAATGTAAAGTTAAGTCTGGTAGCACATTTAAGTCTGGTTGACTTATAAAGTTAAGTCTGGTCGTGAAGATAGGAAAGTTTGTTAGAGTTATGTTAGGAAAAGATACAATGCGTGTATGTATCTTTATAGAAGATTTGTGTATATCTTCTGTGTCGTCTAGGGTTTCCTTGTGTTATAAAAGGATCCCTAAAGATTGTTAGTTCATGTGTGAGTTGTATGAATTGATCATAGTGAATATCAATATACGAAGTTAGTGATATCCCTGCTTGTGTTCTTAATTGTTTTTGTTAAGATTCCGCATTAACAATAACAATCACTTAGGGTTTCTCACTTAGATTGGTTCGGATTTATCCTAACCATCTACTAGGTATTCAAGACTACTTAGTGATCCATATACAATTTGTGGACCAACAAGTGGTATCAGAGCAAGGAGAGAGACTCTGAATTCGAAGAACACCAAATCCCTAAAACCTAATTCTCACTCAAATCACCCTTCACAATGTCTGAACTCGATAAGCCTGAAACTTTCTCAATCCATAACAGTGAGGATGAGCAATCAAACCATGAAGATGAAGGAAAAACCGAAACCAGTAACTCCCAAACACAACAACAACCCATCCCTTCCATAACCACAATCTCAAACATAAAACTTCCACTACTGAAGAGAGAAGAGTATGATATATGGGCCATGGAGATGGAACATTATCTGGAATACATTGATAGTGATGTATGGAAGGTGATTCAAAAGGGAAATTCTAAGAAGAGAATTTCACAAGGGAATGATGGGCAGCTCAGAATAATGCCACCAGTATCTGCTAAGGAGATTAGGGCTGTGGAGAAGGAAAAGAAGGCCAGAACCTTGCTTCTTATGGCTATTCCTAAGGAGCATCTACAAAGGTTTCATGGCATTCTTGATGCTAAGGAGATGTGGGAAGCTATCAAGAAACGATTTGGAGGTAATGCTAACTCCAAAAAGATGCAAAAGGCTGTTCTTAAACAGCAATTTGAAACATTCAGTGTTTCAAAGACTGAAGGTTTGGAGAAGGGCTATGACAGATTTCAACATCTGTTAACACAACTGGAAGTTCATGGTGCAGCAGTCTCAAATGAGGATGCAAATCACAAATTCCTCAGATCTTTACCATCAGAATGGGGCAATGTATCTGTGGCGATAAGGATTAAGGAGGAAGTAGATTCTATGACACCTGATGACCTATACAATAATCTTAGGATGTTTGAAAGGGACATCAGTAACACCTCTCAGGCTTCAACCAGTTCATCAAATGTTGCTTTTGTGTCTCAAAACAAAAGCAGTACTTACAAGGTTAGATCTGGTGGTGTTAGGTCTGGTAACTATGAAACTCCTTCAAGTGAAAGGTCTGCTTCAAGTTTTACTGATGAAGTGATACATTCTTTCTTTGCCAATCAAACGGAAGATGAGAGCTTTATTAGTGAAGACCTTGAACAGATTAATGATGCTGAAGTTGAGGAGATGGACATAAAATGGCACATTGCCATGGTTGCTTTAAGGGTCAAACGATTTCAGAAGCAATATGGTAGGACTATCAACTTCAACAACAAATCACCAGTGGGATACACAAAGAGGACTGTTGAATGCTACAACTGTCACAAGCATGGGCATTTTTCAAGAGATTGTCCAGAGAAGAAGTCTGCTGATGAGAAAAGAGTTGAAGATGGGAAGATGGAAAAGAATCAGATGAGCCTGCTGACAATGGAAGCTGGAGGAGTCAATTGGGGTGAGCATCCAAGAGTAAATGAGGAGTCTGATCATGCTCTCATGGCCATTGGTAATGAGGTATCATTATGCTCTAAATTATGTACTGACTCATATAATCATGTTAAGGCTTTGTGTGATGAGCAGCAAGAACAAATAGGTGATCTAGAAGTAAATTTATTAGCACATAAAAATGCTGTAAAAACTTTAGAGGCACAAAAGGTCACCCTTCAAAACCAACATGCTGCTTTAAATGAACAACTATACTTTCAAGCTAATAAGATATATGAACAAGATGAGAAGCTTAAAAGGTATAGACAATTAGGGCTTAAAATTCAAAAGGAAAGGGATGAGCTGAGAAAAAGGGTAGATCAATGGAACAATTCAAATAATAATCTGTTTAAGTGTTGGGATTCTCAAATTAAGTCAAATAAAAATGTGGCTTAGGATATGAAGAAAATGAGAATAGGGCTATATTTAAGAATAGAGAAGAGGACTATGCTGATAAACCTTTGTACAATAGGTTTGTTAAGACTGGTGACTTTAAGGGAGTACCACCACCTTTGAGTGATGACTATACTCCTCTTGAAAAAGAAGAGTTGGATGATTCACTCTTTGTGTATGGCAAGAAAGGTCCTCAAGTGCCTGAACCAACTACCTCAGAGGACAAATCTAGTAGATATTCTTCTTGTCAATCCAATGACTCTGAAGGATCTATTGATGGTTCCTCTGATCACTCTAAGTCTGAGTCAAACAGTGAGGAAAAAGAGAATCCTGAACCTAAGGTTGTTAAGAAGTGTGAACCTGTTGTTACTAAACCATTAGTGACTGAACAAAAGGCTGAGACAGTTAAACCTAGTTGTGTCAATCACATAAAAACTCCTAGGGAATCTGTTAAATTGAATGAGTCACCTAGAAGCAATAGTGTTCACAGAGAAAGTAGGAGTAGTTACACTTATGCTCCTAAAAGATGCTTTGTGTGTGGAAGTTTGAGTCATTTAATAAGAGATTGTGACTTCCACGAAAAGAGAATGAAAAGAGAGGCTGAGCAAAAGAGAATGAATGTTAATAAGGTTCATGGTTCAAATAAACCAGTTTGGAATAATACTAGTAGAGTTAATCATGCTAACCAGTTTGTCCCCAGACCTGTTCAACTAAATAACACTACCAGACCTAACTCTTTTTTTAATTCTGGTAGACCAAATTTTGGGTCTGGCTACAGAAACTTTAATGTGAATAGGCAAAATGTTAACTTTATGAGGCCTAAAGTGAATACTGGTTATGTTAACTCTTTGAGACCTAATGTGAACACTGGTTTTATAAGACCCAAGCAACCTTTTCAAAAACCTCAGGTGAATGAAAACTTTAAAAGAAATAATTTTTACAAAACTCATTCACCTGTGAGAAGACAAGTTGGAAAGCAAACAGCAAAACCTTTAAAGGGAAATGGGGATTCTGCTGTTAAGACCTCAGCATGTATGTCTTGGGATTCAAACAAAAATAAATCCATGTATAAATCCCAAAACAACAGTGGATCAGGTTCAACTAAGAAATTTAAGCATATTGATCCACAAGGCGGACCCAAGCCTACTCAGGCCTGGGTTCCTAAGAGAAACTAATTTCTCTTCTTTTTGTGCAGGATCATCCACTATGCTATATGGAAGATAGAGGAATACTTGACAGTGGATGCTCTGGGCACATGACTGGTAACAAGAACTATCTTAATGATTTTCATGAATTCGAGGGAGGTTCTGTTACTTTTGGAGGAAGCAAGGGACAGATTACTGGTAAAGGAAGAATCATTGTGGGCAACATAGAATTTGACAATGTATCTTTTGTGAAAGAACTTGGGCAGTTCAACCTTTTCTCAATATCACAGATTTGTGATACTCAGCATAAGGTGCTTTTTACTGAAACTGATTGTCTTGTGTTGACTCCGGACTTTAAGATGCCTGAAGAACATCAAATTCTTCTTAAAGTTCCCAGACAACACAAAATGTACAGTTTTGATATGAAAGCATCTTATCCTGCAAAAGGTGCTACCTGTTTAATTGCAAAAGCTACATTGGATGAATCTAAGTTGTGGCACAGAAGGTTAGGCCATGTGAATTTCAAAAACATGAATAAACTTGTGAAGAATAACCTTGTGAAAGGTTTGCCTTCAAAATTGTTTAAAAATGATCATACTTGTGTGGCTTGCAACAAGGGAAAACAACATAGGGCATCCTGTAAGGTTAAATTAGAAAGATTAATCACTGAACCTTTGCATACCTTACATATGGATCTTTTTAGCCCTACATCTGTCCATAGTATTAATTATGCATGCTATTGCCTTGTCATTACAGATGATTGTACTAGATATTGTTGGGTGTTCTTTATGTCTAGGAAGGATGAAGCTACCCCTTTGATTCAAAATTTCATTAGACAGATTGAAAACCTTATTGATAAACGAGTTAAAATCATTAGGAGTGATAATGGCACTGAATTTAAAAACAAGAGCATGCTAGATTTTTGTGGTAATAAAGGAATTAAGCAACAATTTAGTAATGCAAGAACTCCTCAGCAAAATGGAGTTGCAGAGAGAATGAACAGGACACTTATTGAGGCAGCTAGGACTATGCTAGCAGATTCACTTTTACCTACTGCATTTTGGGCTGAAGCAGTCAGCAATGCCTGCTACATCTTTAATAGGGTTAGAGTGACCAAGCCTCAAAATAGAACTCCTTATGAGCTTATGTTTGGCCACAAACCAGTTGTTAGCCATATAAGACCTTTTGGGTGTCATGTTACTATTCTTGATACTCTAAGTGTTCTTGGAAAATTTGAAGGAAAGTCTGATGAAGGGTTTTTACTTGGGTATGCATTAAACAGTAAAGCCTTTAGGGTTTACAATCTAGTATCCAAGAAAGTAGAAGAAAATCTGCATGTAAACTTTCTTGAGGAAAAACCCAATGTCAAGGGAATTGGTCATAGGTGGATGTTTGATATTGATTATTTGACTGATTCTATGAATTATATTCCTGTCTCCAAGGAGAATCAAATTAACCCTATTGCAGGTACCCAAGAAGCTACTAACATTGCTGGTACCAAAGATTCTTCAAATTCAGGGAACATTGATGATATGGCTGAGCTTGTTGTGATTCCATCTACAGAGAACAAGTCTGATGCAGCTGAAGCAGTAATCAAGGATTCTTCCACTCAGAAATTAGATTCTGAAGTTAAGTCTGGCAAAGTCATATCCCCTAGCATTACCAGTACTTCACATTTTAAGTCTGGTAGTGATGTTCTACCAGACCCTTCTTCAAATACTGCATGTGCTGATTCTGAGATGCCAGAACTTGAAGTATTTCCTAATCCCAATGAAGGTGTTTTTGATGGGGCTTCCTATGATGAAGGAGGAATTATTACTGATTTCAACAACTTACCCACTGAAGTGGAAGTAAGTCCAACCCCCACTCTCAGGATCCACTCCATTCATCCCAAGAGCCAAATAATTGGTAACCCCAAGTCTGCTGTTCAAACAAGAAGTAGAGTGCAACATCAGTCTGCTTCTCTTGCACTCATTAGCCTGATCAAGCAACAACAAAGGGTCAACCATAAGGACCAGCAACATTGCTTATTTGCTTGCTTTCTTTCTCAAAGTGAACCCACTACAGTTTCTGAAGCTTTAGGGGAGGAAAGTTAGGTAGAAGCCATGCAAGAAGAGTTGTTGCAGTTCAAGCTACAGAAAGTATGGGTTCTTGTAGACCTACCCAATGGAGCTAAAGTTATTGGTACTAAATGTGTCTTCAGGAATAAAAGGGATGAAAGAGGAGTAGTTGTAAGGAACAAAGCAAGGTTGGTAGCTCAAGGATACAAACAGGAGGAGGGCATAGATTATGATGAGGTTTTTGCTCCTGTGGCAAGGATTGAAGCTATCAGGTTATTTTTGGCCTATGCATCATACATGGGATTCAAGGTATATCAGATGGATGTCAAAAGTGCTTTCCTTTATGGCACTATTGAAGAAGATGTGTATGTACATCAACCTCCTGGCTTTGAAGATCCTGCTAACCCCAATCAAGTGTATAAGGTTATTAAAGCTCTATATGGTCTTCATCAGGCTCCTAGAGCTTGGTATGAAACTCTTTCACAGTTTCTTGAAGAACATGGATACATCAGTGGTGTAATTGACAAGACTTTATTTATTAAGAGAGATCAGAAGGATATTATTCTTGTCCAAATTTATGTGGATGATATCATTTTTGGATCCACAAGAAAGTCTTGGTGTGATGAATTTGAAGGTTTAATGAAAAGCAGGTTTGAAATGAGCTCAATGGGAGAACTTACATTTTTCTTGGGACTGCAAGTTAAGCAAAAGGATGATGGACTTTTTATTTCTCAAGACAAGTATGTTGCAGAAATTTTGAAAAAGTTTGAATTCTCAAATGTGAAGGCAGCAGTCACTCCCATGGAGAACAAAGTGCCTTTAACAAAGGATGAAGATGCTGCTGATGTGAATGTGCATCTTTACAGATCCATGATAGGTTCCCTCATGTATCTTACTGCTTCTAGACCTGATATTATGTATGCAGTTTGTATTTGTTCACGTTTTCAGGTTCAACCAAAGACTTCACATCTTCATGCTGTGAAGAGAATCTTTAGGTACTTAAAGGGCAAACCAAATTTGGGCCTTTGGTATCCTAAGGAGTCAACTTTTGACCTGACAGCTTACTCAGACAGTGACTATGCTGGTGCAAGTCTAGATAGGAATTCTACAACAGGAGGTTGTCAGTTCCTTGGAAGGAGGTTAATATCTTGGCAATGCAAGAAGCAGACGATTGTGGCTAATTCAACTACTGAGGCTGAGTATGTAGCAGCTGCTCATTGCTGTGGACAAGTTTTGTGGATTCAGAATCAGATGCTGGACTATGGTTTGAATTTTATGAATACTGTTATCCATATAGATAATAAGAGTACTATCTGTATTGTTAAGAATCCAGTATATCACTCTAAAACTAAGCATATAGAAATAAGGCATCACTTCATTAGGGATTGCTTTGAAAAGAAGTTGATTAGAGTGGAGAAAATACATACAGATTTTAATGTTGCTGACCTGTTAACTAAGGCATTTGATGGTCCTAGATTCAATTATCTGGTAGTTAACATTGGTATGATGAACCCCTAGTTTGAGTTAAAGGGAGGTTTGGCCTAAGGGGAGGTCAAACTGTGAAGTATGTAAAGTATAAATACTTACCAGCATTTATGTTATTTTTAAGTCTTGTAGTTTGGATTTTAGTTCTGTTAGTGATAAAAAAAAAAAAAAAAAAAAAAAAAAAAAAAAAAAAAAAAAAAAAAAAAAAAAAAATTGGTTTGTTTTATCTATGTCTTTTATTTCTTTTATAGGCAATGCTGGATTAAGTATATTTTCACAAGTTGTTAAGTGAGACTATTGGAACTTCTCACTTGGTGGAGGTGCTTTGCACTAACACATCAAAAGGTTATCAGTCCACCTTGTCTCATCAACACAAGGACTGGCTAATCCTGAGCAAACGGCTAACAGGTAAAGATTGCTCAAATCCGTTTATGGCTGACAATTTGCCAAAAATTGTATGGTACTCAACTCACCATATCTAAGATAAGTGAAGAGTTGGCTAGCCCACAAGGTTATGGCTTGTGGTAAAGGCTGTGAAAAACCATAAATGGTAATCAATTCACCATGATGAGATGCTTTTCCATCAAAGAATTGACTAGTCCAGAAGCAAACGGCTTTTGGTAAAGACTTAACAAATCCGTTGATAAGCTGATGATTTGCTTAAAATCATATGGTTATCAGTGTACCATGGTCTTACACACCAAAACATTTGGCTACTCCAGTAGTAATGGCTATTGGTAAAGAGACATCAAATCCATTAAATTTCAATGATTCACCTCTCACAGGTGTTAACACACCTGGAAGTAATGAGAATAGATATGAAACTTAATATGAATTGATGTACATATAGTCAATGTTGCTGCAAAGACCATATCAGAAGAGCTTATCAAGATTCAAGCTGCTGGAAAGGAACAAGACCTAAATACATTTCAAAGTGTTCAAGATTCAATCCTCAGAAGACCAAATCAGAAGAACTTGAAGTTCATGAAGCATGAAGATCAAGTTAGGGGAGGATTGTTGGGAATTATGATGCGTATCAAGAGCATATAACTTAGGTCTGGTAGTTTACTAAGTTAGGTCTGTTTGTGTTATTAGGTCTGGTAATGTAAAGTTAAGTCTGGTAGCACATTTAAGTCTGGTTGACTTATAAAGTTAAGTCTGGTCGTGAAGATAGGAAAGTTTGTTAGAGTTATGTTAGGAAAAGATACAATGCGTGTATGTATCTTTATAGAAGATTTGTGTATATCTTCTGTGTCGTCTAGGGTTTCCTTGTGTTATAAAAGGATCCCTAAAGATTGTTAGTTCGTGTGTGAGTTGTATGAATTGATCATAGTGAATATCAATATACGAAGTTAGTGATATCCCTGCTTGTGTTCTTAATTGTTTTTGTTAAGATTCCGCATTAACAATAACAATCACTTAGGGTTTCTCACTTAGATTGGTTCGGATTTATCCTAACCATCTACTAGGTATTCAAGACTACTTAGTGATCCATATAGAATTTGTGGACCAACATACTCCAATCTCACTTTATGCAAGATGGACACGGGAGTCTGTCTTTTTTAAATCCATAACATGGCTAGTTAAGAAAATAAAAGTATAAAAAAAAACAATAAAATGATCGCATATACATTTTGAGTTACGATCCCTTGCAAAGTGACTAAATAGTAAAAGGTCTAAAAAGTGTTCTCTACCGTCAATCTCACCCACCTTGATCTAATGGCCAGGAATGTATACAACAAAAGTTTTGGTGAAAGGGGCAATTTGGTCATTTGACTCGTTTTTAATTTCACCTTCAAACTTCAAACGCACATAACTCTTAAACGAAAAACTTTTACGACAAACCTATTTCACCATAATTTTCATAATTTAGTTCTCTTTAATTTGATATGCATTTTAATAATAAATAGCAACATTTTTTTATTTTATTTTAAATGAGTTATGATTTTCTTGAAATTTTTGGCAACTTCGGCCCTATTTTTGTCTAACTTAAAAGGTAAATTACACAAAACTTAAAAAACGAAAGTTGTATATTTTTTGCCGTTCTTTACCCAGAAATTTGAATCACTTAATTCCGATATGATATGAGTGAGATATCACATTTTTGAAATGCCGTTTTAAACATATTTAGTGCACACAAGGTGTTTGATAAAATGCTTAAGAGAAAATTTTCTTATAAAAGTACATTTAAATGCACTAATTGGTGTACCACAATACATTTTTAGTTATTTTTTCATAGTGTATATGCAAGTTGATGATGAAAAAAGAACTGATGAGCAAGACTAACTGATGAACTGATGAATAAGAGTAACTGATAAACAAGACTAACTGATGAATTGATGAACATTGTGACCTAACTGATGAATATTGTGATTTTTTTTTAGAAAAATGATGAACTTATGAACAATGTGATTTTTTTTTTTACAAAACTGATGAACAACGTGATTTTTATTTATTTACTTGTTCATGGTGTATTTACTAGTTGACAATGAAAAAAGAACTGATGAAAAACATGATATAACTGATGAACTGATGAATAATACTAACTGATGAAAAAGACTAAGTGATAAATAAGACTAACAGATGAACTGATGAACATTGTGACCCAACTGATGAACAGTATGATTTTTTTTAAACAACTCTTCTTTTTTTTTATGAATAACGATTTTTATTGATGAACAAAGTTTTTATTGATGAACAACTCTTTTTATTGATAAACAACTTTTTTCACCGATGATTTTTTTTTCTCAAAAAACTGATAAACATTATGATTTTTTTTCTTAGAAAACTGATGAACAACATGATTTTTTTAGAAAGCTGATGAACAATAATAACTGATGAACAAAACTAACCATTGAACAAGACTGATGAACAACCGCAACTCATTTTTATTGATCAACAACTTTTTTTATTGATAAACAAACATTATTGTCAATATTGTTCATCAGTATTCCATGTTGTATATTCACGGATAAAACAATAGATAAAATGAATAAAATCACACACACTCCCAAATTCCAAATAAACAAACTACCTACCTACTGTATTGCATTTGGTAAACCCAAATAATAATTTGTTTAAACAAAACCCATCATTCTTACAAATAAATCATCCATATACCAAATAAACAAGCTATCTACCTACAACACTAGTTTTAAAAATAACTTTTGCTTTCACTGCTCCACTACATAACTTTAGATTTAAAAAATGCACGCAATGAAACAACTAACATGAAAAAAGTCAAAAACTAAAAAACGCATACTCAAACAGAAAAGTGAGAACATGAACCCCAGACCCCCAAACACCATAACAAACGAAACATCCCATATCAGCTCCTACCTTCACTCTCTCGGATACTCGTTGCCACCGTCGGCGATGGTTTTTCAAATCGAAGGTTTGCATAAATACTATCTTCAAAGTTGTGGGGTGTTTGAAAATGTCAATAGCGGTTCTACATTTCTAATTGTTCCTTAATGCAGAGTATTAATTAAAATCAATAGACAGAAACTCTATGTTCTATTGTATAATATGAAGATGATAACGGGAAGTGAAATTGGTTTTTTTAGAGATTTGAGGAGGATGAAAAAATAGTTAAATACCCGGATAAAATATAAGGAGTATTTGACTAATTTTGAAAAGATGGGGATACCTTTGTGACTGGGCCCTTTAGAAACCTACCATTTAAATGGAGTCCAGATCTTGACAGATCCAACGGTTGATAGTACATTTTAGCCTTTTTATATTATAAACACTTTTTATTTGATGCTCTGCCTATATTTAATGTTCTTACACGTATACATAATGAAGTGCATGCACATGTTCGCCGGGTTCGTACTAGCGGTTTATGGTATCTCCATCAGGTACATTATCGGGTTCCCTTAAGAGCAATAGGTGTAATGGCAAGGCAAAACTCCTCATTCGGGCCCCACGGGGTGCCACGTCACCATGACATACCTCCGTTTACAACCCCCCCCCTTCCAATAACATACTACAACTTACTCATTTAGGCCCCACCACTATCTATTTTTATTTTATTTATTCAAATATCCAAATAAACTAAATTTATTTCATTAAAATAAAAATACAATACATCAAATTTAAACACATACTAAACATAAACTAACGATACGAAGAAAAAAAATGATACGGAACTTAAAATAACAATACAACAAATATTAATAATACGAAACTTAAACATTTCACTCGGCATGTTGATATTTCTTCATTATTTGTTCTTGCCGCTTGCGAATGATAGCGGCTTTCGCCAGTGTGGTCATGTCGGGATCTATCATCAGAAACTGCATCTCCTTCATCTCCAACGCCTTGACTTCCTTCTCCCTCCTCGCCTCGTACGCGGCCATTTGAACGTCCTCTTTTTGGGAATATTTTTCGGATAATTGACCCGAAAAAGAACTCGTTTGACTCCCACCGGAGCTCGCCGCGCTCGACGTTGAAATCGACTTTTGTTTCTTTGAAGCCCGCGCTTTGTAGGCGCCTTCGGGACGAGGACGTCTTTCAGGACCAAAAATATCCTCGGGACATGAAATGTCAATCGTATCCTCCGCATCCCATTTGGGGTATTTTTTCAAAATATCCCACACGTGAACATATACGAACTTTTTCCCAACAAAGCGTTGTTCGAAATTTTCCTTCGCATTCTCGAGATGATCGCTGTCGTTTTCACCGCTTCGACGCTGCAAATGTTTGTAGACAGCGTTGAATTTTTGGCAATCACCGTTAACCCGTGTCCATTTACCGGTGAGCATATTTTTTGTACGAGGCTCACGGGGTGACTGCTTGTTGAACATCTCCAGAATCTGGTTCTAAAAGAATTCATCGGAACGGTCATTTCCGATATCTTTGTCTTGCTAAATTTCTATCCAAATTTCCGCAAGCAGCTTCTCTTCTTCCTTGTACCAGTTTCTCTTCGCACCCACCACCGCCTCAAGGTCATCATCATCGTCATTGTCCAAATTCACGACTTTTTTGGATTTTCTAGCCATTGTTTTTTTTCTGCGTGATTTGGACTGATCAAGGGGTTTAGGTACTTTGAATTGAGGTTCTGATTGTGGTATAGGAAATGATGAAGTTTGCGATGGGTTATAAAACTGTGGTTGAGATTGAGAAAATCGTTGTTGGGGGTAATTTGCGAATCCTTGAAACGCAAATTGTTGGTTTTGGTAAATCGCCTCAGGAGGCAATTGCGTCCCATACGGAGAAATTTGTGGCGATGAGGAGTTAGAATTTTGTGATGAGGGGGTAGACGGGTTTCACGACCCCCCCGTATTGTTTTGAATTTGAGGCGAGGAGCTGCGTGAAATATCCGCCTTCGTTTGGATTTTGCGACCTTTTTTTTTTTTTTTTTTTTTTTTTTTTTTTTTTTTGTTAAGAGTTGTGTGAGAAAAGTATGTGTATATGATATGGTATTTATAGTGTGTAACGAAGTGTGTTAAGTTTTGTTTAAAAAAAAAAGAAAAAAAAAAGAAGAATGTTGCATATTAAACGGTAATATTACCGTTTGAAATTAAATATACGAATATTATAACGTTCAAATGTCAGAAGATATCCTCGCCGTGCAGACGAGGAGTTGTCTCACGGCGAGGTTCGGCGACGGTGGGCGGTACAATTGCGAGGCACGGCGAGGAGTCCACGTTGGCACGACGAGCCACGAAAAACCCCACACCGTTTGCTCTAACAGGTATGAATTTCAGCCGTAATGGCAAGGTATATACGATGCATCAAAAAATGTGATAGGAAAAGAAAATGGACGGAACGATTCTGGTTAATATCTAAATTGAGTTGAGATCAATATAGATCTCATATTCATAGATCCAATTAACAAATCCTAGTCATTCATTTTTCATCAAAATTAATAAAAACTATTTTCACCATTTTTTAAAAATAAAATATCTTGCAAATGGTAAGTCGTTAAGCGACGAAAAATACACAATCGCAACGAGAATTTTTTTATCTTTCAGTAGACGGGCATTTCGATATACTTTCGACGAACCTTTTTTTTCGAGTTTTGTTTTGGTGTTAAAATTTGCATCTTGAAAAATCACATGTGATTTGTATGTTAGGAATCATATATGATTTCACAAATCACATGTGATTTTATAAAATTACAGGTGATTTCATAAAATCACATGTGATTTGAAAATAGCAAATCACATGTGATTTCTCGATAAGTAAATTTCAACACTTATAAAAACAATGTCGAAAAAAAAGTTCTTCGAAAGTATATAGAAGTGCCCCTCTATAGATAGATGATTTAATTCTCGTTGTGATGGTATAATTCTTTTCGCGTAACGATTAACGATTTGCGAGATATTTAATTTTTAAAAAAATGTTCAAAGTTTATTTTTATTATTATTATTATTTTTTTATCAAAAAATGAATGGCTAGTATTGTTTCATTACATCTTTATAAAATATTGAGTAAATTGCATTTTTGGTCCCTAAGGTTTGGCCAAATTGCAGGTTTGGTCCCTAAGGTTTCGAAAGTGCAACGGGGGTCCTCATTTTGAAGTTTTTGCTAAATGTGTAGTCCCTGATCAACATCAAATGACTAAATTACCCTCGCCTTCTTCTTTTTCTATTTTCTTTTCAGCTTTCTTACATAAATGGTCCCTGTGTTGTGCCACGTTTTACAAACTTAGTCATTTTTTTTTATTTTTTTTTTATTTATTTAATTTCGAAAAAAAATTTAAGAGAAAGAAATGATTTCACGAAGAAAAAAAATTAATTTTTCTAAAAAAATTTTGTGAAAAAGAAATTAATTTCGAAAAAAAAAATAATTTTTCTAAAAAAATTTCGGAAAAAAAAATAATTTTTCTAAAAAAATTAATTTAAAAAAAAATATAATTTTTCTAAAAAAAATTTCGGAAAAAAAATTAATTTTCCTAAAAAAATTAATTTCGAAAAAAAATAATTTTTCTAAAAAAATTAATTTCAAAAAAAAAATATTATTTCTAAAAAAATTAATTTTGAAAAAAAAATTAATTTTCCAAACCTTAAGGACCAAAAATGCAATTTACTCTAAAATATTGGATCTACATTGAACTTTTCTCTATCTAAATATCATAATTTCCAGCATATCAAACTTAATATAGGTAGCTTCATGTGAAATGCAAGAATTTAGACTTTTATGCTTATTCCTGTTTACTAATAAGCACATAATTAAGGAGTGAAAGAGGGTTTCATAAAATACCATATATGATCCTATGATAACAAAAAATTTACAGTATCAAATTTGTTGGGTGATAACAAAAAATTTACAGTATCAAATTTGTTGGGTGATTAAATAGAGTTTTTTTTTTTTTTTTTTCATCAATGATGAGTTGGTCTAGTGGTTGGGAATTGGCTTGGTGACCTTTAGGTCTCAAGTTCAAACCTCACTAATGCCAACTTTGAGATATTAGGAAGTCCCTCTATGAGGGCTTGACTTGGGTATACTCAGGTCAAGTATGAGGGGGCAGGGTTTACTTCTATTAATCGTCGTGCCTTCGGACGGATTAGTAGGGGGTTTTCCCCCATCGGGTATTTGAATAAGGCTTTCCACTTCGAGGGAGCTCTCTAGCGCGGGCCCGGTTAAGACAACGTAAGCTAGATCTCCCAAAAACACATCGAATGAAATTCACCTTTCAAAAAAAAAAAAAAAAAAATTAAATACAGTTTTTCAATTATCTAATGTTGTCTCCAAGAGGGATACCATTTAATATGTTATTAAAGATACTCTAATATGTTATTAAAGATACTCTAATATTAAAATAAGTAATAAATAGATCAAGCATTAAATGAGTTCAGGTGATAGCTATACGAGTTGGAAAAATCATTTAGTTTGACTATTTTTATTTTATTTTATTTTATTTTATTATTATTTTTTTTTGAACGATAGGAAACTTTTATTAATAAAAAACTAGCGAGGAGCTAGGATGATACAAGCATGGAAACAGAATAAAAAAAAAAAGTAAAAACAGGGAACATTACATGGGCAATATCTAAAAAGAAAAACTTTTCCACTGAGGCCAACTTATATCCCGAGAAGTTGAGCGATTTGTTAACCATAAAAAGCTGTTCCCTTTGATTTCATTGACAGCGAATTGAATGGAGGGGGTTTTATTTGAGAAGATATACTCATTCCGAGACTTCCACACTGTCCAGGAATATGAAAGGATGATTACATTGAAGCAGGTTCTTTTGCCATGAGGAATAACGGGAGAGTTATGAATTTCCATTAGGTCTTTTATGCTTTTTTGTTTGGGCAGTGGAAGGTTAACCCAGGATACGATATACCCCCATAGGTAATCTGCAAATGGGCAATAAAGGAACAAGTGGGTTGTTGTTTCATTCTGAGAGTTGCAAAACACGCACAAGGGAGAGGGGACTGTGATATTTCTGGTTAACAAAAGGTCTGTAGTAGCAACTCGGTTCATCTCTAATCTCCAACAGAAAACATTGACTTTCATCGGTGCAAGGTTGTTCCAAGGGAAGACCCAGTGATTGGGCCCATTTGCTACGGTTTGGAGTCGATTTTTTACTGCCTTGACTGTGAAAATTCCATCAGGGTCCAACGTGCTATTCCATGTATCTACGGTATTTGCAAGTGATACGTGACAGCAAATCTTGAAGTTGAAATACTTCCCGAGGTGATGCAGGGGGGTTGATCCAATTCCATTCCCACTGTGAAAATCTACCAGCATCTGTGCATCGATCTTTGATAAGGCAATTCTTTTGTCTTTCCAATTTGAAAAGGTCGGGGTACGTCAAATATAGGGGAAAGTTCCCAATCCATGTATCAATCCAAAAACGAAGAGAAGCTCCATTGCCGACCAAACCTGTGATCATACATTCCAAAGAAAGATCAAGCGGGACGAAGTGGGAGTTTAGACCCGCAATCGTCTTCCAAACTCCCACTAAACTGTTTTTAACCGGGACAGGGGTACAACTTCTGGGTGAAAAATGAATGGCCGTAATAACATGACACCAAAGAGACATGACGCATTCCTATCATTTACACTGGTTGGGAAATATCCTTTTAAAACTGATAGCTAATAAAAAAAAAGTTAAGACATGACTTTCAAATTTGATGGTAGATAATTCTACTTGAAGTAAACATGGCAAATTGCAAAATTACAAGTTGGCACACATTTTACGTGTTTCAAGTGGTACTCCAAGTGTATATATTCTATCTTTTAACCATGGAGTTATATACTGGTGATGTAGTAGAGTTTAGTTAACTACATTGATAAAAAAATTTGAAAAAACGCATTATGTGTATGCGAAATGGAGCTTTTTTGGTCACTTGCCATTAATCTTACAAATACAGAACGTATTAATTGTTACGATATATATACAAAAATACTCGAAACCGCGTTATTTATATAATTTAGAGTTATATATTATTCGTATAAAATACATATAAGTCAACCCGATCTAAACTACATCACCAGATATTTCAATACAATTTTTTTTTTTTTTTTTACTTCTGATAACACTTGAAGGGATCCAAAAGTTGCGTAACTTTCTTAGTAGATTAATTAATTGTATTTCGATAGTTAATTATGATTTCCCCACTTAACTAAAGTTGTCCCCAAAAATGGATGCCATAATTAAGAACTACAATATTATGACTTGATCTATCGATATACGATCAATAATATATAGGATGTTTTAGTAATGTACGTATACTATAATCATCAATAATTGGAAGGGTTGACGAGTCTTGTATTTATACGCGTTGGAAAAAGATTCGTTAAATTAAGCTTGACAATTTTATTTCAAAACCTTAGTTTAGTTGCATGCATAATATACATGTTGAAATGTATCATCTAAAGGTGATAGTTAATAGTATAAACTATAAACAAACGCTAAAACAGCGATCTACATTAGGAAATTTGCATATATATATTTTTTTAACCTGAAATTTAGTTAATTAAGAAACTGATTACCAAAACTTATGGTGAAAGCTGCTATTTGTTCGGCCTTTTTGAAAAGTTGTAGCCCAACTCATGCCCATATTGACCAACTAATACCGATTCATTCCAAAAAACCTCAACCTGATGTGAATCATAAACCCAAACGCTTGATCATCATCACAAATTCTTTTGAAACCAATAAGTATCTTTATATTTTCTAATAGTAAACGATATGATGTTTTCAATTTTAGGATTTGCAGCCTTAACAGGTCAATCCATAAAGAATGAGTATAGATATCATTTTGTTGGTCAAGATGAGAATTAGTTCTTCAAAAGGTAGATTCCTCCTTTTCTTAAATCCATTCTTTGTGTTTTTATGCTGAATTATTATTGTAATCGTCATCATTCATCTACTTTGTTATGTATTTTGGTTTTGTTTGAAAATTTAATTCATTTGAATCTTCAATGAGTTGTCTATTGATTTCGTTTTAGGTCTTAAGCGGTTAACAAAGAACGATGAATGAACTTCCTTGACGAGATAGAGGTAAAACCTTGATTTTTATCATATGTTTTGTACCATTCGATATGCATATGATGTGAATATTGTCTTCGGTTACATGATGAACACCAAGTGTTCGATAAAATTACCAAATGAAAATAATGTCAAAAGAATTTGGTTAGCTTACTCAAGAAGCTTTTTATTTGAATTTATTTGATAACTCAGGAATGTTTTTAACTGCTAACATAAGTTTTACTGTTCTATTAGGAATTCGCATTTCAAATGAATTATCTCAACATTCTCACCTTGAGACTTGGCTAACTCGGTTATGTGGTTTTTTACTTCTTAGAGATCATTTTCGAGTTGGTTATATATGTTCTGGGAAAGACTGAGTGAAACAACTCGGTTATAGTATTCTAATAAAGGAGAGTATGAAAAAGACAATTTTGGCCCTATTAAAAAGTGATTCTGAAGCACACCAAGTGTTTGTGATAATGTCTGAATGAGTTTGGTTTGTTTGTTTTGTGTAGGTGGTCTGGAGAAGGGTGGAGAAGGGTGTTTCTGTGGCGGTGAATAGACCGCTGACTCGAAAAGTTGAGATTTGTGCTGCTATTCTTAGTCGTTATAGGTTAGTTTTACAGAATATGGAATATTTGTTGCAGTTTCTGTTTTGTGCTTTGACTTGCGCAACCAATTAACCGACACTCCACAAAAAGTATTATAGAAATTTCATAGGGAGGTTGAGTTTAATTTTAAACTAATTTGAAATTAAAAACCTCAACACGCCTTCATCTTTATCTATGTCTCTGATTGATTATTACTTCTTTTGATTATTACGATTTTATGATTTGAATCGAAGCATAAGATTGCTTAATATGTTCATTAATGAATTGTGTATGTTTTATTTTTTGTAGGGCAAAAATGAAGCACATGATGATTCCTCATTACCAAGAGATTATGTTGTCACCGTCCTCAACTGAAGGTGTTGTTCGAGTTCAAAGTATGTATTTATTTATCCTTGATTTTTTTTACTTGGACTAACTCTCAAAAATACATATCAATTATGTAAGTATTGATCTATATCTATAGAATTTCGTACACGGCAACTGTTGACAAAGTGCGTCACTTTTCAATTGCTTAAATGAAAGCAAAATGTTTGATATTATGCCAGTGAGGTTTTAGTGAAGTTCTCTCTATAGGTGTCTTTTTATTCAATGTCATGGTTGTTACATGATTTTTTTTTTCTTCAAGTAATTGGTGATTCGTTGGACTATATAAAAGACGCCCGCCCTTTCTCATAAAGAATTCTGGCTCGGCCCGGGAAAGCGTTGTTATCAACCCTTAACTTATAACTCTTCCCCTGCATCGATTTTATTCTTTTGAAAATATAGATTTGTTTGTTTGATTGTCATTTAATATGGAATATTTGTTGCAGTTTCTGTTTTGTTAATACATTAGGGTTATAAAAGACTCATGAAAAAATAATGCTGAAATAGACCGTTAAGTCTACACGGGTTTAATTTTGAATTGTCATTTTAGGAGGGAAAATTATCTTGTAGGAGAAGCTACCATTCAAAAAATTTTGAAATACCAATTTATAATGTTATGCTTTCACAACAAGCTTTGAAATCTAACCAAATAAAATCAATTACCAGTTTCATCATATAATTAAACCATCGTTGTGCTCTTTATTTATCTTTCTACAATGTCATAATGATTTTTATTTTCCACGCAAACGTTTGATTTCAGAGGATATAATTCGGTTTTTGATCTTGCAGGTGTAACTCATTCACAATATTGTTGTTGTATGTTAGATTTGAAACACGGGTTCATCATCCCTCTTACGGATTCAAATAACAATGGACATGAAACTTCGATAGGTAACCAGGTGATTTTTACAAGATTATTGAATGGAATGTTTTTCAACTTAATCTGTCACATGATATTAAGTTTTAATCAAAAGTTTGGTGTCGTGCACGAAATCAAATGTCACATTCTTCTATGGATTTATCATCATCAATTATAGTAGGTAAATTTTCTTATTTAGTTCAAATATTTGTATTATATAAGATGATTATTTTGTCTCACACACACACACACACACACACACACACACACACACACACATATATATATATATATATATATATATATATATATATATATATATATATATATATATATATATATATAATATATATATATATATATATATTTGTGATGAGCCTTTACTGTTTAGGACTTAGCAAGCAAATACTTATTATGTAATGTAATTTTCGTTAAAATATACCTCTTCAGCTGCTACAACTTTGAATGCATTCTTTATTTAAAAATCGATGATCGGATGCTTAGTAAAAAAAAGAAACATTGTATGATTGTATTAGATGTTAGTATTGGAACTGTAAAGCCTGAAAGAGCATATTTACATATGTCTTTGTACAATACTTTTATGCTCAAGGATGTTAAAAAAAGATTAGATACACGTATTGAATCCTTTTTGCTGGCACACATTAACCAGATTCAAATGGTACACATGGTGGTTGCAAGTTTAGGGGTTTATAATGTGGCCATTCGACTAATAAAAGACAATTTGATGTTTTGTTTTGTTTATTCTTTATCTATTCTGTTTATTTTTCAAAGTTTCCTTAACGTGGGAAACTTCATTCAAAACCGGCTTAGGTTACGCCTAACATAGATTATCACTTAAATGGTTAATAGTTTAGATGTGGGTTGTCTGTTTAATAGTTTCAAGTTATAATGTCATTTGGATGAAATATATGGATCTTTATTGGCCGAAAGGCTTTTGTCTGAACATAAACAAGAAAACATGTATCAGTTACGTGTATCGTTTGCAGTACATGTAAAAACTTATACGAAGTGGTTATCTAGAAAAGAAAACATGTATCAGTTACGTGTATCATTGTTTAGATAAGTGAATGAGGAAGCTAAAGCCTAAGGCTGGAAATGGAAATATTCTACAAAACAACAAGATAAATAAGGAGAAGCAAAGTAGCATCATCTTTAAAGAGGAAGACACCACTAGGATATTTATGGGATTTTGATGGTAGAAATGATCGTTCGGGAAGATTTAGAATTAGGTGTGGATACAGCAAATGATTATGTAAATGCTAGACGTATTTTTATTCAATAAATATATGAGTATATATGAGTTTTGAGATTTAGAATTAGGTGTAGCTTGAGCTGTCTTAAGAAGGCGAAACTCCCTCCAAAGCATAACAATTTTATAAATCACCCTAAAAACCTGAAAAAGCATATTTTTATCAAAATTATGGTGATAATGATAGTTGTAGACAGGTAGTAGTAGTACTAATGGTAGTACAATGGATATGATGGTTAGGAAGTTAAAGAAATTTGGGTATGTTGATGATGTTAAGTAAAAGAATTATGAGTGGTTTGAAATGGGGTCACTTGAGGATATATTTTATGTTGAGGAAGGTTTTTTGTCAAATGCGCGAGGTGGGTTTTTTCCAGATTCGCCGTTGGCCGTGGAGGATGTGTTTAGAGGGAGTGATGGCGAAGTGAGGTTTGCGTCGGAGAAACCGGGAGTCGATGATAATGAGAAGAGGAATTCGGTGAAGTATAAGATGAGGGTTAGAGGTGAGTTTGGCATTTAGGTTGAGGAGGTTTATGAATTTTGTGTTTAGGTCAAAGAATAAGATGAGGGTTAAGGGTGCTGGTGTTAAAAGGGAAATAGTGGCTGGTATTAAGGATAAGTGGAAATCGGCAGAGGTTGTGAAGTTGAAAGTTGAAGGAAGTGGTGCGCTGAATATGAAACGGATGCATGTGATATTAGAGGCGAGTTTCTTAAAACATTTTATGATAGCTTTACTTATGCAATTTTAAGAATAAAGATTGATATTGTTTTAGGGGTGTTTGATGTTGCGTTTTGAAAGTAATTGTGTGATATACAATACTTAAAATGAGGTTATTGGCTTTAACATAAGGTGCTGCAGGAGTTAGTGTGGGAGATGTTTGCTTAAAATTTAAAAATTTGTTCATAAGGGTGGTGGATGCAAATGAATAATTGGGTAAATCATGGACCATAAAGAGGAAAAAACCCTTAATCACAGATAACCTGTGGGCAGCTATGTGTGTTTATATGCATCGAATAGTTACAAATGGCGTGTTCTGATTTGGGAAGTTGTGTGACTGAATTGTGAATACGTTTGTTATTTCTATTTAGGCTTTAAACTAATGTCATGATAGAGAAGAAATCAGTGCACAAATAAGGAAATTATGGTTAATTTGTTTTCGATGAAATTTGTTTGATTTTCGTTAGAAAAAAAATGCAAAATGACTTAAAATTCCTTGAAAAGGGGAATGTGAATCACATGGGTCAGTGAATGATTGCATACTCCATACTTAGGCATATGTGATTTTTTATTAATTTGTGCATTAAAGATGTACACAGACTCAATGGAAATGTTAAATCGTTTAGTGGTAAAAGTGGTCTGAATAAGTCAGTCATTTAAAATCGGTCATTTTATTTTGTGTGTGTTAATATGCTTCCGTTTGTGTTTTCATACCATACTTTTTTTTTCTCCTTCTACAATTGTTGATCATAGCTGAAGGATTGCACAATAAAATGTTTTTTTATTCTAACCTTTTGCAGGTAAAAATGATCAGCAATTACTTTGCCCCAGAAGTCACTCGCTGACAACTGTCAAGTGCTTAGCTTGGAATTTTGAAGGTATTTGATTTGTCTGACATGTGGGGTCGTGCATGTTGCTTTTCCTTGTATCCAGTAAGAAAAACTGAAGATAGACACGACGGTCAATAGCAGTTTATATTGATCCACGGAAGGGAAGACTGAAGAGTATTGTTAACCGTTAGATGTGCAAAGGTTAGTTCACTTGCTCTCTTATTTTGACAGGCTTCTTTTCAACTTCCCTTACATTTGTAGTCATTTTTTTGGTTGGTGTATATTTTCATTCACTCTTACTTTTTTCTGTCCTATTGAATTTGAGCTTCTGACTAGATGCATAGCTTTGAGAACATGTTATACATCCACATCCAAATGAGAAGCGTAAATTGACTTATATATCACTGGTAAGACTTTTAATCGCCATTTATGTATGCATAGTTTTAAATATATGGTTCTTAAGTTCCTGCATAAAAACTCAAAGCTATGTTTGGAAAAATGAACGTAATAGACTTCTTTAATAATCCTTCAATGCCTCATGGCGCTATTGTTGTTGGACCCCCTGGCATCGTGCAACCTCCTGTTGCATGTTAGCGTATGCTTCATCTTTCATTACATTTGTTTTCACATGAATTACATTTACGGGTCATTTGCATAAAACATATGCATACAATATTCTTGTGTCCTGTTTTACTCATTTTTTTCTGTACATATGAATACCTGAGTCATTAGAAGGTTGTTTTGTGTCCTGTTTGTGTAACCCGGAATCTATGTGCATTATATAATATCTAAATTTAAATTCAAATATAAATTTTTGAGGCCTGTAGTTACTGTTAATTTTTGTCACAAATTGACCCAAACTGGCACAATTCAATTGTTGACATATATGTACCATAAAAGTATAATGACTAAAACGTAATAAGTGAAATAGTAGTGCCTTGGTATTTTATGAAAAAAACTGTACACACCAAATGAATCTGATGTTTAATTGATATAGTGCTCTTACATGTGCAGCTGCATTCCTAAAACATCCCCGGACACCTCCAGGCGGTCCTGGATCCGAATATCAAATGACTGATTCAGAACACTCAATGAAACGTACACGCGTTTTTCATGGCTTTTGAAATAACTTAAGTTGTCTTAAATAAGGTAATCCGCAACTGCCACTGCCTTCACTACCAGGTTCAGGAGCAGCTTCATCCGTTTTCTTCCTGTTTTCTATTGGGGCCAGGTGACTAGGGAAGATGTCATGTAAAATTTATGCAGAATTGTACTTTTTGTTTTGGATCAAACACATGATTGTGCTTAGGATGAACCTCAGTTTAGTATGTATCTCGATTACATTGGAGCATTAATGAAATTCTAATTTTGGTAATAATTAAAAAGAGGGTTGGAATGTTATTATCGTCTCATTCTGGAATGTCCCTTGATTTCTTTTTCTCTGCGCACAAAAGCTTAATCATATGAGATCCTAATAAACAATTTTATGGAACCACTATTCACTTGGTTCCATCTCAACCACACTCTAATATTAATGAAATATTTTACAATTCATTACAAGTGATTTCTAAACATACCCGTACTTGGGGGTGAGCATCGAGCCGAAACCGACCCGTCCTGACCCGATCCCGACTCATCCCGAAACCGATAACCTGGAATTGTCTAACTGAGTCCCAACCCGAGTCCCGAATTCTCATTCGGGTGTGTGGTTTTCTTTGTGTTTTGTCGGTTTGTCCCGACTCCCGACCCGACCCGAGTCCCGAATTCTTGGAAATCCCAGCCCGAGTCCCGACCCGAGTATAGCTCGGTTTCTGTCGGTCGGGGTCGGTTTCGGTCGGTTTGTGTCGGTTTTCGGTCGTCGGTCGGTTTTGCTCACCCCTACCCGTACTATGCAATTTTGTCAACTTAATTGAGAAACTAAACAAAAGTAGACTAGGAGACGTTTATTTATGTTTGAAACTAAACAAATGTAGATGAAGTATCTAAATCTTAGTAACGAGTTATTAAGCTCTATTTTTTTCTTAGCTTGAAATTAATCCATTTGACCCGTTTTAAATTACTGCAACTCAAATTGATCAATTAGTCAAGCTTCTTAATTCTTAAAATTATCATATATATTCAAATAATTATTTTCTGTATATTTAAAACCCGAAAACAAATTATAATTATGCCTTATACCTAAAATGTTGATTATATTATGAACGAAACACAATAAAAGATGATTATTAGTTACCTAAGTCAACGTTAAGGTTAATAGTTATAGACATTAATGAATGTTTAAAAGGAATAAGTAGCATGGATCTAAGATAATGATGATCGATCGTGTGAAAATACAAAGGTATAAATGTATAATCATCGTTTTTTATATAAACTATAATTATAATGCCTTTTTCAGTTTTAAAGATACAAAAAATAATTATTCGGATATATATGACAATTTCAATGTTTAGGAAGGATATGTATACAATTATGAATTTAGGTTGGATATATTTTCAATTTTGAACGTTCGGAGGGATATATATGCAATTTTTTTTCTTAAGCTAGCATTCTACTCATCATATTTGTTGTAGAAAATACATACAGGGTTCCTTAAAGAGGGTTTTGTACTAAAATGTGATAGGACAACTCAAATGTAAACGTTTGATGGTTCATTTTACTTATTTATTCACATTGATACAAAGGTAAATCGGTTCATATAAAGCAATAGAAGATTACAACAATATAAATTGTTGTATTTTCCTTTAACAGTTTGCTTGACATAAAGTTTATAAGTAACTTACTTTATGTTTATGTTCTTATATTTATGACTAAATGTGACGGGACAACTAATTGGTTCTTCTGATTTTGGTAAAAGAAAATATGAGTTTTTAGTGACGTTTTAGACATTTCATAAATAGTTATATGTTTGTATCTTTTTGTACACGTGGTGTAAATAAACACCCGTTCATGTCAATGTTGGGTTCATGCCAAGGTTAAGGACTTTAGCATAATTATAATGCATCTAACAAATCATTTATTCACATACTATTACAAACTCATCGCTGATATAAACATTTTTGTTTTCATAATAGATTCAAAACTACTATTTCACAGTTTTAAATTTAATCCCGTGAATTTCACGGGTTAATAAACTAGTGATATATGTTTAGTCCGTATACAAAAATACTCGAAACCGCGTTATTTATATAATTTAGAGTTATATATTATTCGTATAAAATACATATAAGTCAACCCGATCTAAACTACATCACCAGATATTTCAATACAATTTTTTTTTGTTTTTTTACTTCTGATAACACTTGAAGGGATCCAAAAGTTGCGTAACTTTCTTAGTAGATTAATTAATTGTATTTCGATAGTTAAGTATGATTTCCCCACTTAACTAAAGTTGTCCCCAAAAATGGATGCCATAATTAAGAACTACAATATTATGACTTAATCTATCGATATACGATCAATAATATATAGGATGTTTTAGTAATGTACGTATACTATAATCATCAATAATTGGAAGGGTTGACGAGTCTTGTATTTATACGCGTTGGAAAAAGATTCGTTAAATTAAGCTTGACAATTTTATTTCAAAACCTTAGTTTAGTTGCATGCATAATATACATGTTGAAATGTATCATCTAAAGGTGATAGTTAATAGTATAAACTATAAACAAACGCTAAAACAGCGATCTACTGGGTTAGAATGTTGATTTTCCCACATACTAGTAAACACATCCAATTCATAAAACAAATCTTTTGCACTAAGTTAGTTATATTAGTTTGATCTCTGATGTATTTGAAAAATACTGATTATATCACTACCACAAAAACTGGCTTTTAGACCCTCTTATTTAGACCCTTTAAAAAATGCAGGTCTAAATGAGGATTTTACTCCGCCAAGAGTTCTTTACACCGGTGCAAATAGAAGACACCGGTCTAAATGTCTTTTTAACATTTAGACCAGTTGATATTTAAAACACCGGTCCAAAAAAACTTATTTACACCGGTTTGTTTATTTTCCACCGGTCTATATAATCCGAGTATTTAGACAGGTTCCTTTAATATGCACCGGTCTAAATGATTTTTTGAAAAAAAAACTTCCCAACGGCTACAAAACGAGATCTGCTATTAATACTACAAAACCACATCAATCTTGCATTTAATACACTCGAAAAATATCATAAATTTCCTTATAATTACCATAGTTTTTCCTCATTAACAACAATTAAAAGGTACGTATCATTTCTTATACATTTATATTAATACTAACTAAGATTTTTATGATTATTTAAGTCAATTTTTCCATAAAAAATGTTATACTTTTAAAAATCTCTATTTGTGTGTTTATATATATAAATTTGTTGTTGTGTATAAATGAAGGCTAACTTGAATATTTTTTCTATATTTATAGGAATGTTTGCGTAAATCGTCCTTATATGGTATCTGAAATGCATTGTTAGGTTCATTGACCCGTGGAAGTAAGGTATTTTCTAAATGAATTATGCAAACAATTATTTTATGCAACATTCATGTAGTATAAATTTAATGCAACTCATGCGCCATTAGTTTAATTCTAGTCCGAAAATAACTTAATAGAGGTTTATTTCGGATTATCACCATTTGGTACTGCTTTTTGAATACTTTGTCTCATTTAGGATGTGAATGTCTATTATCGTATTGAGTGTAATTTAAGATGGATCGTAGTATATGGATGTACCAGATAGAACGTGTTACCATCGAATACTTGGAACATTTGTCTCATTTCCTAAAAGTTGCCGAAGATGATCGGGTTAAGAAAGGAAAATCAAGAGTTCATTGTCCTTGTAAAAATTGTTTAAATTGGGAGTGTTTTGCCGATTTGAAAACTATTAAAAGCCATCTTATAGAAAAAGGGTTTGTGCAAAGGTATACTTATTGGGATTTTCATGGAGAAGTCAAAGCTAAAAGTAACACGTCTATTCCCAATTGTAATGTCGAACATAACAACGATTCATACAATAATGATCGTTTAAATGAGATGTTACATAATTTGGAGGATAATGTTGCTGAAAAAAATCAAAAACAATTTCAACAATTGCTTGTCGACTCAGAAACACCGTTGTATGAAGGTTGTGAGGATTTTACCAAACTATCTGCTGTTTATAGACTCATTATCGTTAAAGCAGTTAATGGTTGGAGTGACACGGGTTTCACAACTCTACTAGAAGCGTTACATGAAATGTTCCCAAAAGCCAAGTTGCCTGTTTCAACATACCAAGCAAAAAAATTGAGGTGCCCGATGGGAATGGAAATCGAAAAAATAGATGCATGTCCAAAAGTTTGTATGTTGTATAGAGGTAATGACGAGGACCTACATGCATGTCGTATTTGTGGTAGATCGAGGTACAAACGAAAAAAAGATACACCACTTAACCCCGACGTGACCAAGAATGGTCCACCTGCTAAATTATTGTGGCATTTTTCTATAAAACCAAGATTGGAACGATTATTTTCAAATGAAGAGGATGCAAAATTGTTACGTTAGCATGCCGAAAAAGCGTAAAAGAGATGGAAAAATGAGACATGTAGCTGATTCCCTTCAATGGTGGAACATCGATAATGAGTTTAAAGAGGAATTTGGATATGAGATTAGAAATATACGCTTTGGACTTAGTTCAGATGGAATTAATCCTTTCGGAAACATGAGTAGTCGTCATAGCACTTGGCCGGTTCTTTTATGCATATACAATCTTCCACCATGGCTATGTATGAAACGAAAATACATCATGATGTCATTGCTAATACAAGGTCCTAAACAACCAGGCAACGATATTGACATTTATTTGAAGCCATTAATTGATGACATGAAAGACCTATGGAGTAAGGGCATAAAAGTGTATGATGCGTACAAGAAAGAGAATTTCCAATTGCGAGCCATGATTTTTTGCACTATTAGTGATTTTCCTGCTTATGGAAATTTGTCGGGATACAAAACGAAAGGGAAAATGGCATGTCCTGTGTGTCAAGATCACACTCACTCAATTTGGTTGTCTAATTGTAAGAAAACAGTATATATGGGGCATCGAAGATCACTTCAAGAGAATCACCAATACCGTAAAAAGAGAAAGTTGTTTGATAATAGCGTTGAAGATAAAAAGCTACCACCACCATTAAATGGGGAGGCTACATTATCCCAAGTGAAAGATATTCATATTGTGTTTGGGAAAGGGAAAGAAGGCACTTCAACTTCAAAAGAGAGTATTTGGAAAAAGAAGTCTGTATTTTGGGAATTACCGTACTGGGATTGCTTGCAAGTTCGACATTGCCTTGATGTTATGCATATTGAGAAAAACGTGTGTGAAAGCTTGATAGGATTATTGTTGAACATTCCCGGGAAGACGAAAGATGGTATTAAGGTTCGAAAGGACATGAGTGTGTAAATACTCATCATTTTTATACCCATTTAGACTAGAAAACGACCAAAAACACCTAAATATTACTGCAGATATCCTTGTTTTGTGTTTTTATTTGTTTCAGGTACAAAGGATTGAAAACGGAGCAAAAACGGACATTTTTGGATCGACTCGACAACAATTGTGCAATTTGATCAAAAGTCAAAGTCAAAAGTCAAAGTCAACTCCAAAAATATCAAAATAACACAAATGGTCCTTGGAGTTAATTTTCAATTGTGGCAGCCTAGGTCCCTGTATTTTCAGTATTTACACGAATGGTCCCTCAAAGTTTAAACCCATTTCATTTTTATCTTAAACTAAAATAAACCCAACCCATTTCTATCCTACAAATAAGCCCAGCCAAACCTTACCCTTTTTAACCCTTAACAAAACCAACTCACCAGCCCACTTGATACACCCAGCCCATCACCACACAACCCAAAGCCCAAAAAGATAAACCCATACCCGGTCTTATTTAGTTAAACACCATCGATAAAAATGGTCAACTCCCCTTTTCTTCCTTTCCCCATTTCCCGCCAAATCCAACCCGTACACCATCACCATCACCAAAACCATTTCCCCAGACCAACAATTTTGTCCCCCCCCCCATGCTTTCTCTTACACACGCTACTTTCCCCCTCCAAAGTACAAGCTTTTCACGTGTTACCCCAAGCCACGCTGGCAATCCAAGTGAGACAAAAAGAGTGCCAAAACTGAATATAGGGCTGGGATTGTTCCAAGATTAATCCAATGGCTGGGATTTTATCCCAAGAAGCACAGAAGTGTTTGTCTCACAAAAGAAACACAAAAAGAGTAGAAGACTTTTTAGCTTTTTAGTATAAGTAGCTAGTTTGTAAGCCATTGATAGGCAGGTTTTAATTTAGCTTTAATTTAGGTATGTCTTTTTGTTATTTATCTTTCATTGTATTTCCAGTTATGTAATCTATTTTCCAGTTAATGAAATTTTAAAGTTTCTTGTTTTTATCTTGGTCAACTCTTGGTCAAACAGCTTATTAACTGCTTATTTTATGTTTGTTCTTGCTTATTATGTTTTTTTATAGGTTAGTAATGCTCAATTTACAGCTTAGAGTCCATTTGGTCTAGTTTTGATTAGAACCTGTCTAGTTTAACTCATAACAGCCCACTTATACAGCAGACTTTAGTTTTTAAGCTTTTCCATTTTTCAGCCCTAGTTTAATGATTTTTAATTCCTTCTTGTTAAGCCCAATTTAGCTAAAATTTTGCACACATAAACTTGGCTGGGTGATCAAGGTATTGGTAATTTTTTTAGAGTTTTAGAAATTTTATTCAATAGCTTTTTGGAGCCTCAAAACTGCCCTTTTTTGCCCTGTACTAAGAGTACATCAGCAGACCACTGTGATCATTGGGCTTATCTCAGAGCTTTTTGCTTATATTTTGTGGCTTATTAAGTTTTCTTATTTCAACTTTAGTTTATCTTTAGTCATTAGCTTATTTTCAGGTTCAATATAGCTTTAAAATAGCTTTATGGTCCTTTTACTTCATGCCTTAGCTTATTTCTTTTTCACAATACACTATTCTGATGTTTTGCTTATTTATGAACTTTTTAGCAGTAAAAAAAAATGTTTCTAGCTTTAAAAATAGCTTATCTTCATTACTTAGTTAAGTCCCAAAAGAAAAAGAAAAAAAATCAAATCAAAAAAAATAAAATGAATAAAAAAGTGGTAGAACCTGGGATTCGAACCCCAGACCCCTCGTTCACACACACAACTCTCAACCACTTGCCCTTGGGACTTTTCCTACTCAAGTTTACATAATCAATTCCTTTAATCCTTCTTGTTCTAATTAGCTTATCCTCACGTTTAGCTTATTCCCAGCTTATTTAGATAAGTTGGGACCTTGTCATTATTTTTCCTAAAAGTGTTTTGTCATAAAGTAACTTCAGAAAATTTTTCAGAATTTTTAAATTAGTTTTAATATTTTCTATTGACTTTTCTTTTTAAAATAGTTTTTAATTCGTATTTAATTATTAAAAAGTCAAAAAAATGCAATTGTTTTTTTTCCAAAATTTTATTTTGTCATTTAGGTCGTAGGAAAATTATTTTGATACCCGTAGGTTTATTTTTCATAAAATGTTACGTTTTTACTCGTTCGTAGTTTCCCGTTTACGTTATTTTAATTTTCTTTTTCGTAGATATTAAAAACCCAATCAAACCTCGTTATTTCAAGCATTTTAATACCAAACCGAAAACGATATTCTCAATTTCACGCCTCGTTGGGACCTCGACCCGGGTATTCACTTATCCGGTATATTTCAATCGATTTTCACGTCGAACCATCGCGAGTTGACTTTTCTTCGTGAGAGGTTTGACTTGTGACGCGTTTCGCGCGATATCAAAATGGCGCCACTGCCGGGGAGGTGTGTTGCGACAATATCGTTACGGTTTGTCGATTAGTGACTTGAAGACCCTTCCTCGTGAAGTTATCGTTTTCTTCGTAAATATTTTCTTATATAAAAACCCAAAAAGATTTTCATTTCAAAATTTATTTTTCCTTTTTTCCTTTGTGTTTTTTTCAAAATGTTTCTAAAAATCCAAAAATAATCTTCTTATTCCTCTTATTCGTTTAATTCTTTATCTCTCACCCTCTGTCCGTTTGATTCTAATTTCTTCTTATCCCTCCTTAATGTTTAATTCTCATGTCGTCACTCGACTATCACTGTTTTCATTGTAAAAGTATATTGGGTGATGATCATCGTTGTTACAAGTGTTTGTGTGAGAGGTGTGGAAATAATGCACCAAACGGATCTTGTTATTGGTGTGAATTAGCCATTAAATCAAATCCTAATTCCTTCAATGATTCCCAAGGTCTTTCCGACTACCCTCCACAACCCCAGCCATCTTCACTCACTCAGCATAATTGCTTTATATGTGGAGAGCCGTTGGGGGATGATTCACTATGTGAACGATGTTTTTGCAAAGGATGTGAGTTTACTCACGGACTTTGTATGTGTTGCACTTCTGAAATCAGAAATACTTATTCAAATTTTGAAAACGATTTCAACCACCTTCCTCAGAATTCAGTTGAGCAAGAATCGTGCTATCAAAATTTCAAAAATACATCGTTTCAAAATGCTCCGAATATTCCTTGTGGGGGTCCTCATGACGATTATCAATGTCAACCGTGGAATCAAGAACCTAATCCTTGGTACAATACACCCGGTTTTGACAATGTCCAACCCCCACAGTATTCCATCATTCATCCTAATGAAAAATCTATGGCAGAATTGCTAGCCGAAGAACGAGCAGCGGAAACGCGTGCCAAATTTCTTAAGGCTGCCATTCTCGATGAAGATGATGAGGATACTATTCAAATAAAGGAATATTATGAGAATTCTTCAACTGCAATCACACCTGTCCAGAAAAGGCAGGAAGACAAGAGTATTGCAGAATTGCTAGCAGAAGAGCAAATGGAACGTATAAAAGCCATTTATGCTAGCAATAATGATGAGGAGGACGACGAGGAGAGTGTTATTCCTTTTAGTGAAATTATTTCTCAACTCCCTCAGTCTATTGCAATCACATCATTATTTCCAACTTTGGACTCCGAGGACTCTCTCATTATGGGGGATAAGCATTCTAGCACTATTCCTGAAAAAGAATCGGACAAATTCATAAAGTCTAGTGCTGAGGACCTTATCCCAATCCCAAGTGAGTCTGAGGATATATCAGACAATGAATGTGATTTGTCTATTTGTGATGATTATCCTCTTGACATTGAGGATGATTTTTCCGGGATTTTCTCTAACCCACTTTTCAATTCCAATGATGATTTTTCCTCCAGTGATGACGAATCACTTTCTGACGAGGACGTTCCAAATGAAAGTCTCGAAGTCTATTCGAATTCTCTTTTTGAATTTGATGATGAGTACTTCTCAAGCAACGTAAATCCTCTTTTTGATGAAGTGTTAGAGAACGATGAGGTCAAGGACTCTATCATTTCTAATCTTGATGATATGACCTCAGTCCTTAATCCCGAGATTCAAAAAGACACTCTTTCTCCGACATATGTGACATTTCCCTTTGAGGATCGCCATTATATTGACGTCACATATGTCGTTCGAGTTTTTCTGCCCTTCTTCACCTATACGGTGACTTGTCCTCTCCTTTGGAAATGAGGACAAAGTTTTTGACCCCGACATCTCAATTTATCATTCTTTTGAGCCGGATGTATCTCATCGGAGTGGAACTTTCAAGAACTTCAATGTTTATCCAAACATTTCGAATGAAAGTCCGATGGAGATTTTCTTTTCCACATGCTTCCCCAAGAACAAATGAATTCGGGGTCGAGTCAAGCTAGTGACTCGGTTAACAAAAACATTAGCACCACATGGGTGACAACCCATGTTTCTGTCTTCTTTCTACTTTCTAACAACTAAGTGTGGGGGAATTCCTCTATTGTGCTTTGTTTTGTGTGTTGTTTGCTCTTTTGCAGGTTTCCCTTAGATCGTGATGATTGATGCGCCTGTTTTCAATCCAGCCGCCCAATATCCGATCTTATTACTAACGTTTATCTAGGGATATCTTTTCAACCTTTTTTGTGAAAAATAGAGATTTCTGTTTCACACTTGGCTAGTGGTATTACCTTTTTACGTTCTAAGTGGCGGCATAATAGCCGGTACTTTGAATATTGAGGGCAATATTCAATTCTAAGTGTGGGGGGAAATTCTCGCGAATTTTGTCACATAAGTATCTTCTAGTTCCCTAGTACCCTCGTTTTTGGCCAAAATTTTAAAATTTTTGTCATATAAAAAAAAATAAAAAAATGTGTGTCATCAATAAAAGTGTGTTAGTCTTGATTAGGTGAGAACAAGGGGAATCCCGACTCTGCTAGAGTGTTGATCTAGCTGCTTCCTTAACGTTTAGACTAAGTTTTTACGATTTGTGCAAATGAAAATGCTAAGCGTAGAATAGTTGGTTTTCTTTAGAGCTTATACAAGTAATCTATGGCTTTTCCTCCCAGAAGATAACTAATCTGACTTAATAAGTGCTTATTTTCAAACGTTTGAACATACAAAATCATTTTTTCATACGATTTTGAAAAATACTAGTTCAAAGCTTTATTTAAACTTCGGAACAAGCATATGTCAGAATAATGCAAAATGAAAGTGAGACGTTGCTTGAAAGTTGCAAAAAGTTAAGTAATAAATAAATGTGCTAAAAAGCTAAGGTTCAAGATCGGCCCTTGGATCCTTATTTCCGGAAGGCGTTTAGGTCTTGGCTACCCTCTTACACCGGCCCTTGGACCCTTAATTCTGAAAGGCGTTAAGGTCTTGGAACTCTCCGTTGTAACGGCCCTTGGATCCTTTATTCCAGGAAGGTGTAAGGTCTTGGTTCCCGTGAAACTCCGTTAGTTTATGTTGCACAAGTAAAAAAAAATGAAAAAAATGAAAAAAAAATTAAAAAAATGAAAAAAATGAAAAAAATGAAAAAAATGAAAAAAATGAGAAAATAAAAAGGAAATAAAATAGAATGATATTGCAAAATGCAATATATTTTGAAGCTTGCTTGTTGTGAATTTTAAATCTATCTTTCAACTAGTATTAGTCAAAATTTTATATAAACGTCGATTTTTGTGATCAAAATTTTGAAAATCAAGCACAGTCACCTAACTTGAATAAATTGTGGGAGTGAAAAGTTAAGTTTCGGCTTACATAGATTATTTGTATAAGTAGCGTTAGCATTTTACAAAAACATTTGCACATTTAGTTTAAGCTTAGTTAGGAGTATAAAAAAGAGGATGACGATTTCAATTCCCTGGAGACACCCATTTTGTGTGAATCCCGTTCCGTGATACCATTTTTGGAAATCAAGCATTTTATTTTTGTTTTAGTTTAAATTTCTCGCATTGAATAAAAATTCGAAACGGGGTATCCTTGGTATTATTTTGAACCTTTCATTACTTCATATGATCGGATTGCTAGGGACTAGCAATAGTTTAGTGTGGGGGATTGATGAGTGTGTAAATACTCATCATTTTTATACCCATTTAGACTAGAAAACGACCAAAAACACCTAAATATTACTGCATATATCCTTGTTTTGTGTTTTTATTTGTTTCAGGTACAAAGGATTGAAAACGGAGCAAAAACAGGCATTTTTGGATCGACTCGACAACAATTGTGCAATTTGATCAAAAATCAAAGTCAAAGTCAACTCCAAAAATATCAAAATAACACAAATGGTCCTTGGAGTTAATTTTCAATTGTGGCAGCCTAGGTCCCTGTATTTTCAGTATTTACACGAATGGTCCCTCAAAGTTTAAACCCATTTCATTTTTATCCTAAACTAAAATAAACCCAACCCATTTCTATCCTACAAATAAGCCCAGCCAAACCTTACCCTTTTTAACCCTTAACAAAACCAACTCACCAGCCCACTTGATACACCCAGCCCATCACCACACAACCCAAAGCCCAAAAAGATAAACCCATACCCGGTCTTATTTAGTTAAACACCATCGATCAAAATGGTCAACTCCCCTTTTCTTCCTTTCCCCATTTCCCGCCAAATCCAACCCGTACACCATCACCATCACCAAAACCATTTTCCCAGACCAACAATTTTGGCCCCCCCCCATGCTTTCTCTTACACACGCTACTTTCCCCCTCCAAAGTACAAGCTTTTCACGTGTTACCCCAAGCCACGCTGGCAATCCAAGTGAGACAAAAAGGGCGCCAAAACTGAATATAGGGCTGGGATTGTTCCAAGATTAATCCAATGGCTGGGATTTTATCCCAAGAAGCACAGAAGTGTTTGTCTCACAAAAGAAACACAAAAAGAGTAGAAGACTTTTTAGCTTTTTAGTATAAGTAGCTAGTTTGTAAGCCATTGATAGGCAGGTTTTAATTTAGCTTTAATTTAGGTATGTCTTTTTGTTATTTATCTTTCATTGTATTTCCAGTTATGTAATCTATTTTCCAGTTAATGAAATTTTAAAGTTTCTTGTTTTTATCTTGGTCAACTCTTGGTCAAACAGCTTATTAACTGCTTATTTTATGTTTGTTCTTGCTTATTATGTTTTTTTTATAGGTTAGTAATGCTCAATTTACAGCTTAGAGTCCATTTGGTCTAGTTTTGATTAGAACCTGTCTAGTTTAATGATTTTTAATTCCTTCTTGTTAAGCCCAATTTAGCTAAAAATTTGCACACATAAACTTGGCTGGGTGATCAAGGTATTGGTAATTTTTTTAGATTTTTAGAAATTTTATTCAATAGCTTTTTGGAGCCTCAAAACTGCCCTTTTTTGCCCTGTACTAAGAGTACATCAGCAGACCACTGTGATCATTGGGCTTATCTCAGAGCTTTTTGCTTATATTTTGTGGCTTATTAAGTTTTCTTATTTCAACTTTAGTTTATCTTTAGTCATTAGCTTATTTTCAGGTTCAATATAGCTTTAAAATAGCTTTATGGTCCTTTTACTTCATGCCTTAGCTTATTTCTTTTTCACAATACACTGTTCTGATGTTTTGCTTATTTCTGAGCTTTTTAGCAGTAAAAAAAAAAATTGTTTCTAGCTTTAAAAATAGCTTATCTTCATTACTTAGTTAAGTCCCAAAAGAAAAAGAAAAAAAAATCAAATCAAAAAAAATAAAATGAATAAAAAAGTGGTAGAACCTGGGATTCGAACCCCAGACCCCTCGTTCACACACACAACTCTCAACCACTTGCCCTTGGGACTTTTCCTGCTCAAGTTTACATAATCAATTACTTTAATCCTTCTTGTTCTAATTAGCTTATCCTAACGTTTAGCTTATTCCCAGCTTATTTAGATAAGCTGGGACCTTGTCATTATTTTTCCTAAAAGTGTTTTGTCAAAAAGTAACTTCAGATAATTTTTCAGAATTTTTAAATTAGTTTTGTTACACCCCGTGCCCGATTAGACCAAAAATTTTAAAACTTTTTGACTTTATACGCGGAAACGCTTGAACCATGACCCATACATGAACAGAAGACTTTAAATATCGATAAGACTATAAGTAGTCTACTCAGACTAAAAGTAGTCTACATATACCAAAAGTAGTCTACACAGACCCGAAGTAGTCTACACGACCAAAAGTAGTCTACACAGACCAAGTAGTCTACACCGACCAAAAGTAGTCTACACAGACCAAAGTAGTCTACACCAAAACCCAAAGTAGTCTACACAGACCAAAGTAGTCTACACAGACCAAAGTAGTCTACACAAACTGAAAGTAGTCTACACAAGACCAAAAGAGACCCGTGACGACTTACATCCACGCCAACTCACTCAAAGCCATTAACATAACATACAAAGTCGTTTATATACTCAATCAACCCGATTTACTACCCACAATGGGTAAAAACACTCTTAACCCAAACACCCCTTTAACTGCATAACACTTTTAACATCCTTTTTGACCCATTTTCCGGAAAGACAACTTCTATGACCCAACAATTAAATGAAACTTTCCAGATTTCATTAACCCATCATAAACATCATTTTCATACAAAAACATTGACCGTTTGACATCCCGGAATGGTGCTTTACAAATTAGACGGGTCATGCACATAACCCCTTTTTTGACCCATTTCATGACAAAAGCCACATACGACTTTCACAACACTTCAAACTCAACCAAAATCATTACTTTAATACATATAATATGTTCCAATATACACTTGACCCGTTTACACATCAAAATGGGTACATTTACCCTTTTGCCAAACACCCCCCTTAAACATTCACTATAAACCACTTAACGCACTTGGACACACCGTTAACCACCCAAACTTTACCAAAAGCATTACATTAACATACCCAATGTTTTCCAAGGGCACTTGACCCGTTTACAATCCAAAATAGGTATGAACACGCTTAAACCAAACACTCCATTATCATTACTCAAAAACACTTAAAACACACTCGACACATCATTAGACCACCAAACCATTACACGACTTTGACACACACTATAGGACTCATAAAAGAGACTCTCGGGGGTACAACATTGACTCAAGCTCGGTATTCTACCTAGCTCCTATGCTTATTATCTCCCGAATCCGCTTCCAAATCCCTATGCTATAATCCAAGCCAAGTTATCCTCATCGCCATTAACCTACAAAACGTTGACAACTAAAGGAATAAGCTTACGCTTAGTAAGTAAAACGATAATCACATAATATCATACTTCAAATCAAACACATAAGCATCACATATCTCCAAACACTTACTTAGCTACTCCACTCTCTAATTCTTGCATAATCACCTAACATCAACTTACCATCACAACCAAATTCACCACTTAGATCTTATTCATCCTAGCACATAAGCACATATCCAATCTCTTATCACTAACCACAAAACATACATAACACATACATGTTAGACATCCATATAATACATGCCATCATCATTTTACTTACCTCAATCCAAGCTATAACATAACAAGAATATCATCATCAACATCATGATCCATCATCATCATCACCATCCTTGACAAATTATCAAAACCTAATAACATAGCAATAAAACACATAACAAGGGTTATCAAACCCATCAAAACATAATCATCTTCTAACCCATATCATCATATGATCATATCTTGATCATATGATGAAAACCCACTTAATCCTTAAACTTTAACCTTAATAATTATCAAGATAGAAACACTTACTTAGAGTGGGTTCTTACTAGGACATCACCTCAAACACAAGGACTTCATCTTCTTCCTCTTCTCAAGTCTCCACTAACTTTTTCCCTCTCCTTTTTCTCTCTAATGAACCGGCCTTCACATATCAATAATGGAAGAATTATCTAGAATTTCCTAGATAAGATAGGTTGGGTGGTAACTTTGGTCTTTTGGCAAGAATGGCCCCTTAAGTCTATTTCCTACTATTTTAACCACAACTAACTTATAAACACATAACTAACAATTGGCAACTTAGGTCCTTCTAGTTTATACATCACATTTCATATTACTACATGAATCATACTTTGACTACTAGTTTGACCATCGGGTTTGACTTTCCACGTAACTTCGTTGACCAACCAATTACATCCAACCTTAGCATATTTCATCTAGGGTGGGGCCTACTTGTAACCGGGATACGGGTCTAACAATTCTACCCCCCTTATTTAGATTTCGTCCCCGAAATCTGCCATTCATTACTAACCTATACTTAGTCACATAACTCATCTCATTACTAGCACCTTAACCCCTAGTTTACTTAGTTCGACGATCTAAGTGATCTTGTGATTTTACGCATACTATTACATATCACATGCCCTAATCCACATTAACCTCGCTTACTTCTATACCACACAACTCCTGCTTAGATTTTACATAATACAAAACATACTTATTACAACTATCCATCATTCTAATCCACTCTATTATCGTCACTTCACAATCCCACTTGCTTTACCCCCTACTCTCATTCTTATACTACTTGATACTTAAGAAACTCGTACTAGTTGACTTTACATGATCACACCCGGCTAATACGTTCACATTCTTTTATCTTCATTCATCATCTTTTGCACCACACCGCAAGGCCCATCCTATCATCATTACAATTTCTCCACTCCATCAATGTCCTTCTAAGTCTCAACTAAAGCCATGGTCTAACTCTAATCCTCCTATCTTAGTCCTTAAAATTTCTACGAATTCTAAACTCTCGCTTTCTACTTCTCTAACCCTACTCGTGCCGTGTCGGCAACACATAGCCCACTCGTTTATAATTCCTCATTTACATGGAGAGGCGTCCCAATCGATGTAAATCAAGAAATATAAACTAGTGGTTATGTACTCCCGACATAACACCACTACTCCTAATTCCCAACCTAAACTTTTATTATTTCATTTTCATTTTATATTTCATTTGATATTTAAATTCTTCTATTTTCTAGCTTGGATCCGCTTTACTTTAACATTTTCCCCGAAAGGACTTTCACACATGCCAAGGATGTAGGCAATCTTTGCCTGTGAAGGCACTGCATTTTTATCCCGAAGGATCTTTAACATTCATCCCGAAGGATTCCTTAACATTCCTTTACTTGGTCATCCCGATGGATACCACATTTAACATTCATCCCGAAGGATCATTACATTCATCACTTTACCACTTTCACATTTTAACATCGGATCCAAGCCATAAGCACCACAAACACACATTATTACATTCGTTTATTATAGTAATTACCGCTAATCGCCTTAGTAGTAATATGATAATTTTAGAACAACGCCTTTATCTCATACACACTCCTTACATTTTTAATCCGCTTTAGTTATTTTCGCATCTTTACTTTACCTCTTGCATTTTTAGCCTTCATTACTCATTTTCATATTCTTACATTACATTTTATTCCACTCTACTCATTTACGTCTAGACTTCTCACATTTTACCAACCGAACTCATGCATTCATTATGGTGATTACAGCGCCGTTAATATGATAATCTCAAGACAACTTCTTTATCTCACACATACCCCTCTCATTCTTTCTTACGTTTTTAATCCATCACCTTTTTATTTCCATGTTTTATCTGTCTTCTTTTAGTCTCACTCGCTTCCTTTACATATAGATCTTACATAGATCGTCAACTACAACACGTTCATTTTTTTATTAATAATTACAGCTAATCGCCTTAGCCGTAATATAATTATTTCATAACAACACCTTAGCTTCACACATATTCATCTCATTTTAGCTATTATCACTTAAGAAATTTCGCTCTATTTCATTATTTACTCAACTCCTATGCCTTTTTCTCAATTTGTAACTAAGTTCATCACAAACTTATTATGCCTATATTTTTATTTCATTTCTTCACCACACACATTCAACGTCACCACATGTTCATACTTATACTCCTAATACTTTAACTCTCCACTAACCCGCCTCTAATACCTCTTTAATGATCACCATGCTAAATAATAAATGCTCACAAGGCCATGCCTTGATCATCCCTATCATACAAGTTACGCACTTTCATTTTTAGTCACATTTCTTATAACCCACTACACAATCTTATTACACCTATTCACCCTCACTAACTACCATAGCACATAATCACATAATCATATAATAATTACCGAGACAGCCCGAGGTGCACGGTAATCCTATCACTCACACACCAAGTCTCCCACAACATATATCACACAAGACACATCCTTAAGTCCCCATCATACTACCCATATAACAATCACATCATTTGTTTCAAACTCTACATCCACATCCTATAACTCACAAACTATTAGCCCGCCTATCTCAAACTTAACTTAACGCGTCTACGAGTGGTTTAAGACTAGGCAACCTAAAGGAAACCTAATTCACTTAAACCGAAGCTTTGATACCAAGTTGTTACACCCCGTGCCCGATTAGACCAAAAATTTTAAAACTTTTTGACTTTATACGCGGAAACGCTTGAACCATGACCCATACATGAACAGAAGACTTTAAATATCGATAAGACTATAAGTAGTCTACTCAGACTAAAAGTAGTCTACATATACCAAAAGTAGTCTACACAGACCCGAAGTAGTCTACACCGACCAAAAGTAGTCTACACAGACCAAAGTAGTCTACACCGACCAAAAGTAGTCTACACAGACCAAAGGAGTCTACACAAACCCAAAGTAGTCTACACAGACCAAAGTAGTCTACACAGACCAAAGTAGTCTACACAAACTGAAAGTAGTCTACACAAGACCAAAAGAGACCCGTGACGACTTACATCCACGCCAACTCACTCAAAGCCATTAACATAACATACAAAGTCGTTTATATACTCAATCAACCCGATTTACTACCCACAATGGGTAAAAACACTCTTAACCCAAACACCCCTTTAACTGCATAACACTTTTAACATCCTTTTTGACCCATTTTCCGGAAAGACAACTTCTATGACCCAACAATTAAATGAAACTTTCCAGATTTCATTAACCCATCATAAACATCATTTTCATACAAAAACATTGACCGTTTTGACATCCCGGAATGGTGCTTTACAAATTAGACGGGTCATGCACATAACCCCTTTTTGACCCATTTCATGACAAAAGCCACATACGACTTTCACAACACTTCAAACTCAACCAAAATCATTACTTTAATACATATAATATGTTCCAATATACACTTGACCCGTTTACACATCAAAATGGGTACATTTACCCTTTTGCCAAACACCCCCCTTAAACATTCACTATAAACCACTTAACGCACTTGGACACACCGTTAACCACCCAAACTTTACCAAAAGCATTACATTAACATACCCAATGTTTTCCAAGGGCACTTGACCCGTTTACAATCCAAAATAGGTATGAACACGCTTAAACCAAACACTCCATTATCATTACTCAAAAACACTTAAAACACACTCGACACATCATTAGACCACCAAACCATTACACGACTTTGACACACACTATAGGACTCATAAAAGAGACTCTCGGGGGTACAACATTGACTCAAGCTCGGTATTCTACCTAGCTCCTATGCTTATTATCTCCCGAATCCGCTTCCAAATCCCTATGCTATAATCCAAGCCAAGTTATCCTCATCGCCATTAACCTACAAAACGTTGACAACTAAAGGAATAAGCTTACGCTTAGTAAGTAAAACGATAATCACATAATATCATACTTCAAATCAAACACATAAGCATCACATATCTCCAAACACTTACTTAGCTACTCCACTCTCTAATTCTTGCATAATCACCTAACATCAACTTACCATCACAACCAAATTCACCACTTAGATCTTATTCATCCTAGCACATAAGCACATATCCAATCTCTTATCACTAACCACAAAACATACATAACACATACATGTTGACATCCATATAATACATGCCATCATCATTTTACTTACCTCAATCCAAGCTATAACATAACAAGAATATCATCATCAACATCATGATCCATCATCATCATCACCATCCTTGACAAATTATCAAAACCTAATAACATAGCAATAAAACACATAACAAGGGTTATCAAAACCCATCAAAACATAATCATCTTCTAACCCATATCATCATATGATCATATCTTGATCATATGATGAAAACCCACTTAATCCTTAAACTTTAACCTTAATAATTATCAAGATAGAAACACTTACTTAGAGTGGGTTCTTACTAGGACATCACCTCAAACACAAGGACTTCATCTTCTTCCTCTTCTCAAGTCTCCACTAACTTTTTCCCTCTCCTTTTTCTCTCTAATGAACCGGCCTTCACATATCAATAATGGAAGAATTATCTAGAATTTCCTAGATAAGATAAGTTGGTGTGGTAACTTTGGTCTTTTGGCAAGAATGGCCCCTTAAGTCTATTTCCTACTATTTTAACCACAACTAACTTATAACACATAACTAACAATTGGCAACTTAGGTCCTTCTAGTTTATACATCACATTTCATATTACTACATGAATCATACTTTGACTACTAGTTTGACCATCGGGTTTGACTTTCCACGTAACTTCGTTGACCAACCAATTACATCCAACCTTAGCATATTTCATCTAGGGTGGGGCCTACTTGTAACCGGGATACGGGTCTAACAAGTTTTAATAAAAGTGTTTGGTAAGTTAGCTGTTAAATGTAATTATAAGATGTAAAATGACATAAAAGGATATATCTATAATTGTAAACAAATGTTTGGAGGGTATATCAGTAATTTAAAGTTTTAACAGCTCCAAGATGTTTAAAAAGCTTCATGAATCAGCTTTTCGTTTTGGAGCTATTTGGTTGAAATAAAAGCTTGAAGTTAATGTATCCAAACGGAGCTACTTATTTTAGATGAGATTATTTTCTAACAAAAAGCTAATAGCTCCCCCAAAAAGCCCCTACCAAACAGGCCCTTAATATTTTCTATTGACTTTTCTTTTTAAAATAGTTTTTAATTCGTATTTAATTATTAAAAAGTAAAAAAAAATGCAATTCTTTTTTTTTCTAAAATTTTATTTTGTCATTTAGGTCGTAGGAAAATTATTTTGATACCCGTAGGTTTATTTTTCATAAAATGTTACGTTTTTACTCGTTCGTAGTTTCCCGTTTACGTTATTTTAATTTTCTTTTTCGTAGATATTAAAAACCCAATCAAACCTCGTTATTTTGAAGCATTTTAATACCAAACCGAAAATGATATCCTCAATTTCACGCCTCGTTGGGACCTCGACCCGGGTATTCACTTATCCGGTATATTTCAATCGATTTTCGCGTCGAACCGTCGCGAGTTGACTTTTCTTCGTGAGAGGTTTGACTTGTGACGCGTTTCGCGCGATATCAAAAGCCATGCAAATCAGACCAGAGCTTGCTCCTAAAGAGATTGTTGGGAAGACTAGTACATATCTGCCACCAGCTTGTTATACCATGTCTAAGGCCGAGAAAACAAAATTTTGTCAATGTTTGAGTGGCGTTAAGGTTCCATCTGAGTATTCGGCTAACATAAAAAAGCTGGTGTCAATGCAAGACTTGAAGTTGTTTGGTATGAAGTCTCATGATTGTCATGTCTTGATGACGTAGATGATTCCCATCGCAATTCATGGAATACTACCAAATCGCATCCGACACACAATAACAAGGTTGTGTTTATTTTTTAACATGATTCATTCGAAGGTGATTGATCCCGAATTGTTAGATAAATGGCAGCGTGATATTATCTTAACTCTTTGCCAACTCGAGATGTACTTTCCACCTTCTTTCTTTGATGTCATGGTTCATTTGGTATCTCATATTGTTGGAGAAATTAAGACTTGTGGACCTATTTTCCTGCGATACATGTATCCATTTGAGAGATACATGGGAAGCTTAAAAGGTTATGTTAGGAACCGATCTCAACCAGAGGGTAGTATTATTGAAGGATATGCTACTGATGCGCATGATGTGTCGTTGCGGTTTAGCACTATTAATGCCTACTCAAGTTTTAAATTTATATTTAGCCAACTTATCAATAACACACACACTTAACGAGCAGTGTACCCGGTCAGTATGAATATAATGGTAAGCAGAGTGTCGATCACTAAGAGTGGAACGTATTATCTAGTTATTCTAATCAGTATTTTAATATCCTAAGTTAGTTATACAACCTAATCTAACGCAAGGGGGTTCAGCCTGAGAGACTGGCACAGTTTGGTTATAATTAAATAGAAAACTAAACTAATGAGCACGAATCAGCGATTAGCACAAACGTACACAGATAGATACTCGAGACAATAAGAAGACCTGTCCTGATAATTAAATAGCTTGTCACTTGTTTTATTGCTAGTTTTATATGAAGTGTATATAATTAAACCTTTCTCGTTGGCTCTAATCTTATCGGCGAGTAAACCCTTAATGATTACTTATGTCTATCATACTTTTCTAGAGACGCTAGAATAAATAGGCGAGGAAGGGGCATGGCGACCCAAGCAAGAATCAGCTAGACACAGAGGTTATCAATGCACTAATAAAAGTCACCAAAGACATCAACATATAAACTTTAATTAATGGGAAAGCAATATTAAGGGGAGTGCATGATCTTCCGTAGTCACATGACACAAGCCCATCAATCCTGATGAATTAAAGCATACTAAAACAATAAAACAAAACTATTTAATGAATTGAATACATGCAGAACCTTCTTACAGCTCTTGTATCTTTGTTTGAGGTGTGTCTTGTGCTGCTTGGTCGTCTGAATTCGGCTCTAGGGTTATACAAAAGGTCTCTTAAATTCGTCTGACCTTGGGGTATTTATAGTTTCTGTCTGAGGGATCGATGCGGCGGATTGAGTTGATAGATGCGGCGCATTGACTTAACTTCGCGTGGGGTCCAAGATTAATATATTCTGGAATATTCGTACACCGTCTTCAGATGCGGCGTAACTTGATCTTTGTATGCAGCGCATGTACTTTAGCTGTCTTGGATTGTAACTGGTGAAATCTTGATAGTGATACGCCGTATGTTAGAAGTATATTGCGGCGTATCTGGAGTAGAACGAGCTTGATCTTCTTCTTTGACCAAAGTTTCATATGCGGCGCATTCTTCAAAGGCAAGCAATGGTCTTCGAATTCATCTAAGTATGATATTGCGTCGTATCTGTTGAGTGAGATACGGCGCATCTTCTGGATTTCAGTAGACTTTTGACATCTCGCTTGTTTTGCTCCATAATTAGTCCAAAATCGCCAAGTTTCACATAATGCTTGTTTTTACCTGAGAATTACTAAAGTAAACATTAATGTATCGATTCTCATATATAATATAATAAAACAAGTCAAATAAATAGGATAAATGATGATAATAAAATGTACTTATTTGAGTTCATCAAATATCCCCCCACTTGAACTTTACTTGTCCCCAAGTAAACCTTAGAATCAATCATATGAAAATGTATCCTAAAAGATATAAGGATTTATTTTTATATTTATGCACGTATTCGTTTTGTCACAATCACACAACCAAACACTTAACGAAGTAGAAACCAAAATAATTTTTAATGTAAAACAATTCTAAATCGTTTAGTTGCTTAGTCGTGACGAATATTCTATCATAGGCTTGGCAAGTATACGCATCTCCCCCACTAAAGCCAAGGAGTAACAAGTCTAAAGCGGTAAAAAGGGTTTGTTGGTTAAGGGTTGATCATCCTTTTTAATCTCTATCGGTCTCATATTCCAGAAAAGGTGACAAAATTACAAATACATGATCGAATCCACGACCACGATACTTGCAATTGCTCAATTCCTAAACTCGAATGGGCTAAAGATAGGACCAAGTAATCTTCACCAATAATATTATATCAAAAAGGGCAACAAAATCATAAATACATAGCTGAATCCACGACTACGATACTTAAGATTGCTCAAATCCCTAATCTCAATAAATCAAAGGTTTGGATGAAGAATGATATAGGGTATGGATAATATTTGGGATACAAATTGGTGTAAAATAAAAAATAAACAAAACAGATAAATTAAAATCCTAAGTGTGGTTAATCACTTTCCCAACCATCCCATGAATAAGACTCATATCATTGAATAACTCACGCTTTAACACTTGAAACACACGCTTTAGGTAGACACGAATTATACTCAACAAAATCTCAATCAAAGAATAACCTTAGTTGGCGTTCCCATAACGGCCAACTCCCATTCAATCCATAAATATAATATACAACAACAAATAATGGTGATATCTCCCACTTAATACAAAACTTTACATAAGTTGGTTAAAATAAACTTCCAACTTTTCCTTTTTTTTTTTTTTTTGACATCAACATATATGTGTAAAATTTCACAACTTTTCTATCACTATTTTTCGGGATAATTTTTCCATACTCTTCATACTTTCAGAAATAACTGTAATAGTGAAAGTAGCAAACACACGAAAAATAAGCTAAAAGTTATACAATATTTACTTTCATACCAATTGCATTGTGCAATTTCCTGACCTAACCAAAGATAATGAATTACGCACGCGAACACAGGTAATGTAAGGAAACACACTTTGCCTAAAGCAATTAACCACGGATTTTAATCTACAGGGTAGGCTAAGGTGTTAGGGTGTATCGAAACATTATAACAAAGGTGTAAGAAACGAAAGGAATGGCTCTGAGGGTTTTTCTAGGGGTATCTTACTCTAAAAGTGAGAGTAAACAAAGGGTTTATACGGGGGTTAACTAACCAGTGTAGTTAGTTAATATCACATACCATATAAAGGCTATTTGGGTGTAATCCTAGAAATTTACCAATTTAGACAAGTCACTCCAATTATATAGATAATACTCATTATGGTGGTCTCGAATAGTATACAAGCCAAGTTCTAAAGTTTACAAATCACCGGCACACTAAAGTTTTAATATTTTTGAAAGAATAGAGTTATGTGTGCGGTTATGTAATTTAGACTTTAAACAAAAACATGCTAAAAAAAATTTAAATTTTGATATATTAAGCGCGTTTTAAGCATATTTTGAAAAAGTTTAGGACAAGTAAGTGTTCTAATTCTCCATCCCCCCACTTAAGTTAAACAACGTCCTCGTTGTTTGTGTCAAAGGTTAAAAACTGGAAAATAAAAGAATTAGAACAGAAAAACTCCCCTGAGATTTGCTCGGTATGATCCTCCATTATTCGTATAAGAGCAAAAATCAACTTTCTTGTGGATGAGAACGTTTAAGCTTCATAAATGATGTATCCACAAAAATGCATGAATCTATAGTACCATTTAGACTTTAACACACCTGAGTTAAGAAGGTTCAAACTTGCATAATACATTAGTAGTTAGTAAAAATAAAACCTAAAAAGTTAAACTATAAATCATCAGGTCAGTCGATACGCCGTATCTTATGGAAGAAGATACGCCGTATCGAGCCTGGAATAAGCACAAAATAAAATAAAATAAAGGATAGGATGCGTTGCATCTGTTTCACTAAATGCAGCGCATGTAGTTACCAAACAGACTGTTAACAGTCTGTTGTAAAATTGGCACGTTTCACGGTTTACCTCTCGGGTTCTCTCGTTCACTCATGCTGAACTTAATGCCAGTCTCCATCAAACATAATAAGAAACATAAACTGAAACATTAAATAAACACATGATAATAGTATTTAGTACAATCCCAAAAGAGTAAAAATGTACGAGGAACGATGTCTATAAATTCAAACACATGAAATCAAGGATGTGGGGAGTCGTCTCCTTCAGCCGAGCGAGTCTCTGAGGTGCTAGCATCATCGGTCCTAGGTCGGACTCTGCGTGTGCCATGTGAAGGGAGCGGGAGTATTTTATCATGCCTCTAACGTAAGTACCATCTGGGCGAGTATGGTTCGTGCCCTGATGCTCCAGAATCTGACTCACACTCCCAACTAGCCAACCTATATCCCTCCTGACTACAGCAACGTCAGCCCTCATACCGTCAACTATACCCCTCAAAGCTCTCACCTCCTCCTCAGCTCGCTCTACTCTCTGACCGACAGTACGTACAACTGGTGGCGGGGGTACCTTTGGCTCCTCCTGAGCTGGAGCAGCAGCTGGAGCTCCCTGGGGATCTCCCTGCTCAGGCTCTACCTCTACTGGTCTAACGGGACCCAATGCTACCCAATAGCATCCCCCCATGATCATCTCACAAATCCCTAACCTAACCAGATAATCCTGACCAATAACCGGCAAACTGGTCACCTCAATCTCTATACCAGCAGGGATCTCATCACCAATCACACCAAAATGTCAGGCCAATCTAGACACAAAATGTCCCCCGGTCATCTGGCTCCTCCTGTCTCTCCCTAAAGTGCCTCTATGAAGGAAATGTGCCAAAAAGTGAGGGATGTTCACCACTAATCCCTCATCCATGCTCTTGAGAAGGAAGAGATCAAGAGTGGTCACCTCCTCAGGTGACTGACCCTTCCCAGCAATGGTCAACGCAATCATCCGGTGGCACAATCTCCTCAAAGGCTCTCTGATGAGTGTGTAGGATGGGGTGGTAGTTGTGGAATCACCCCCAGAGGATATCCTCTCCCAGTAATCACCGAGCATCATCCTCTCTGGAACTACCCGTAAGCTCTCAGTCCAGTATCTAGTAAACCCAGCAGATCCTATCTCCTCCTCAGTATGTAATCCCATGGCCAACTTATGTAAAGTTTTGTATTAAGTGGGAGATATCCCCGGCAACGGCGCCAAAAACTTGATGCGCGTGATGTGTCGTTGCGGTTTAGCAGTATTAATGCCTACTCAAGTTTTAAATTTATATTTAGCCGACTTATCAATAACACACACACTTAACGAGCAGTGTACCCGGTCAGTATGAATATAATGGTAAGCAGAGTGTCGATCACTAAGAGTGGAACGTATTATCTAGTTATTCTAATCAGTATTTTAATATCCTAAGTTAGTTATACAACCTAATCTAACGCAAGGGGGTTCAGCCTGAGAGACTGGCACAGTTTGGTTATAATTAAATAGAAAACTAAACTAATGAGCACGAATCAGCGATTAGCACACACGTACATAGATAGATACTCGAGACAATAAGAAGACCTGTCGTGATAATTAAATAGCTTGTCACTTGTTTTATTGCTAGTTTTATATGAAGTGTATATAATTAAACCTTTCTCGTTGGCTCTAATCTTATCGGTGAGTAAACCCTTAATGATTACTTATGTCTATCCTACTTTTCTAGAGACGCTAGAATAAATAGGCGAGGAAGGGGCATGGCGACCCAAGAAAGAATCAGCTAGACACAGAGGTTATCAATGCACTAATAAAAGTCACCAAAGACATCAACATATAAACTTTAATTAATGGGAAAGCAATATTAAGGGGAGTGCATGATCTTCCGTAGTCACATGACACAAGCCCATCAATCCTGATGAATTAAAGCGTACTAAAACAATAAAACAAAACTACTTAATGAATTGAATACATGCAGAACCTTCTTACAGCTCTTGTATCTTTGTTTGAGGTGTGTCTTGTGCTGCTTGGTCGTCTGAATTCGGCTCTAGGGTTATACAAAAGGTCTCTTAAATTTTTCTGACCTTGGGGTATTTATAGTTTCTGTCTGAGGGATCGATGCGGCGCATTGAGTTGATAGATGCGGCACATTGACTTAACTTCGCGTGGGGTCCAAGATTAATATATTCTGGAATATTCGTACACCGTCTTCAGATGCGGCGTAACTTGATCTTTGTATGCGGCGCATGTACTTTAGCTATCTTGGATTGTAACTGGTGAAATCTTGATAGTGATACGCCGTATGTTAGAAGTATATTGCGGCGTATCTGGAGTAGAACGAGCTTGATCTTCTTCTTTGACCAAAGTTTCATATGCGGCGCATGACAGAATTGCATGCGGCGCATTCTTCAAAGTCAGGCAATGGTCTTCGAATTCATCTAAGTATGATATTGCGTCGTATCTATTGAGTGAGATACGGCGCATCTTCTGGATTTCAGTAGACTTTTGACATCTCGCTTGTTTTGCTCCATAATTAGTCCAAAATCGCCAAGTTTTACATAATGCTTGTTTTTACCTGAGAATTACTAAAGTAAACATTAATGTATCGATTCTCATATATAATATAATAAAACAAGTCAAATAAATAGGATAAATAATGATAATAAAATGTACTTATTTGAGTTCATCAGCTACTGAGGAGGTGATTGATTATTATACAGACTATTTGAATGGTGTGAAAAAAGTTGGCATTCCACAAAGTCGACATGAGGGTAGGCTTCAGGGGGAAGGTACACTCGGGCGCCAAGAAGCATCGCCGAGTCTAGATGATTTACATGAGGCACATTTCACAGTCCTACAACACATGACATGTATTGCACCATACATATACGAGCACAAGTCACTTTTGAAACAACAAAACAATCAGAAGTGCCAGGTTTGGTTGGCAAACAAGCATAATAGTACATTTTCACAATGGCTCAAAGACAAAGTAAGGAGTACACTTTCAACTGTAGACAAAGTCGTGGCAGATTTGGGATTTGGGCCAATACGGGTTGTCAAATATCAAGGGTATGTAATTAACGGATATACGCTTTACACCAAAGAACAAGATGATAAAAGTACATTACAAAATAGCGGAGTCACCTTAATAGCATCAACGACAGAAGTATCCACGGTGAATCGCGAAGAAAGATTAAAGAATGCCAAAAAGGCTTATTATGGTGTCATTCAAGAAATATGGGAATTGCATTATAATTCAACCGTTATACCCTTGTTCAAATGTAAATGGGTCGACAATGAAAAAGGTGTTGATGTTGATGAAGATGGTTTCACTACTGTCAATCTCTTCACAAACGGCTATAAATCTGAACCGTTCATTTTAGCAAAATTAGCCACTCAAGTATTCTATGTTGAAGACCCAAATGATCAAAGATTGCACGTCGTCCTATATAGTAAACGACGCATAGTTGGTGTTGAAAGTGTTGTGGACGAGGATGAATATGATCAATTTGATGAGTTACCCCCATTTAGCCTTGGTATTACACCCTCAAGGGATGTTCTTGATGATACTACTTACTTAAGATCTGACCACGATGAAGGATTAGAAGTTTGATGAATCCTGCACATCCAGAAGGTACCAAAATTTTATTACAAACATTAATTAATTTTCATCAACTTATTTATTATGCATTTCACTAACTATAGCGTGTTTTTTTTGTAGCTTGTTTCTTGTATTTGCAGGTTTTTATGAAGTACAAAGGTCGCAGTGTAAGATTTCAAGAAGTCTAAGGAGCTCTATTTCTTGAAGGCTAAAGTGATCCTCTCAATCAGTTTTTATCTGAAATTTGTATCTTTCAAATAGTTAGTTAGGGTTTGTAAACGCAATATTATTTTCTTTCTTGTAATTGTAAAGACAATGCTATGAACAAAGGGGTGGTTAGTTGTGTTCATAGCTAATAAAATATGTTTTCTAAAATGTAATTGATTGGTTTTATAAAAGTTTACTACATGTAACAATATTAAAAATGAAGGCATATTTTGTTTATTTAGCTACTATTTGTATGAATTATTCACGTTTTTTAGCAATGTTTTAAAACCCGGGTTGACCCGATCGGTTGAATCGGAAATCGGCTCGGAAACCGGGTCAATAAAGAACCCGAGTTTTAAAACTTTTTAAATTGATAAATACAAATTTATGTTGTTATGTTTTAATAATATACTTTTGGAGCTTGGGGAAGGGTTTTACCCGGGTGTTAAGGTCCTATGCTCTGTATTGCGTATCGAGATAGAATGTGTAGTTTCCAGTAGTTTAAAAGGAATGTAGCTACAGATACTTTACGCATTCAACAGATAATTTACATTTATGTAGAGATACTTGTTGTGCTAGAGAGTAACCGTAATTAGAGAAACAACCCAGGGTAACAGAAATTTAGGAAATAATAATCTAATAACTGAAAAAGGTAACATTGGCAATCCCATGTGACGTTCAAGTCCAGAATTGCAGCTCATTACTTGTTTTATTGATTGCATCAATGTACTCGTCACATGGTTCTCTTTGGTACTATTTACCATACTTAGAAAAGGTTTAACTTTCACATACGATGAGATAATCAAGCATAATGCAGAAATTTTTAGTCAATAAAGTTTTTTAAGTATGTGTATGTATAACAAAAAGTTACACCTTAGTTATTGATGTGTTCATGTTTCTGAGTAGCTAATGAATTAAGTGCAATACTTTTGCTTTAAGAATTCGACATGTTATTCTTTGAAATTAGACAGGGTCAGTTTAATTGATGTGTAAATGTTTGGTTGGCTATACATTGTCAGTTATTCACATTGGACGTGCATTAAACTTATATAAAAAAAGTCGCTTCATAGGTGTTAGTTAGATAACAGATTCACATATCTCAGCTCGTATAGTGATCTCCATCTACTCGAAAATACTTTTGCCATCACAAAGTCTTAGTACCTTTAAGATATAACAAAGCAATTTCTCAATAATTACAATTAGTTTCAACCACTTGTATGTGATATATCTTAAACCTTGACCTAGTGACATGACAACTCTTATTCTTGCTGGTTGCTACTTGCAGCAAGTTCTTGCTAAGGAAATAAACAACTGAACAAGTAGTGATATTCTTCATTATATTATACAATGTTTTGATTGCTTATTCTCATCATATTAAATTGTAGTGCAATCAAAAACAACGCGACTCGGATGCCGGTTATTATATCATGAGATGGATGTACGACTTTGTGAACACTCATCAGCTTCACTTCCCTTCAACAGTATGTATCCATGAGCTCTTTTTTGACTCTCTCTTTCTATATTGTTTATATATAATATTTAAGTATTTTTTATATCTGTTAACATATAGATCCCATGGACGTGTCGACGCCAGCTTGTTGAAAAAGATATTGATCGAACCGTGGAGCAGTGGCATACAATGTGTCCTATTTGATTATGAATGAAGTGCTTATTAGATACACATTTTCAGCTCTCATGTGGTTTTGCTAAGTTAGAGGCTGTTTGGATTTATCTTTAGTTTAAACGATGTTTGGATTTATGTTTAAATTAGACTATGTACGGATTTCTATTTAAATTAGCAGCTTACTTCCTAGATTTTGCTTATTAAAGCATCGGGTAATTGGATTTGCTTATTGCTGTGAAATAACTGCTTAATAGGTGACAAAACAGGTGGTTCCAGGTTGTGTTTGCCCAATAATAGATATTTAGACCAGTTGGAAACCGGTCTAAAAACTGCTAGTTCCAAAACAACAATGGATATTTAGACCGGTGGAATAGTCTTTTAGGCCGGTTGATACACCGGTCTAAAACTGCAAATGCCAAACCTTCTTTGCCCAATAATACATATTTAGACCGGTGGAAAAGTCTTTTAAACCGGTTATAGCACCCGTCTATATGTCCCTTTTAGACCGGTGGTCCACCCGGTCTAAATGTCTAATAACCTTTTGGACCTCCCCCCATTTAAACCCCCCTTGTAACCGGTTTAAAAATGCTTTATAACCGGTCTAAAAGCCAATTTTTGTGGTAGTGTATCTACTTAGTATGATCATATTAACCAAGAATTAATTGGTAGTGAGTTATTATTGAAATAAAAGTACTCGACAATATGAAGTATGACCAAGCTCATGCTCTCATTATCTCAGGTTAGAACAAATCGGAAATGTAAAATGTAAAATTAACTTGATATCATGGTTGCAACAATAAACAGGCCATCATGTCTAATTTCCAACACCAACTATCTGTCAATTCCGATGAAATAACAAATATATTAAGTATCCATGATATGATTCCATACCTATGTTTAATCCCCAAGCTATCAGCCATATTAAATCCACCCTCGCACCCATAAAGTTGAAGAGTTTTACTAAATACATTGAGTACTGGTTCTCCCTGTTTAAATAAAAAAGCATCATCTTATATAGGAGGTATGGATATAACCTAAAGATGGTGGATAAGAGATTCAAAAAGATTATTCCAGCTGTTAGCATCAAAGAAATGTAAAAAGAAGTGATGGTCATTTTCTTATTTATAACTTTGTAATGTATCATAGAATATATAATAGAATAGTTAATGAGCTCATGGATTGGACTAATCTAATAGGTTAGTATTATATGTTAAGTCATTTATGTAAAGTACAATTCAATCCAAGCCCATCCAAGGCCCATGGCAAAGCCCATGAGGCATATGAACCTAAGTATAAAAGGCACTCTTGCCTCATTTGTAAGGGTGTGCTTAAGTGTGTAAGTGTGTGTGTTTTAATAAAAGTTCTATTGTTTTTTATCTCTCTTGTTTCTCTCTCAAAAAGTCGACACCTACATCTCTTGCCACCTTCTTTGTGCATCAATATTGTGTGATAAGGTTATAGATCTAAGGTCCTACAAGTGGTATCAATCGCCTAACAATGATCTAGGAGTGTTTTGAGTTTTGTTTTGTCACTTTTTAATATTTTTCTACACTTATTTTTCATAAAGTCACTTACTTTTCTTGTTTTTTTGTGGTTTTAACACTTTTTTTTATTACAAACTAGTGTTATAAACCTTTTGTAACAAGAAAGTTTCAACCTTTTTGAAAAATTTGAGTTTTAAAGAATCGTACTTTTGTGTTCTTGCAAAGTTTCTAAATAGCGTATTTGATCTTTAAAGTGTTAAAGTTTGCAACTTTCTTCCAGTTTTAGTGTTTTTAAGCTTAGTTGTACAAGAAAATTGTGGTAAGAAACAATCCTTAGTTAAATTTTTAGTGTTTTGGAAATTCTGGAAAAGTTTCGAAATAGCTAAAACACTAAAGTTTCGAAATACCCCTTAAACCCTAAAGTTTCGAAATCCTAAACCCTAAAGTTTCTAAATCACTCTTCTGACAGTTTCTTCAGGATTTGTGGATTACTCAGTTTTCTACTTTCTTGTATAAGTGAGGAAAACACTTCGACTTGTGGAAAAACTTTCAATTCGTATGAATTAGAAAGTTGGAAAAAGTTTCGAAATCACTCAAAAAGTTTCGAAATCGCAAAGTTTCGAAATAACCTGAAAGTTTCGAAATCGCAAAGTTTCGAAATCACAGAGAGTTTTGAAATAGGACAGAAGTTTCGAAATAGATTGAAAAGTTTCGAACTATGTGAATCTTGACTTAAACTCAACTCCTACTTCGTTGAACCGATCCAAGATCAACTTTATCAAACATAACTTCATCAATGACAACTCAGCAAGATATTCATGCAGCCGATGCAAAAACCGACCTCCCATGCTGTCAAAGGGTGGATACTCACAGTGGGCTATTCGTATGATGCGCTATCTTAAGAGCAAACCAAACGGACAACTTCTTATCTATTCCGTTTTGGAAGGACCTTTTAAACCACGACAATTCCTAGACCCTGGAGATCCTAATGGAACCTTCCCTGTACAACCATTCTACAGAGATCAGACTGAGGCTGAGTACACTGAGGAAGACAGACAACAAATTGCAGCTGATGATCAGGCATTTCATCTCATCGTTCTTGGTCTACCTGAAACGACTTATGCAACTGTGGATAGTGAAGGAAGTGCTCATACAGTCTGGGAAAGAGTCAAACGGTTAATGTACGGGACAGACATTGGGAAGTAGGAAATGGAAACACAATTGCTCAAGGAACTACACAAGTTCACTTCCATTCCTGGTGAATCAATAGAATCGTACTATCACAGGTTCTGTAAGATCATGAATGACTTATCCAGACACAACCTCACACAGAAGAACATAGCTAACAACACCAAGTTTCTGAACGAGTTACAACAAGAATGGGGAAGATACGTCACCATTGTTTATCAGACAAAGAACTTGCATGAAGTTAACTATGATCAGCTGTATGACTTCTTAAAGCAGAATCAAGTTGAGGCAAATGAAATCAGGGCTGAATTACTTGCTAAAAAGCATGACCCTCTTGCATTAATTGCTAACACACCAACACCTTTTTCAGTGAACACGCCACATCAACCATCATCATCTTCCACTCACAACTACATGCAACCACTATACATTCCACAACCAACACCTGTCTACCAACAACAATTCTACCCACAACAACAACATGTTATTCCACAACAACAATATCCACAATTCCAAGAACCAGAGTTCATTGACAATGATGAATCTACTGCTACTTTGACACAAGCATTTGCTTATCTGACAAAGGCATTCCAAGGACGCTATTCTACACGAACAAACACCAACCAAAGGATTTCATCGAACACTCGCAATAAGCAGATTGCTCAGCCAAGTTTCAATATGGGTCAAGGAGGACCAGTGGTTGGAGTTATTAGGAATCAGCAGGGATATGCTATTGGATTTCACATGGGTAATCAGAATATACAGAATGTAGGACAGTATGCAGGGAATCAGTTGGGTCTGTATGCAGGGATTTAGAGGGGTCGGAATGGTGGGCATTAGACAGTGGGTAATCAGATTGGGAATGTGGCAGCTCCAGTTGTTAGGAATTATGGAAATGTGAATCAGGGTAATCCGATGAAGTGCTTCAACTATCAAGGTGTAGATCATATTGCAAGGAATTGTCCTACTAAGTCGAAGAAGAAAGATCCAGTGTACTTGTAGAAAGAATTGCTGTTGGCACAAAAGGAACAAGCAGGGTTTCAGTTGAATGCAGAGGAAAATGATTTTATGGCTCTTATGGATGACATGGAAGAACGAGAGGACATCGATGCGAATTGTATCTTCATGGCAAATCTTTAGGAGGCTAAGTATGTAACCCCCCCAAAATATCGCAGCGGAATGCAATATCATTGGGGTGCTACTTATTAGTAAACTAGCTGAGTCATTCGAGAGGCTTCAAACTTGGCTAAGCCTTCACATATATCGCAGCGGAATGTAATATCATTGGGGTGCTACTTATTAGTACAACATTCATAATCATAGAAAACGACTCTAAATGAGACGTTTTAAAAGTTTATCATTCGATTAAAATATAGCATCAGAGTTACAAGAGGTCCCAAATAGTTTTAAAAAACATAATGTATTAACATAAAAGTTTTCAAGAGTTTTCAAATGATAACACAATGCAAGCCATCAAAACATTCTTCGTGCGACTTCGTGCTTGCCAAATACCTTAAGAACCTGAGATAAAACATGCCAAAAACGTCAACATAAAGGTTGATTGAAATTCATAGATTTATAAATAATTAATGGACCACAAGATTTCAGAGTTAAAATAATAATTGCAACGAATACAATTATGGGTAAATAATAATTATTGCTATAAGCTCATGACGCGCAAACTGACTGGAGGTTCATATAATGAACTAATGCCCTGAAAGGTAAATTGCCATTTTACCTAAATTTCAAAAATAGTGCGTTCGGTTGCCTACCCGGCCAACGCAAACGGATTCGTCAATCCCAATAGGCCTATTCACAATATTCGCGTTCACTCGTAAGTGATTAATGGTTCATGATTTGTTAGGGTCTTATTTTGGCAATATCGGTACTTTAGCAATAATATGTTCTGGTAAGCATACAGTTTAAAGCACTTGTGTCCAAATTGTAAAATAGCATGTATCTCCCCCAATGGGTTTATAAACAATTTAAGAGTTAAAGTGGGGCTATGAACTCACCAACGATGAAGTAGAAGAAGAAATGAAAAGTGTGCACGTCGAGAAAAGTAGCGAAAGTCACAAATGACCTAAATAAAATGTAACACAACTTAGGCTCAGGGAAAATAATATGTGACACTTATACTCAAGTTTTCATACTGTAAATAACCTTGTAATACCTTATGGTAATATAGTTAAGAGTTTTATAACAAGTCGTGGTTCGAAATGATATTTATTTATGTTTATACGGGTTAATGTTTCAAAGCTTTTAGAATTTAATAAAAATTTCGCACGAATCGGGTCGCCATTTCTAAACTGTAAAGGGTAAAAATATGAGTTTTATATTCTTGGAAAGGTATGAATCTGTAAATTTTAAAAATCAAGGCCTCACTCAACTGAGAACTTCATATCAAGGGTGAAATTACCAATTTACCCTTGTGTCTCTATGCAGTTAATTCCAACATCCAGTTAGGCATAGAAAAAAGGGTATATCTTTTGTTATACAGGTCTAATGGTCACAAGGCCTATGGGAAAAGTTTCCTACATGTCTTAGCTCAAACTTTCATGTTTTGACAAGTATATGGTTCTGGGTAAAATTTAGGAGTAATAGGCCTTTCAAATCTGACATACACTTCTGGACTACTTTTAGTGTGGATTTTCTCAAATATTCCTCGTAATGAATTAGGACATGAGGTTTTTGGTAAAATGACCCTGAGACATAGATCTACATCCCTATATTTTTGTTTTAGGTTCAAAACTTACTGAGGTAAAATGGATGTGTCGTTTTTCCACATGAAAAATCTAGACAGATTCATCTTTTAAAAATCATGACTTTCTATGGTTCAAAAGCTAGAACTAGTGTATAAAATGTAATGACCAACCATGATAAGCTCCTATGTATCTAAATATTTCTCATTTACAGAAGTAAAATAGATTTTTACACAAATATTATAGGTGTTTAACTTGTATATCTTTGGTGAAATAGATCAAATATAGGAAGTTTGAATGAGAAATAAAGGTTAGAAACTAACTAGTATACAAGGATCTTCAAGTGTTGCACTAATGAGACTTAAGAAATCAACTCCAAGGCTGTTCTTGGCTCTTGGATCTCACGAAATCAGCGAACAAGGGAGGAAGAAGATGGTTTTTGGATGGTAGAAAATGAGAACATAGTTTGATGAGGTGGTTTAAGTGATGTATTATACATTGAGGAGATATGCATAACACTTGTCCATATATTGGACAAGTGTAATATGTTGTGAGATGTGAGTTGGCGCCAAGATCAAAGGTGGGGGAAGAATTAATGGGTTTTTGTTGCTTTAATTTGGGTTATAGTGTGTATTGAGGTATTAGTTTGGTCCCGGTAATTTAAAACGTGGAGTTTTAACGACACGAAAGTTAAATTATATTTTGTAAAAATGGTTGCATTTAGTTTAAAATGAGTAATTTTGATGTTTCATGTATTTCCCGAGCCTTCCGGAGTGTCATAACATAGTTAAAGCTTAAAACGCGAGCCAAAGATGCGTAAAACGTAAAATGTGCACACTTCGCGTAGAAATGGAAAATTAAATTATTCCGTATAAAAACAAGTACGTGGGGGGAATAAATCATATAAACGGGTAGAATGAGCATAGTCTGAAGTAATTTAAAGTTTAAATGTACGTGTTATGACGTACGCGAGTAACTTTTCCGGTAAGAACTAAATTACTTAAAATAGAATAATAAGTAATTAAAAATAGTAAAAATATTGACTTGAAAATTTCACGGTTGTTACAAAGTACGACGCGGATTCTGACACACCTCCTGTTTATGACACCAATACAGTATCTGAGGTACCATTATTCAATACATGCCACAAAATAATGATATATTTGATATGTCTCTTCATGAGCAACAACATTCTGAGACTCCAGCACCCACTTATGATACATACCTGGATACGCCGAGTAGTAGTAATATTCCTTCAGCAACTCCAGATATGAATCATAGTGGAGGCTCAGTTTCACAGCATGCTGAGAATGATGAGGAAACACGTGCTCTATTTGAATCATTATTGAACAATTGTAGTATTGAAATTGAGAAAGTGAAAAAGGTCAATCACGATGTTAAGGCCGCGAATGAGAAATTAACCACTGAGCTTGAGAGATACAAGGAAAATGAAAAAAGATTTCAAATTGACACTAAACGCGAGTCAGAATTTGAAATTGGTTATAAGAAGCTACTTGTTAAAGATAGGGAATTGCAAAACAAATTTGATAATCTTCAAATTAGTTCAACGAAAACCATCAACTCTTTAAAACGAGAAATTTCTGATTTAACAAACCAACTTTCTAAACAAAAATCAGCTTATACCAATCTTGAAAAAGAACAGGATGAGTTAAAAAAGGACTTTGCAAAGAAAGAAGATAAACTTTTGGATGAAATCATAGAGTCAGAACATATGATCGCAAAACTAGAAGCCTTATTGGTTAAAACAGGTCATTCGAGTCAAACAATTCATATGATTACTAATCAAACTGATCCGATTTACCATACGAAACAAAAAATGGCTCTAGGTAACAAAACTCCTTGTAATCTCAAGAAAGCTCAGAAAGAATAGAATGTTTTGTACAATGGAAATGTTATTTATACCAAACATGATCCTCCTATTGTTTGTGATTATGTGGAAACAATAGAACTTGCTGAAGAGAGTCAAACCAAAATGAAACAAAAGAATCCAGACCAGAAATTCATTGATTACAACAAACTGAATAAACTTTCTAGAATTACTTTTGTTCCACAAAAACAAACATCTGAGCTTTTCAAAAACCGAGGCTTCTCAAAACTAGTTTCTAAACCATTAGTTGCTTCTAAATCTCTTTAAAAAATGGAGCAGATGTCTTCAAACAACACTTTTAACACAAGTGCTGCCAGATGATTTCTTGATGATATTAAAACTAGAATTGGGAAACTTCAAATGACTTTTGAATCTAAAATGAGACTAACTGAGAACAACTAGAATTCAACGGTTCATTTACAGCTGAAAAAGATTCTTGAAAGTGAATTTGCTCCTCAAATTAACAACATTAATGCTCGAGTAATTCATTTTGAAAAAGCATTTTTAACTGAAACAGTTGACTTTGTCAAGGACCACAAATCCCTGATAAAGAAGGCTAATGAATCTATTGAGCAAATCAATGTTTTGGAAAATTTAAATGATTCTCTCTTAGAAGCAGTTTTGTCCACTGATCTTATGTCCATTATTTTACAAACATATTCTGTTAAAGACGATGAAAGACTGCGAGCTGAGACCTCGGCAATTGTTTCAAAATATGAAAATGCTCTAGTAAAACATGAAAAAAAAATGTGTCATATTTTAAACAACTTGATCGAAAAACCGAGGAATGCAAGTATGACAAATTGTCGTATGAGCGTACCTTCATGAACATGAAAGAGCAAAAATGATCTTTTGAGGGCTCAGTAGGAAAGTCAAAAAGGGAAGGGTGTGGACACCAAGTTTGCTAAACCATCGACTTTGGACAAACCAAATACTTCAAAACCGGTTGTTAAACCAAAAATGTCGATTTCTCAATCTGTTCCAAAAGTCGATGTGAAAAATGATTTGACAAAACCAGTCACTCCAATACCCTTGCCCAAGCAAAATGAAAAAGAAAAGATTGTTGATAAGGAAAAGCAGTTGTCAAAACACCAAAAGTGATAGCACCTGGCCTTTATAAGATTAGTCCCACTATTGTGTCTGCCTCCACATCTAAAACATATGGAACAAATGACCAGAGCGTAATAGATAATCCTAAAGAGTCTAGGAATGCTACAACAACTTCTAAGGACAACAATATAAATCCTAATGCGTGTGCCTTACCTTCTACAGGATTAGAAAGCACCTCTAGGAGCAGCAGACTAAAGCCTAGGAGCAATACAAGGAACAATAGAGTCTCGCCTGTCTCTAAGAGTAGTTGCAAGAATAAAGTTGAAGAAGTTGAAGAACACCCTAGGAATTTATCGCTTTGTAATAAGAGACATATTTCATTTGAATGTAATGTCAAAAGTACTGTTTCTAATGCATGTAATGACTCTGTTTGTTTAATGTGCAAGAAATGTTTATCTAATGATGTTTGTGATGATTATGTTTCTAAAACTGTGACTGTTATGCCTGAACAGAAGAACGTTCCAAAAGGAACTAGTGCTAGATCTAGATCTACAGAAAGATTAGTTGCATGCTTTAGGTCAACCACTAGTAGTCAAATGCTTAGGAATTATCTTAAGTATTGTGTATGGAAACCAACGGGTAGGCAGTTCATACTCCAGAATGGCAAATTGAAAGCTGTTCAAATTAAACCGGTAGAAACTTTCTATGAGTGTGATACAGATTTTACTCCTAACCCCATGGAACCAAATTCAAAATGGTTTCCGAATAAAAACTCTTTTGTTCTTCGCAGGTTATCGAAATATGCCTTTGGATCGTCGACTCAGGTTGCTCCAAGCACATGACCGGGAATCTAAAGCTGCTGATCAATTTCGTCTAGAAACTCACAGGAACTGTACGCTTTGGAAATGATCATGTAGCAACTATTCTGGGTTATGGAGATCTTCAGTTTGGGAATTATTTGATCACTCGAGTTTACTACGTCGAAGGGTTGGGACGCAACTTGTTTTCAGTAGGGCAGTTTTGTGATGCAGATTTAGAGGTTGCATTTAGGAGAAACACGTGCTTTGTTAAAAATTTGGTTGGCGATGATCTCTTAATTGGGAATCGTGGCACCAACCTATATGTTATCGACATCAACCAAATGGCCTCTTCATCACCAATTTGTTTTACGAAAAGAGCATGCGGAACAAAGTCCTGGCTGTGGCATAGAAGATTATCCCATCTCAATTTTGACACCATCAACAAATTAGTCAAATACAACATCGTCAACGGACTTCCTAAGTTCAAGTACACCAAGGATCACTTATGCCCATCATGCGAACAAGGAAAAAGAAAAAAGGCATCATATAAACCCAAAACCGTACATAGTTTGGAAGCACGGTTACATATGTTGCACATGGACTTATGTGGCCCAATGATAGTTGAAAGCATAAACTGGAAGAGGTATATTCTTGTTATCGTCGATGATTATTCAAGATATACATGGGTAAAGTTTCTGAGATCAAAAGACGAAGCACCAGGCATCATCATCACCTTTCTGAAGCGTATTCAAGTTCTACTTCAAGCTCTAGTAAGGATTGTAAGAACAGAAAACGGCACAGAATTCACAAATCAGGAGTTAAGAACTTACTTTGAAGATACTGGAATCACTCATCAGACTTCAGTTGTCAGAACTCCACAACAGAATAGGGTAGTTGAAAGAAGAAATCGAACTCTTGTAGAAGCTGCTCGCACAATGCTAATTTATTCTAGTGCACCGTTATTCTTATGGGCTGATGCTGTTGACACTGCTTGTTTTACTCAAAATCGTTCCCTAATCCAACCAAGATTCAATAAAACACCATATGAGCTAGTGAACAATCGGAAACCTGATATCTCTTACCTTCACGTGTTTGGCGCTTTGTGCTATCCAACGAACGACAGAGAAGATCTAGGGAAGCTGAATGCTAAGGGTAATATTGGAATCTTCATTGGATACTCAGAAAACTCGTGGGCATTCAGGGTGTATAATAGAAGAACAAAAAGGATAATGGAGACGATGAATGTGAAGTTTGATGAGATTTCACAAATTGCTTCTGAGAGACTCACTCTAGAACCCGCGCATAATCCAATGGCTTCTAATCAAAACAGATTAGGACCCGCACCAAACCCGCAGACTTCTGGACACATTAGTTCAGGACTCGTACCTCAAGGAGCTCAATCAACAGCCACTGACAAACCTTCAGAACAAGAACTGGAAAATTTCTTCGAGTTAATGTTTGATGGATACTATGGTGGAACTTCGACAAATGGATCACAACAACATTCCGCTGCACCCGCTCAAAACCATCAACCACCACCACCAACACAAGATTCATCTACTACAATCAAAGCTGATGCACCAACTCCCTCAACCTCATCTACATCTACTCTAGAAAATCCAATTCTAGAAATTGTTCTGCCAAGAGTTGATGAGCAAAATCATAACACACCATCTCAAGAAGAAACAACACAGAACCAAAACGATGTTGTGTTAGAAAAAGAAGTATTCAAAAACTCGTTTGCTACGGACTCTGCTGAATCATCTTCAAGGTTACAAGAACCATCTAACACACATACGTTAAACCCAAGGTACCCTTCTACACTCCAATGGACTAAAGACCATCCAATTGAACAAGTTATTGGTGAACCTTCAAGGCCAGTTCAGACGAGAAGATAACTTGCCACAGACCCTGAAATGTGCATTTACATTTTCTCTATAAGCCTCAAAGAACCAAAGAACATTCAGGAAGCGATGGCAGAAAATGCCTGGATAGAAGCGATGCAGGAGGAACTTCTTCAATACCAGTTACATGACAGTTGGGAACTTGTTCCATGGCCACTTAAAAAACTTGTTGTTGATCTCAAATGGTTATGGAAGAACAAAAAGGATGGAGAAATAACTGTAATTCGCAACAAAGCTCGTCTCGTGGCTAAAGGATTCAGACAAGAAGAATGGATAGATTTCAAAGAATCATTCACGCCAGTAGCAAGACTTGAAGCAGTCAGGATTTTCTTAGCCTATGCAGCTCACAAGAACATCACAGTATATCAGATGGACATCAAGACTGCGTTCTTGAATGAAACTCTGAAAGAAGAAGTGTATGTGAGTCAGCCAGAAGGATTCATTGACAAGGAACATCCAGACTACGTCTACATGCTTAAGAAAGCCATTTATGGTTTAAAACAAGCTCCAAGAGCGTGGTATGACGAACTATCATCTTTCCTGATCAAAAACAATTTCACCAAAGGAACTGTTGATTCTACCTTGTTTACAAGGAAATACAAAGATGAAATTTTGATTGTTCAGATTTATGTGGACGATATTATCTTTGGGTCCACTAATCCGAATCATTCAAAACATTTTGAAAATCTCATGAAAAGCAAATTTGAAATGTCTATGATTGGGGAACTAAATTCTTTCTTGGTTTACAAATACATCAATCCCCTCGTGGTATTTTTATTAATCAAGGTAAATATACAACTGAGATTTTGAAAAAATATGGTATGGAAAATTGTAACTCTGTTGGTACACCAATGGTCACTTCATAAAAAATCAGTGCTGATTTATTTGGGAAACCCATCGATCCGAAGAAATATCAGAGCATGATTGGTTCTCTCATGTACCTTACTGCTAGTCGACCCGATATTCATTTTGTTGTTTGCTTATTCGCACGGTTTCAAGCAAGGCCTATCGAACTTCACCTCCAAGAGGTTAAACGGATCTTTTGATACCTACGAAGAACCATTAACATGGGACTTTGGTATCCGAAGGATTCTGAGTTTAAACTAATAGCATTTTCAGATGCGGATCACGCAGGGTACCAAGTTACAGTAAAAAGTACATCAGGAGGAGCACAATTTTTGGGTGAAAAGCTAGTAGGCTGGTCATCAAGGAAATAAGACTGTACTGCATTATCAACCGCAGAAGCCGAGTATGTGTCTCTATCTACGTGTTGCGCCCAAGTTTTATGGATGAGGACACAACTCACAGATTCTGGCTTTACTTTCGATAAAATACCTTTGTATTATGACTCGGAAAGTGCCATAGCCATCTCGTTCAATCCAGTTCAACACTCGAAGACCAAGCATATTAGAGTCCGCTATCACTTCATAAAAGAGCATGTAGAAGAGGGTACTGTTGAATTATTTTTTGTGAAGACGGATTACCAACTCGCCGATCTATTTACTAAAGCCCTTCCAAAAGAAAGGTTTGACGATTTAGTTCGACGAATTGGCATGCGAAGCCTAACTCCTGAGGAGCTAGAACGTCTTCTTGAATCTTCTTGAGAATATCTTTCAAAAAGCTTTGCTGTAAATATTTTTTGAAAAATAAAATACAAAATTTGTAAAACCAACAAAATCAAAATACAAAAATAGAAAATTTTAAAAAATCGATATTCTGTACGTATCTAGAAATGTCATTCAACAATGATACGGACATGTACAGATGCTTGAGCGAGAGTTCACTATAATGTTTTCTAAAACATGTCGTTTCTCAAATTTTCTCAAAAATATGGCTTTCGTATACTTCAGTACGAAACCCGGACTTTAATAATGACTTCTGATTATTTCAAATCAGGACTCGTACGTTCAAAAGATGAAATCATTTTTAAAAGTTCGATTATAAACAAACGAAAAGATTTTAAACATAAACTCGTTTCTCAAACATAATTCTTGAGCACCTCTTCAAGATTTTTAAAAATCTTTCACATTAGTGCTCAAGATAACTCCCTCCAAACCCTTAATTGATTTTAACATTCCTGTATGAAATATGCTTTTCATTAAGGGGGAGTTTAAAAACAAAAAATGTTCCAATTTCATGCAAAATAAATCCGTCTATCTCTCCAAAAGTTTTTCCATTAATCTGTTGGTATAAAAAATATCACGAATATGCTATTTTTGAGGGGGAGAAGACGTGATTAAAATGTGATCAAAATGTTTAAAGATTGTGGTTGAATCTCAAAAGAGCTCAACTCATAAACAACCAACGAATTGACGAAGCTTAAATGTCAGTAATCGAAAAGACTTGTCTTAGACGGGTAATAATTTCTAGCTAGTCTAACTAGTGATGTAAGCGTATCTCGAATAGGACTTGTCTAAGTAGAATGTACCGTCTCGATAGACTTTCTTTGAACTTAACCAGGACGGGTAATAATTTTAAGCTAGTCTAACTAGTGATGTAAGCGTGTCTCAAATCGGTCATGCATGTTCACTGAAAATCGATCAATTCAAAAGTGCGAACTCTACCCAACATGTGCAAATTTATCTTAAAATCACATAAGCACATGTGAAGGGGGAGTATTTCAGAAAATAAAAAACTCTCGAATGTTAACAAAATGTGTTTTATATCCATAAACACTTTGAGAGATTTTCACAAAAAAAAAAAAAAGTTTTATGGCAAGTGATCAATGAACCTAGGATACTCATGGAGTGATAAGGTGATTATGGTTAGGTTTATGTCCTATGATCCGCCTGAGCCGGAGGGATCTACCCAAGGACAAATCCAATAGATTAGAATTAGAAGTCCTTAGGTATGACTGAAAAAAAGAGTAAAGTGATCAAAGGAGAAAGAAGGGGTTGAAGAATTAAAAATAAAAGTTTGTGAAAAGGGTGAAAAGAAATAGCCCTCCAATAAACTTAGGAACAGAAATCGGGTCAGTACATCTGCTATCAGTTATCACAAAGATGATACCGATATGGAAGACAAGACGTCATGGACCTAGTGACGCGCTGCACAACCCCTCCTAGCCACTCAGGTATCTCTTAAAAGATATTTTTTTTATTTCTCACGGAGAACCTTGCATAATATATCGACCTCTCACTCCGAGATGTGTTGATATTGAAAAAGGAGGCCGTCTGCTCCATGCCTCCGACGACTAAAACCAAAACGCACTAATCGAGTCTAGAGCCATAAGATTCATCAAAAGATCTCTTAGGATACACTTCCAATAGCATACACTTGTGTCCGCCAAAAAGGACACAAGTTGTACAAGAGTCTTTATGAGATCTTCGGATCTTGCCACATACATCATGATGGTGGTTATTTGTTTCAAACGGTCTACATTCGTAGAGTGATACTTAGGTATACTTCAGCGGCTCACCTGAATTGTGGATATACTTCGGTATATCTGTTGTAAGTCTTCTTGAGGGTATCCAATTCAGGAACAACCTTTGTAAGGATTAGAGAGGGTTTTCACACTATGCTGTTAATTGTCTCGAAGTCTAAACCTGTAAGTGCTGGAAATCCCACCAAGGAGATTCCTTTCATGAATTGAATCCTTAAGACGTAGCTCGTTACTTGGATCTATCCTATGTAATGATAACTGTCCCTAACCGGATTCGGATGGCTGATGTGCCCGACCAAGGTGAATGGAATCAACATTCATCAGTATAACAATCGTAGTGGTCCAATCTCTAAGAAAAGTCCACGATGATCGATTGGTGATTTCAACTAACATTTTATGCAGGTACTGATGATAATCCCTTGGAGAAAGACCGTACACCATCATTTCAGATATCAAACATCTTCACCTCCACATACTCATATTTATGAAGTTCATCCTCAACAAGCTCAAATATAGAACGTTCTTGACAAAGAGATCAAGTTAAAGACAATGAGTTACGTCAAAGTCAAAGAGCTAATCAAAAAGTAAAGAACAAGTTTATGAATCAATTGAGGAAGACATAAGTATGAAGTTCAAAGTCTTACCAAGAAGTGTGAGTATGTTGGAAACACCAATGTCTTCCGAAACCAAACTCACCAAGGATGACGAAAGTGAATCCGTAGATAGCACTAAATATAGAGGAATGATTGCTAGTTTACTCTACCTCATGGCTAGTAGACCAGAAATTATGTTTAGTGTTTGTCTATGTGCACGCTTTCAAGAAGATCCCAAAACATCCCATCTTGAAGCCGTTAAACGAATCTTTAGATATATTAAAGGTACTACACATTTAGGATTATGGTATCCCAAAGGAACGGGAATGGAAACCATAGTGTATATCGACTCAGACAATGCCGGTGACTATGTCGATAGAAAAAGTACAAGTTGTTGGAACATCAAGATATCATTCCTTAGCTTGGTAGTTCTTCCCGGCGGGAAAAACTGAGCAAGGAAACGAGTGGTGAGATCATCCCAAGAGGTGATGGATCCTGCGGGTTGACGCTCTAGCCATTGACTAGCTTGGTCCCGCAAAGAGAATTGAAAGAGACGCAGTCGGGTCGTCTCTCGAGTGGCAGCATCAAGGTCTATGGAATCAACAATTTTGAGAAAGTCCTTGAGATGTTGATTAGGATCTTCAGAACGAATTCCATGGAATGCGCATCCGCTTTGCACCAACCGGATGGTGTCGGATCGCAAGGGAGTGACATTGGCTCCTTGAGTGAGCTCAATGGTGTTTCGATAGCCATGGTGGCTAGGACGTGAGTACTCTCCTAAAGTACGGGCTCTAGGAGGTGGTGGTTGTTGTGGTGGGTTGTTGGGATCAAGGATATTACCATCTTCCATGATGTCGAATGGTAATGGTTACGAACAAAGAAACGAAGAAAATAGATAGACTAAAGAAAACCTAGAAAAAGAAAATAAAAATCTCACTAGAAAGAAATCTAGTGAGTAGACCTATAAAATAAAAATTCAACCTAAACAATAACTATTCCCCGGCAGCGGCGCCAAAAACTTGATGCGTGGTTTTGCAACCTCACAACAGGTTTTACCTCTCGAGGGATCTCAAGAGGCTTACAACCCCACCAGGCAGTGTACCTGACCGATGTAGTATAGTGTAGTGGTAAGTACGGGGGATTGATCGTTCTCCACAGGGAATAGTGTTCGTTAGGTATGAAAAACTACTCTAATAGGTCTAAGGGTGAGAGAAGATTCTTTTTATGTTTTTATATTTTATGAAAGCAAGTAAAATCTCGGGTTTGAAAGAGTGGGCGGAATCAGTTGCTAGTCAACTAACCCAAGTTACTACGAATGCAAATAAAATAAAATAACAGAAAATGAAAAGGTGGTAAAACTTATGTGGAGAGAAATGTGTTTACTTAGATTTCCTTACTCCCTAACTATCTTTTACCGGTTGATTATTGTGTATTAATTGCGTGGATGACGGGTGTATTCCTTAATACCAATCGTGGGGTGGCGTACGTACTTCCCCAACTCTACAAGCTCCTACTTCACTCCTATGTCGAGCCGGCTAGGAAGCTCCTAACATGGGATCACTAGAATTCGCTTGTGCATTAAATACAACCATAAAAACCTTTAGTACGCATTGGTTCATGTTTCTTAAGACGTTCAAGCAAGTTACCGAATAGGAAGTTAGCCAGTTTTCTTAAGCCTAACATAGATAAACAATCATCCAATACAACTAATAACACACTAATAACCAATAATCAATAGCTAGGTTTCATTAGATCTAAGCAAACACAAAGAAAACCTAGCCTAGCATGTTAAACAAAAGACAAGAACAAGATAGAATCAAACAACACATAGACATATTGAATGATTAATTGATAACTTATCTTCAATGTAACATGGAAGATCTCAAGGCAAAAAGCCTTGAAAAAGCTGCTAAAATCGTCTTAGGGTTTTCACACACAAAGTTCCCCAATAAGTTCCACACTAATGATAAAAAATTGCAAAACTATATATAGACTTTCAGATTTGACGGCGTCACGTTATGGAGTGTGACGCCGTCACCTCGCCGCTTTTAGGGTTCCCGGATGGCCTTCTTGACGCCGTCCCACTTTAGCTCTCCAAAATCCGTTCTGGCTTATCAAGGCTTGACGCCGTCAGAATTAGGCGTGACGCCGTCCCTCTTTAAATTAAGCCGTGACGACCTTGATCAGATTAAAGGGTGACGCCGTCAGAATTCCATGCAAATTTCTCTGGCTTATCATGAGTAATTTTCGCATCCACCTTTTTCTTGCCAAGCCATGACGCCGTCTAGACCAATATCTGACGCCGTCTGAGGTACTTTTTAGCCGGTTTTTGAGACTTTGTCGTTTTCTTCACTTTTATGCTCCAAAAACGTCCAAAATGCTTCCTTTTCCAGATTTCTTCTCCAAAGTACCTAAAATGACAAAAGGAACGATTTAGGGCGATATTTGATCAAATAAATACGATTTAGGGCTTAAATGACCTCTTAAAAGTGGTACACTTTTCGCTTCATCAGAACCATTCTTAGAGAACAACTTGCCGCCATTCGATTCGATTGTCTCCTAGATATTGATGAACCCATAATCCCTAGATTCATACTTGAATTCGATGCAACTTTAGGTCTTAGCACAAATGATTATGGTTACATGAACGTCCATTTCAAAGTAAACCAAACTCAGTTCAACATCCCTCTAGATCAATTTGGAGATGTCTTAGGTGTTCCAAGTCAAGGAACTTGTTTTTATTCGGACAAATGGTCATTGTCCATCCTCGATTCCAACCTTGATCGTACACAACCATACGACACACCTTTAACCCCAAAAGAGGACATCCGTGCTAATCTTTTTATTACTAGAACCTCCCACACTAGGACTAGTCGAGGAAAAGAGGTAGCTCGTGATCCGTTTGGCATGGAGCTAAACGAAGTTAGGCCCCAATTCAAGAAGCTAGAGGAAGTTCTTAGGGAAAACGTGATTAGCACCATTGGAAATAGAGACCATGTCAACGCAAGCCTGTGCTATATGCTCTATTGTGTGTCTAACCACCAACCATCCAACCTTGATTACTATATCGCCAAAAGAATGGCCGATATTCCAGTTCAAGGCACCACCGCCATGCCCTACGAAATGCTTCTCACCCGCCTTTATAGAGCTTTTGCACCCATTCCTCGAAACGCTAGAGGTTTTGTTCCCGATTACACCGAGATTAACCACACCTTTGTACCACTTAGCGATCATCGGCTAGCCATAGCAAATGGTAAACGAGCTCATCCTCCCACCTCTTCATCATCATCATCATCATCATCGGTTAGCGGGATGATGGTTTGCCAAATTCTAAGATTCCTCCACCCGAGTATATGAGTCAACTACCTCCCATCGACAACCAATCTGAGGAGTTTTGTCAAACTCAAGGAATGATGAAGAATCTTGGACGGTGGGTCATGAAACTCCACAAAAAGCTTAGCAAGAAGTGAGGGCTAGGGAATGTTTGGTATAAGACAATCTTGAGACAATGACGTGTTGAATTACTGTATTATTAGAATATTATGTCGGTATGATACGTTTATGTGAACTAACGTAACTTTTCAGGACGATAACACGTGTTGTTATCGATTTTCATGTTTAAGCCACCGTTTGGCTTAACACCCTTTTATGGTAAGTTCAATTTCATCAGTTTGATCTTTATGTTCTCATGTGTTAGAACCTGTGTTTTTGTTTTCAAACAATCACAACTAATTAATTACATATGATTTAGGATAATTTTTGGGATGTCAACGGGTTTTGGGTAGTTTAAAATGCCCATTGTTAAGGAATTTCGTCTGGCGGATATGGCGGAACCAATTTCTGGGTTTCGTCTGTTGTATTTCTTGGCTCCGCCAATTTTCACCCTGCGGATTCCGCGGAACCAAAAATTTGGTTCCGCACTTGTTGTCGTTTGGATTTGCCAATTCCACAGTAACTTTTTCAAAATTCCCGACTAATCTCGATCCTTAGATTGTTAATTCTAGTTCTTAGGATTATCCTACTGATCATTAAGCACATTAGGATGATTTAGGAACACTTAGAATCTTAAGTAATCCATTTCCCACCAAAATTTGAAAATTCAAATTTTCCATCAAGTTACCATTTTGTAACAAGCAAGGAACCCTCAATTTGGTTCCTTGCAATCCGTGGAAACATCACATCAATAGATTTCCCACTTAAACCTTGCATTAACTGCATATCCTCAATACTTTACTCAACTCCATCTCTATGGGTTGACTTAGATGATGTGACTAGCACAATTTTTTGTTCCAAATCATTAGGAACCTCAATCCTTATATGGATGAACATCAAATCCAAACACCAATTTCTATAATCCTTCCTGCCTATAAATTGGAACCTTTAGTTGATCAAAATTCACACCTTCACCATCAACTCTAAGTATCATCTCTGTACTTGTTTGAAATCCTTCCCATTTTAACCATGACAAAATCCAACAACTCTTCCACCAACAGACCACCACGTAGGACTGCTTGCACAAGTGTTAAAGAGTGTTGTTTTGTGAACTTAACATCTTCATAAGAGGAGTCATCACCTCTCAACATCTCCTCACCCATAGCCAATGAGAATTTTCTCAACCTCTCCACTCCAACACCACCAAATCTAGTCATCCATACTCCACCACCAACAATCACCCCTGTAGCAACCACACCACCACCCGCTCCATCACAGCCTGCTAGATCACCATCAACATCACACTCACCCAAACTACAACCAATGGAGTTATTTTCTACTCCTCCAACCTCACCTCACCCATATCTTGAAACTTTGGAAGACCTTTCAACAAGAACTACTAATCCTCCTCTTATGACCTTTGAAGGTCAAGAACCTCTCCTATTCCATCCCATTTATCGGGATATCCACGATCCTCTATACCGTGACCAAGAGCAACCACAACCACAACCTCAACAACCCTCACCAACTTCCACACTCAATCCCATTGATGAGGCAATGTGGAACGACCAACCCCAATCACAACAAGAAATCAACGAGGAGTTGGACCGCCTCTATGCTTTCTCGAATATGGTGGATTCCCACCTCCATGAGGCAATGGACTTGCAATCAACCTTGATGGCCTCCATTATGTTTTCTAACTACATTCCACCTCCTCCACCATCAAACAACCAACCACCACCACCACCAACTCAAGAACCAACCCTTCCACCTCCGAGACATGATTTTATCACATGTGAGAGGACCGCTCATTTGGTTCAATGAACCAACATCTCGGTTCTTGAATTGCAAAATGAAATGCGATTCATTTTGAACCACATTCTAGAGCGCCTTAATGCACTTTCTCATCCTCCACAATAGGAGCTTTTAGTTTCTTCCTAGTTTCCTTTTATAGGAATTTTTAGGACTTTTTAGGATTTATTTAAGTTTCTTTCTTTTTTATGTTGTAACATCATGTTTTGTGACTTATGTCACAAACAAATTTTCTATTAATGGATGTCATATTTATGCTTATGGGTGATCACTATTTGGCATAATATTTTGGTTGATTTGCATCATTATATATATGGTTGGTTAAAAGTATCTTTGTTTGACCTTTGTGATTGGTTTGGACAATTTTACTTAGTTGACTTTTTTAAAGTCAAATGGGTTGAACTATAATGTTTGGTTGAACCGTTACATATGCATTATACTACTTGGTTGGATTGATCTATATACGACTAACCTTTGTTTTGTAGCATTTCTCATCCTTGAATCAAATACGTTGGTACCCTAGCAACGGGGAGTATTGATCGAGGGGGAGAATATCATGTACTAATCTTTTGTTTTGTAGCATTCATGAACCTTGAATCATATACGTTGGTACCCTAGCAACGGGGAGTATTGATCAATGGGGAGCATATCATACACTAACTTTTGTTATGTAGGAACATTCATGCATCATGCACTTGGAATTCCCATTAGGGGGAGTATTATCCAAGGGGGAGCTTTAAGTTCTCAAAATCATTGAATCATTCTTGGTACTCCAAATTAGGGGGAGTTATAACCAAGAACCGTTCACCACGTTTCGCAATGCATTTCTTCTTTTTGTTTCGACAAAAAGGGGGAGATAGGATTAAGTTATACATCAATGTTAACATCACAATACATGCTTTTATGCTTAAAATAATTTTCACAACTTGCATAAAACTAACTTAATTTATATTTTTAAAAGACTTTCACTTAACTTACTTCATTACCTAAAAATAAATATTATGTTTTGTCATCAACAAAAAGGGGGAGATTGTTAATACAAATATCGTCCTAAAAATGTTATTTATATTTTACGATCTTTGCTTTATTTTGTTAATGACAATTATAAGGTTTATCTTTAGCAAAGCATAAGTATATGCTAAAGACTTTTACATTTTAGTAACAAGCTTTCTAAAACACATTTACATATCACATGATCACTAGGAATTATACATTGCATACATATATATATATATATATATATATATATATATATATATATTTAGATGTTTATTTTTATTTCTTAAAAATGGAAATACACGTGACATCATGGCATACCTCATTAGGAAATCTTATTTGACTTTACAATATATTTTAGAAAGATCTTGAAGCAAAAGAGTTGACTTTGTAAGATCTTGACAAGACTAGACAAAATATGGAAAGATATTGTAAACTCTTAGCTGGCATGTCCTGGCGGAACCAAACCAATATATGGGCGGAACCCATAATTTGGGTCCGCCGGATTCGCCGTTTGTATGCTTAGTTTTTCCTATAAATAACAAGCTAATTATTCAAGCACAATCATCACTCATATAGCTTAAATTATACATTCATTCATTTGTACATTACTAACCCATTACATTCATTCATTTCATTCTTAGTGATCTCTCTTTTGTAGCAAAGAAGATCAAGCATACAAGCTTCAACACAGTGTTGCAAGTCTTGATAGTTAGATACTGTGTGATTAGTTAGTGTTCATACATCATTGTCCATACCATTCATTCAGTAGAGTCCGGTTAGTGTTTTAGTCCTCAAAACACATAGAGTGTCAGGAGTGGTTGTACCCTTGTTAAAGAACCAACGGGAGTGGTTGTACCCTTGTAAAGAACTCAGTGTTTAGCTTAGTACCGGATAAAGAGTAAGCGACGTGTAAAGGTTTTCTCCGCCTAGAAGGGAGCTTGTTTCTTAGTGAAGAAAAACTCTCGAGTTAGAGGCTCGAGGAGTGGAGTAGGGCAAGGAAGAGAGTCCTTGTAGCCGAACCACTATAAACATCCATGCTATGTGGTTTGATCGTTTCTTTCCTTACTTGCTTTATATATATTGCTTGATTGCTTGCTTTACTTTGAAATCACGTTAAGTATACAAAGCGAAGAAAAGTTTAAAACGGTAAAAACTATTCAACCCCCCTTTTAGTTTTCCACAGGATACATCCACCGAAAGCATATAGGACCACATAATTTTACCTCCCTAGTTAGGTGCACAGTCAAGTGTATCATAATATCAAAAAAAGACGGAGGAAAGAACTTCTCGAGTAGGCACAGTGTCACAACAAGTTCTTCTTGCATCTTATCTAGTTCTTGCAAGCTGATTTCTTTCCTACATATAGATTTAAAGAAAAAGCAAAACCTGATAATAGCATATCGTGTAGGTGGGTGCAAGATTGAACGTATAGCAATGGGCAAAAACTCTTGCATTAGCATGTGATAGTCATGCGATTTAAGGCCAATGAGCTTCCTATCATTTAGGCTGACCAAAATAGAGAAATTTGAACAATAGCCTTGTGGTACCCTGATGTTGCATAACGTTTCACAAAAGATGTCTTTTTCAGCATTCGTTAAATTGTAACCTGCTGGAGGTAGTGTTGTTTTGTCTACTTCTTGCCTAGCAAACAACTCTTTTTTTATCCCCAACTCTTCCAGATCCAATCGAGCATTCATTCCATTTTTTGTCTTTCCAAGAACATTCAGCAAAGTTCTGACTAGACTCTCACCAACATTCTTTTCTACATGCATGAAGTCAATACAATGCGGAACAGAATTATGCCTACAATACCTTAGCTTTCGATACCAAATGGTGAATTTCTTCTAATATGCTTCATTTACTTAGCTTGAACTACCCTCTTCTCCTGTTGTTTTCCTTTTCTGCTTTTTAATCTTCCCAACTCTGCCTCTAGTATCTTCTTGGTTTTTCGAGGTTTCTCCTTTTCCCCACTTATTTTCAATATGTTGTACCTCGTTGTATATTTGTTCCCCGGTCAATGGATTTGGAGCATGCTGAAATTCCTCTTGTCCATTAAACGCCTTCGTTTGCCTTCTGAACGGATGGTTGTATGGTAGATATCGTCTGTGTCCAGCATAACTTTGCTTGGATGATGCGGAAAGTCTAACACAGTGTGTATCTTTCCCACATACTACACAACCTTTGAATCCACTGTATGGGCAGCCACATAATGTACCAAGTGCAGGGTAATCATTTATCGTCCATAACACAATGGCACGTAGATTAAAGTTTTCTTTTGTGGAAGCATCATATGTATCAACCCCTTTCTCAAATAAGGTATGCAGATCATCAACCAACGGTTCTAAAAATACATCGATATCATTTCCCGGGTATCCCGATATTAATACCGAAAGCATGATAAACTTTCTTTTCATACACAACCATGGAGGAAGGTTGTAAATGACAGATAAAACTGGCCATACACTGTGATGCCTATTTCCTGAGTTGACCTCAACCCCATCAGCCGATATTCCTAGCCGTAGATTTCTTGGATCTTTAGCAATTTCGGGGAATTTTTCATCTATGGTACGCCATGCCTGTGAATCTGCGGGGTGACGTAAAACACTATCTGTTATCCTCCTTATTGCGTGCCATGTTAGATCTTCTGAAATACTTTCTAACTTAAAAAGACGTTGCAATCTTGGTATAATTGGAAAGTACCACATTACCTTTGCTGGAATGTTTTCGTACACTTTATGTGTCTTATTATCCACCTTCCATCTTGATATCCCACAAGTTGGACAAACAGTCAACTCCTTGTTATCCTTCTAGTAAAGAATGCAGTTGTTGCTACATACATGTATCTTTTTGTATCCTAATTCCATCATTCTCACTAGTTTTTTGGCCTGATAAGTTTTTTCAACCATTTCGTTACCAGCGGGTAGCATCTTTTTTAACAATCCTAGTAATTCAGTAAAGAACTTATCAGAAACTCCATACTTACCCTTCAAGTTGAGTAGTTTAACTATTGCAAACAACTTTGTGAAGTCAGGAAATCCTTCGTAAAGTGGCTTCTCCGCGTCTAATAATAGTTCTTGAAACTTGGCAAGGTCAGCCTCATCAAAACTTTCTTTGGTAGCATTAACCATTTCTACTGTTTCTGGGCCATTTGTTGGAATTTCTGAACCAAAATCCATGTCGAAATCCATGTCGTCAACAAAATCATTTGTTGTAGCATTAACATGTATTTGGGCAGTCGTTTCTTGCTCATCCTTTTCTCCATGTTTATCCCATTTTTTGTAGCTTTGATCAATCCCGTGGTAGAATAAATGGAATTGCACATCCTCCACTTTCTGCTCTATGTGGTTTAAACATGAGGTACACAGACATGGCATCTTAAGCTGTTGTTTATTACCTAGTGGGTCGATGTTCCTCATATTCTACAAGTTGTGTACTGCATACTTAATAAACGCTTCTACTCCATCAATATATTGTTTCTTGGTCCTACTAGTTCTCATCCAAGAATTGTCCATGCTATTGTTGAGGTCAAATGGTAACATATATATCCTACAAGTCACAAATTAAACCAATATAAGTATCAAATCATTTATGTATAATTACAATGGACAGTGGGTAGTGTAGTGGTACTCAAAATTCCATTTGATCACAAACATCAAGCACATACTAATTGGAATCTGTCTGGGCAAAATTTGCTATCTTTATAATTGTAAAAACAATTTCGAGAATAATATAATTTCACCATTGCATCAAATAATAATAATAATAATAATAATAATAATAATAATAATAATAATAATAATAATAATAATAATAATAATAATAATAATGATTTCCAAATTAAAAAAAGTACCTAATTTAGATCTAAATGAACCTCCCTTCGTTGTTGATGGCCGGACCGGCAAGTGGTGGATGGTGAGTGGTGGCTGTGATTGGGTACTGGTGAATGGTGGATGGTGACTGGTGGCTGTGACGTGACTGGTGAATGGTGACTGGCGGCTGTGATTGGTGACTGGTGGCTGTGATTGGTGAGAAATGTGAGAAATTTGAAATTTGCTTAAAAAATATGGGGGGGCTTTTTAAAAAAATATGGGGGGCTTTAATTTTAAAATTTGCTGAAAAAATGGGGGAGTTTTTTAAAAAATATGGTTGTGATTGGTGAGAAATGTGAGAAACTTGGGTGGAGATGGAGATGGGTGGAAGGAGAATTTGAAATTTGCTGGAAAAAAAATATGGGGGGCTTTTTAAAAAATTTGGGGAGGGAAATACCAAAAAGGAAGCCACATGTATCAAACCTGTGACCTCCGCTTCACAACACCAACAACTCAACCATCTCCGCCCTTGGGTCATTTTTGATTATACCTTCTTTTGAATTTATCTTATAGACTTTCTGTTTTATTAAAGAAAATTGTTACAAAATCCAAATATCTTCTATACAAAGTTAAACCTGTTAGTATAAAGTTAAACCTGGCAGTACTAATATTTACACTAGCAGTACTAAAATTATTTCCTTTTTGCTTGTGTGATGATCTTTCTCAGTAACTCTCTTGCCATTTCTGAGTCTTCATCAACTCTGAGCTTAGCATCTAACATAACAAATAAGCTAGTTGCCCTTAATGGATAATCTTTTTCTACCAGCATGTAGACATCCACTCCATTCTTTGTAGATACATGGTGAACACCACATGTATCATACAGTCTCCATGTTGTACTCAACTCATGAGCTTGAAACTGCCATAAGATATCTTTTGGATCAGGATCATACAACCTCTTCAATTCCACCCATAGCTCCTTGTCTTTGTCTTCTATAGGATCTGTAGATCTGAACCTTTCTTGAACCAGACTTCATAGCTTGTCCAAGTCTTCTCTATCAAAAATCTTCAGCATATCTTCAAAATACTTGTAAACATCTGAGTGTCCTCCTACCCTGATTATCTTCCAAGCTTTCCCAAATGTATCTGTCTGTATCTCCAAATCAATAATTAGATGTTTAGGTTGAATAGGATCATCAACATTCAATGCATCTGGTATTATAACCAACATATGTTGATGAAGCCTTTCATCAGTTAATTCCTCTGTTGTTTCTTTTTCCTCAACTGCTTGATCTTCTTTATCTTCTTCAGTCTTTTGCTTCTTTGAATCCTCTGCTGTAGGTACTTCTTCACCAATCTGCTGTTTCTTTGAAGATTCAAACTCCAATAATATACCTTCTCTCTTTGTAGTTCTACTTGCTTCTTCTGTTCCCATGGGAATAAATGCGTTCACTCTTCTGTAAACCCTTTCAAACTCACTCTTGATCTCCTCAAAACTTTTACCTTGGAAATCCTTCCTTTTATATCCAGCCATGTTCCTCATGTAAAGACACATGGTGGTTCTTTGCTCAGCTTGACTAGGTGGTTTACTCCTCTTTTCTTTGGCTTTTTGTTCTACAACAGACTTTCTTCTTAAATTTATTAGTTCAGCAAGTTGTCTTGACTTCTCTTCAATGGACAACACTTCATCTGCTCTGAGTTCACCAAGTCTTTCCTTTAAAACATCATCAGCATCAATCATAGACTGAACTTGTGCAGCGTCATTAAACCTTGCTTGTTCATCATCATGTAACTTCTTAGCCAGAAGTGCATCAGATTGTTCTTGTGCTAACCTTTGTGCTAACCTTTCTTCAAGGAATTTTGCAATCTCAAATTGTGCTCTTTCATGTTCCAGTGCTTTACTAGCTACCTCTTCATCAAAACTAATCTGAGCAAGAACACTCTTCTTGACCTTCTTTGGTGGCTCTTCTTCAATCATAATGCCTTTTCCTTTATCTGCCCTTTGCCTTCTATCATACACAGCCCTAACTTGTTGATGAGCAGTACCAATATTTTCAGCATCTAAATTTTCTTCACCCATATCTTGCCTCCCCTGAAACTCAACATTCTCTTCAACCAAAGAAATATTGAGGTCTTGATCAATATCAGCTATCTTCCTCCCCTGTTTGGAAGAATCATCCATGTTATCATCTGGATCATCATCATCCATGTTATCATCTGAATCATCATCATCTGAGGTTGTAGACTCCACAATATTTTCCTTTCTCTTTGCTTTAAGTGACTTGACTTTAGACTGCAATTTCTTCACTTTTTCAATGAGCTTCTTGTAAGCAGTACCATACAACTGCTTTGTCTCCTTGAGTTCTTTCTCCAAGCCCGTCACCCTTTGAGTCAATTTGGTACAAATATCCATCAATTCCTTTAGTGACACTCAGCCCTCATCACTTCCAGGTGTGTTACCTCCTGGGAGAGGTGAATCATGGGGCATTTCCCCCATATTTGGCTGAGGAACAACAGATTCCTCTATGGATGAACTCCTATTTGGTGATGAAGTTGGTTGTGAGGCTGATTGAGAACCAGATGAACCTGTGGGTGTGTTATGGGACTCAACTGGGCTTGTTGATCCTTCACCCTGAATGATTTGATTTTGAACCAACATTGTTTCAAAAAGTGAAACTACTATCCCATTAAACCCCTTAGAAGCTATGCTCATGTTACTGAAAAGTTTTTGAGTAAGGCAAGGAGTTGGATAAACATTTTTATGAGATAGAAGCAAACTTTTTCTTATATTCAAACCGTTTGTATAAACCTTGGATACATTAAAAACTTGTATTTGTTATCCACATTTTTCACCATACCATCAAAAATTAGTTTTGAAAAGTTAAAAGTCTTGTTTGTTGCTAAACAAATGAGAGCAGTTGCAATATTGCTACTGAATTGCTCCCATGAGGTTTTCTTTGGACTTAAACAATGAAGGATGATTGTATGAAGAATCTCCATTGTGGGTCAAAACATCCTTTTTGAAAAGTCAGAATTTGAGATGTGTCATACCCCATTCTGGAAATGTGATGAAAAATTTCAGTATTAGGCAAAGAACTAATACCATTTTCATCTGCTAAATGGAGATGCCTCCTAACAGATGACTCAGTAATAGTTATTGTTTTGCCATCAACTGTTGTAATTAACTCTTTGTCTCCATTCTCAAATGTATTGGTAGTAACAGTCTTCCAAAACTATTTGATTTGAGAGACATATATAGTAGGATTGACTGTAAGAGCATACCTGATGTGGGTGGTGTTTAGAAAATCTACTATCTTGTGGAAGTCTTGACTCCTTCTAGTTTCTCCAAGAATGCAACACGGTTATGTGTATCACAAAACTCTAAATTTGCCATGAAAATTGATTAAATGCTTGATTAGAGTGCTGGGTTATGATTGGACTGACTTCAATAAATTGTTTCTTTAGTTTGAAGAAATCGTATAAATTATATAAAGAAAGAGAATTATCCAATTTATGAAACCCTTAAGCGAAGTAATTGACAAAAATTACCCCAATGGCTATAAATAAACCATGGTTATTTTAATAACAATACTAACGGCTACCCAGCAGTACAAATTTTACGCTAGCAGTACAAACTTTGTGCAAAAACTTTTTCTTAGTAGTATGAACTCAATTTTATTTTAAAACCATAATGCACTCTGATAACGCTTAAATCTAACATGTTTTTAGTAGCGTTATTTGTGTTTTTATATGTGTTTTGTGGTTATATTTATATGCTTTTGTTACTTAATCGTACCAAAGTGTGTTTGCGAAGTATATGTAGCAAAAAACAGGAAAAAGGATGAAAATGATGCAAAAACTAGGAAGAAGGAAATATTTATGATTTCATGAAGATTCTTGTGGCAAGTCCCACACCAAAAGGTACTTAGAAGAGTAAAAGTCCATGTAGTCAAGTTAATGAGTTTAAAGATGAAGGGAAAGATCAAAGAACCAAGAGCTACGAACAAGAAACAAGTCAAACGGCAAAAGTCCAAAAAGAGTAAATCAGCAAGCTCCATCCGATCGGATGCAGCCCGCATCCGATTCGGATGGAGGTCAGCTTTGAAGACCAACCGATCGGTTGGACGAAATACCGATCGGTTGGATGTCGTCTGATTTCCAAATCTTTATCATTAAGTCTTGTGCTTGCTACACATCCGGTTCTAGGACCTTCCACTCATAATTCTGCCTATTTAATACTACTTGGAGGACAAGAGAAGAATTAATGAACCAAGACCCTTGGTTGGAGTATTATAAGAACCATTTTATGAGTATTGAATACAACACTCTCAATCAACAAGTAGAACCCATCAACCACTCATCACATACTCTTAAATTTTCGTCCAAAAAGTCCAAGAGCAGAGGAGAGTCGAAGTCCATTTCATTTCTTGTGAGAATCATTGCCTTTTCACTTGTAATCTTATTTTCAATCATTGTAAGACTCTCAATCATGGTTTTTAATGTTCAAGGTTTTAAGATTATGTTTATGTTTGCTATGAGTGGCTAGTGCCTTCGTACACTTGCTTAGATGATGTGAATTACCTATTGATTGGCATATGATTGTGATAACATGTTTTAATTCAATTTCAAGTCGATTCTAAGAACCAATTGTGATCAAGTTTCATAGTGACATTTGTTGGTCAAGTTTAACTAGTTGCTAGTAATTTTAAGGGTCGAGAGAACTATTATTATTCAACTAGTTATAATCATTTGTCTATGAATGATCGTTATCATCTACTATTCTTGATTAAACAAAGAAACTTAATTGTGATTGTAATGAAAATGCTTTTGTCTATCAAAACGGATTGATTGTAAACTATTTCAAGGGTCGAGAGATTAATAGTTTACCATCAATTGTGACCTTTTGTCTATAATCGGTTACCTTTTGTATTGACCATTTCTTAAGCTTGTTTGATAAAACAAAAGATTGTTTTTGTGTTTAAGGTACACCAAGTTATGAACCTTGAGTTGATCTTGAATTGATTGGTTAAACGTAATGCTTGTTTTTATAAACTAAGATCTTGACGAAGGTTTAATTTGTAGAAACAATAGATTAGTCACCAAACTAATTATCATAACCAACATGTTATCCAAAGTTATCACAATCATATTAGTCAATTGTAGTACACTAGTCTAAGCAAGTGTAGTTTTTAATCATTTGAATTTTCATATTATCATTATTGCTTGTTTGAGAAATTTGCTTTTAACTTACAATTCGATTCACTACACAAATCCCTGCGAACGATCCCGACTTACCATAAAAATCTTGCTACAACGGACGAGTATACTTGCTCGTATGTGTTGTTCTTAGATTCGGTAATTCACCCTTATAAATTTAAAACTTGCACGAACCGGACACATCAAGTTTTTGGCGCCGTTGCCGGGGATTTTGATTGTGTTTCTGTAAGTTTTAGTCCATTTCTCACCTAGTTAGTTTTCGTAAAAAAAATAAATAAAAAAAAAAAAAAAAATTACCGAGCTGAGAAACCGATCGGTTTCACATCCATCCGATCGGTTGCCCAGTTTTTCATTTTACCGAGAGATCTATCCGGTCGGTAGGCACTTCCATCCGATCGGATCCTTCAAACCCAATTTTACCGAGAGCATCATTCGATCGGTAGACACTTCTATCCGATCGGTTGGTCAGTTCTGATCGTTTTAAATTGTTTTCATTCTTTGCTCGTTTGTTTAGACATTGCCTCGATTCTCTGGGGAATTGTATGAACACTCGATCAACCGGAAGAGAACCAATTCCACCTCTTTTCGATCCCGAAAGTTTGATACGAACAAGATCTAGAAACAGAAGAAGAATACCCTTTGTTCCATTAGCCAATCGTGTGCCGAAAGTACCAAACCCCACTTTTGATAACCTTTTTGAAGCCAAACTCGTTTATAATCAATTCACTGATCAACCTTTTCCCATGGCTGACGATCAACCCATGTGGGAAGCCAACCGAGCCGTAGCACCCATTCCTGGAGCTGCTATTGTTGCTGTCAACCTAGGTGACAATTTCATCGTGAAAGGTCACCATCTTTCTATGATCAAAGACCGTCAATTCGATGGCCGTTCGAGGGCCGATCCTCACAAACACATTGCCGAATTCATGGAAATCTGTGGCATGTTCCGATATGGTGATACCAATGTGGATGCCATTAAACTCAAACTTTTTCCATCATCACTTGCTGGAGATGCAAAAGTGTGGTATAACGACTTAACACCCGGAATCATCAATACTTGGGAGGAGATGAGGCAAGCTTTTGTAAGCCGATTCTTTCCACCTGCCATGTTTGATCGACTCATGGGAGAAATTCGTGCTTTCACACAAAACCTAACGAATCGCTCGTCGAAGCCTGGCTTCGTATGAAAGATCTACTTCGAAGTTGTCATGGACATGGTTTAGGACGAGGAACCATTATCCAAATCTTCTACCATGGACTTGATGAAGCATCTCAAGGAATTCTTGATGCTGGAGGAATTTTTCTTTATAAGACTCCAAACCAGGCATACCAATTGCTAGAAGACCGAGTTCTTCTCAAACTGGACTGGTCGAAAGATGCGAAAACCAAACCTTTAAGAAAAACCGTTGCTTTTGCTGAAAGTTTCGATACCTCTAAACTCATGGAGAAAATGGAAACCTTGGTTTCCAGAATCGATTCGCAATACAAAGATTTTAAAGGAGAGATGAAAGAAATGCGAGATGGTTGTAACAACTGTGGAGGTAATCACCCATCATCAGAATGTGACGATCAACCAATGGATCAACCCAAAGAAGGAGAAGCTAATTATGTCCAAGGAGGATACCGTTGATGTGGTTATCGTGGAAATTATTACGGACGAAACTCTGTTAATTGGCAAGATCGTCAACAACGGGATAACAACCGTGATTCTCAACCACGAGTAGACAATCAAACCACACAAACCTCTGACAAAAAAACAGAAGAATCCGATTTTGAGAAAATGATGAGAGAATTCGTAACTGCTCAAAAATCAACCAATGAGTTTGTCAAGAACCAATTTTTCAATCTCAAAACCAAAGTTGAGCAAGGTCAGAAAAATCATCAAGCATCTATTCAAGATCTTGAAAACAAATTTGGTAGACTCTCTGATCAAATTTCTTCCCGACCATCAGGTTCGTTACCCAGTAATACCCAAACCAACCTTAAGCCGACATCATCTGGATCGAACGATAAAACTTATCGTCCACCACAGCCTCAAAATGAGCATATAAATGTTGTATTCACAAGAAGTGGTCTTTCTTATGATCCACCACCCAATGCAAACAATACCACGATCATCGATGATGATAGTGAGGATGAAGATGAAGATTCAAAGAAGGAAAATACCCCAAAAATGCCACCCAAACCCAAACCACCAGTTAAGGCTTACACTCCAAAAATTCCATATCCTCAGAGCCTTAAGAAAGAAAGAATGGAGGAGCGTTATAAGAAGTTTGTTGAAATAATCAAAGAAGTTAGACTCAATGTACCCCTCATTGATGTTCTAGCCGGAATGCCCAATTATGGGAAATTTTTTAAAGAACTTCTTAATAACAAGAACAAGTTGGAGCAAATATCTGCTACCTTTCTCAATGAAGAATGTTCAGCCATTGTTCAAAACAAAATTCCACCGAAACTCGGAGGTCCTGGAAGTTTTCTGATTCCGTGCACGTTAGGAAACAACATCACATGCGATGCTTTAGCCGATTTAGGTGCAAGTATCAATTTGATGCCCTATTCGTTGTATTCTAAACTTTCCATCAACACCTTGAAACCCACAAGGATGAGTATTCGATTAGCTAATCACTCTTACCAATATCCTGTTGGTATTGCTGTGAATATGCTTGTCCAAATAGGTAAATTCATTTTTCCCGTGGATTTTGTGATCTTAGAAATGGAGGAAGATAGTAGAATACCCCTTATTTTAGAAAGACCTTTCCTAAACACCGCTGATGCGATCATCAAAGTAAAAGGAAAAGAACTGAATCTAGGAGTTGGAGATGATAGAATTACCTTTTTAATCGATAAAGCAATGCAATATCCACATTCCAGTGATGACACTTGTTTCAACGTTGATGTAATCGATGAAGTCACTGAAGAAGAATTGGATGCATTACTTGACGATTCTGATCCATTCATGACTACTTCAGAGAAAATTAGTGAAACAAACTTTGATAAAGAGTTCGCTGATTTTATGGAAGTAAAGTTTGAAGAAGAAGAAGAAACAGAAGTTGAAGAAGGAGAAATAGAAGAAGATTTTGAGGAAATCACTTTTAATGATCAATTGAGAATCAAAACATCTCTTCAAGAACCACCAACTGATCTTGAGCTGAAACCACTTCCCGAAAATCTCGAGTATGCTTACTTGGAAGATAATTCACTACTTCCAGTGCATATTTCGTTGCCATATTATAGAAAGAAAGTCTCATTCCGTTGCTCAAGAAGCATAAAGAAGCTTTTGCGTGGAAAACTTCTGATATCCCAGGAATCAGTCTTGATTTTTGCAAGCACAAAATCAATTTCGAAGAAGATGCCAAACCAGTTGTAGAAAGACAACGTCGACTTAACCCCAACATGAAAGAAGTTGTTAAAAAAGAAATCATCAAACTTCTTGATGCCGGTAGTATTTACCCCATCGAAGATAGTCCTTGGGTGAGTCCAGTTCACTGTGTTCTGAAAAAAGGAGGAATGACTGTTGTGACCAACGAACGGAATGAATTAGTTCCTACTAGAACTGTCACAGGATGGCGAGTATGTATTGATTACAGAAAATTGAACAAAGCCACCAGAAAAGATCATTTTCCTTTGCTATTCATGGATCAAATGCTTGAGAGATTAGCAGGGAACAAATACTTTTGTTTCCTTGATGGTTTTTCAGGATATTTCCAAATTCCCATTGATCCGGCTGATCAAGAAAAGACTACATTCACATGTCCCTTTGGAACTTACGCTTACCGGCGTATGCCTTTTAGATTATGTAATGCACCCGCGACTTTTCAAAGATGTATGATTGCTATATTCCAAGACATGCTTGAAACATCGATGGAAGTTTTCATGGATGACTTTTCAGTTTTTGGAAGCTCATTCGAAGCTTGTCTTTCTAATCTCGATAAAATGCTTGAAAGATGCGAAGCTGCACATCTTGTTCTCAACTGGGAGAAATGTCATTTCATGGTGACTGAAGGAATTGTGCTAGGACACAAGATTTACAACGCAGGAATGGAAGTTGACAAAGCAAATATCGATGTCATAACCAAATTGCCACCTCCAACAAACGTTAAAGCCGTTAGAAGTTTTTTAGGACATGCCGGTTTTTACCGTCGTTTCATTAAGGATTTTTCCAAAATATCTCGTCCAATGACGAAACTTCTTGAAAAAGATTATGTTTTCGACTTTAATGCAGATTGCATAAAGGCATTCGAAACATTGAAAACCCAACTGACTAGTGCACCAATTATGGTTTCACCAAATTGGTCACTACCATTCGAGCTCATGTGCGACGCAAGCGATTTTACTGTTGGAGCTGTATTAGGACAACGTGAAGGAAAACATTTTCATCCTATATACTTCACCAGCAAAACACTCAACAACGCTCAACAAAATTATACGGTTACAGAAAAAGAATTGTTAGCCGTTGTTTTTGCTTTCGATAAATTCAGATCTTACCTTGTACTCTCAAAAACAATCGTGTTCACTGATCATTCAGCGTTAAAATATTTGTTTGCCAAACAAGATGCCAAACCGCGTCTCATTCGATGGATTTTGCTACTCCAAGAATTCGATATCGAAATCAAAGATAAGAAAGGAGCAGAAAATCTAGCTGCTGATCATCTGTCTCATTTAGAAAATCCAAATTTGGAAGAGTTAAAAGAAGATGAGATTGACGATTATTTTCCGGATGAAACCCTCATGACTGTTGATACAGTTGATGAAAACGAAATTCCATGGTTTGCAGATTATGCAAATTATCTCGTTGGAAGAATTCTAAAGAAAGGATTAACTCATGCCCAACGAAGTAAATTCTTTTCAGAACTTAAACACTACTATTGGGAAGAACCCTATCTTTTCAAGATGTGTCCCGATGGGATGATAAGAAGATGTGTTTATGGTTCTGAAACAAGAAGAATTCTTGATGAATGCCATCATGGCCCGACTGGGGGACACTATGGTCCTTCCACCACAGCTAAAAAAGTCTTTGATGCTGGATTCTATTGGCCAACTATTTTTAAAGAAGCCCATACTCTTGTTCAGAACTATGATGCGTGCCAAAAATCTGGTAGTCTTTCCCGAAGAGATGAAATTCCACAAAAGAGCATTCAAGTCTGTGAAATATTCGATATTTGGGGAATTGATTTTATGGGACCATTTCCTAAATCGCACAAATACGAATACATTCTCGTTGCTATTGATTACGTTTCCAAATGGGCTGAAGCTGAAGCTCTACCCACAAATGATGCACGAGTGGTTGTTAATTTTCTCAAAAATCTTTTCGCTCGTTATGGAATTCCCAAAGCTTTAATAAGTGATCGAGGAACCCATTTTTGTAACAAACAAATGGAGAAAATTATGAAACAATACGGAGTACATCATCGTTTCGCTACAGCTTATCACCCTCAGACCAGTGGTCAAGTCGAAAATACCAACAGAGCCTTAAAAAGGATACTTGAAAAAATGGTTAAAGACAATCCTACCGTTTGGTCAAGAAAACTCGATGATGCTCTGTGGGAATTTCGTACGGCTTATAAAACTCCAATTGGTACAACACCATACAAACTTTTGTATGGAAAAACCTGTCATTTGCCGTTCGAAATCGAACATCGCGCTTACTGGGCACTGAGAAGCTGTAACCCAGATCTCAAAATGGCTGGAGAAAAGAGATTTTTTCAATTGCATGAACTCGATGAGCTAATGCTAGGATCCTGGACACACGATTAAGGTGGTTAAACCCTCTAACTTTGTGTGTATGATATGTTGTGTTAAAATGATTAAGTGCGCGGAATTCACTCAACCAAACTTAGAAGGTTGTGTATGTTATGGAAATGGAATTGTTATGTTTGTTAGTTAGCAATGAAACACATAAAGATTATTATCAAACGATTCAATATTATTAAAGATAATAATACGAGTGATCTTGAAATATCACTAGGGTTACAACCTTGAATCCTATGTTTTTATCACTTGACACTTGACAACTAACAACAACAATATCACTAGTCTAAGATCTCTTTTATAGTCAAAAGATCTTTACAAATTTCTTAAAGTCTTTAGCCGACTTACTTGGTTAACTTATCCTTTAGTGTCAGTACATCAGATACAACATGTATCTATGTATACAACTTGTTAACTAAGCACATGGAGTAAGATATTATCTACCGTATATTGTTGACCAAAATACAATAAATATCTTTTCGATCTTATCCTTTCATCAGCAGAGTGTTCACTATCAGCAGGAACAATCTATCGCTATCAGCAGAATCCATCAGCAGAGTGCTAAGCCTATCAGCAGAGTGAAATGCTCTATCAGCAGGAACAACATTATCAGCAGAAACCATTTTGCACTAGCAGCAGAATTACACTTAGAGTATTTCTTGGATTAGAACCCGATATTAAACATCTTGAATATTTAATTCCCAACAATCCTCCCATAAACATGTGAATCCTTTCAAACATGTTTCTGAATTAAATCTTGGATTGAAGATCTTTCAAACACTTATGTTCTTCAAGATTGAATATCTTCTCAGTAATTCATCTACTTTGCTCTTCTTTGACTTTAGCAATATCAAAACATATTGAACCAATCTTGGACTAAAAGATGGTGCAATTTCCTTGGATGGAGGAATTATAAGAGGCAATGATGCTGTGTATCTTGGATGCTTGTTTCAACAAGTGAAATCATCTAACCAGCATGTCTTTGAAGTGAAATTGAAACCTTTCTTCGTTTGATCTAGATAGAACTTTCTCCTTTGGAATGTTCTTGTCATTTTCAACCTTCTCATCATCTTGTATGCTCTTGTCTTCTCCTTCCATATATTGGATTATCTTCCTTTTCTGGGCCATTATTTCCTCCCCTGAGATTGTTACCTCCCCTGAAGCAAATAACTTTTCTATCCTCCCCTTGTTTGGAAGATCTCACTATGTACCTTTGACTGATCTATCAATGTGAACTTGTTGTCAGACAATATTGTACATGAAGCCATCAATTCCTTAAGAGTTTAAGTTACTGTCCTCATCACTTCTAGGTGTGTTAACTCCTATGAGAGGTGAATCAGTGGACATTTTGATTCATGATCCATCAATGGATGGTTTTTGTGAATCCTTGAAAATCCTTTTAAGAAATCATTTAACTTAGTAGTATGTTCATGATTTTAGAATTGAAAAATCATACTACTTTCAACCATTTTGAAGAAATCAATTGTATAACAGACACTTAATCAGCATTTCGGTTTAAAGCAACCTCTGGTTGTGTGAGAACCAATGTTTTTCAGTTATAAATAACTGCCTGTGTGCAGATAAACTCATTCAAAGAGCTTTCCTGACAGGGTTTCCAACTCATAGTAATTGTTGCCTTTAACACAAGTGTTAAATTCACTTTTACTAGCTGTTCTTTCTATCAGATGTCCTCAGACTTGCACATTATACTTAAAAGTATAAAATGATAGAAAGTGAGTTGCATCAGTTACTATCTGATCAACTAAGTCATCAATTCAATATGAAATATCATAACTAGATTTCAAGAAAGAAGTTTTAAGGAGCTTTAAAGTCCCAAACTCAGTCCATCATAAACCTATTATGGTCAGCAACTAATATCTCAATTCTGCTATTTCCATTTCACTTGAAAAACATCCTTTGTGTTTACATATTCATATCTGAAATTGTTAGTCTAAAACCAAAAGAACAATGTACAAAGTACTTGTCTTGCATTAGTATAATCATAAGACCAACTATATGAATAACACAATTTAAATTTGTACTAGCAGCACCTTGTGTGCTTTAGCAGTACCTTATGATACATTAGCAGTACTTTATAAATCAGTAGCAACAACAAAAATTTATTTACAAAAACACATCATATTGAAAATTTAAAGATTAAGCATTCCAATACTTGCTACCAAGTACTGAAACCTTGAAACATCAAAAGCTTTTGTTAGCAGATCTGCAAAATTATGTTCTGAAGCAATTTTAAGAACTTGAATTAATCTTTTCTCATTACAGTCTCTTATAAAGTGATGTCTAATTTCAATGTGTTTTGTTTTAGAATGTTGCACTGGATTTTTAATAATACAAATTGTACTACTATTATCAATATGAATAACAGTGTTTAAGAAATTGTACCCATAATCAAGGAGTTGGTTTTGAAGCCATAGAACTTGACTAGAGCAACTTGCAACAGCTATGTATTCAGCTTCAGTTGTTGAATTTGCCACACGTGTTTGCTGCTTACACTGCCATGAGACAAGTCTACACCCAAGGAATTGACATCCTCCAATTGTTGACTTTCTGTCCAAGCTAGCACCAGCATAATCACTATCCGAATATGCTACCAAGTCAAAAGGAGATTCCTTTGAATACCATAGACCCAACCTTGGTTGACCCTTGAGATATCTAAAAATTCTCTTGACTGCAGTTAAATGAGAAACCTTTGGAGTAACTTGAAATCTTGCACAAACACAAACAGGAAACATGATATCAGGTCTAGATGATGTAAGATACATCAAAGAGCCTATCATAGATCTGTAATTGTGTACATCTACATTTTATCCATCTTCATCTTTCAGAAGGTGCTTCTCAGAGTCCATTGGTGTGCTTGCTATTTTTGAATCAGCAAATTGAAATTTTCCAAGTATCTCTGCAACATATTTGTCTTGACTAATAAATATGCCTTCAGATGATTGCTTAACTTGCAAACCCAAAAAGAATGTAAGTTCTCCCATAGAATTCATCTGAAACTTATCTTTCATAAGCTTCTCAAATTCTAAACACATTTCTTTCCTAGTAGATCCAAAGATAATGTCATCCACATACACCTGCACTAACAGAAGATCCTTCTTGTGCTGTTTGATGAACAGTGTCTGATCAATCTTTCCTCTTTGAAATCCATTTTCTAATAAGTAGGAAGCTAGTGTTGCATACCAAGCTCTTGGTGCCTGATGAAGGCCATAGAGAGCTTTCACTACTCTGTACACTTTGTTTGGATGTAATGGGTCAATGAAGCCTGGAGGTTGTGAAACATACACCTCTTCTCCAATTTCACCATATAAAAATACACTTTTGACATCCATTTGGTAGACTGTGAAGCCTAAAAATGAAGCATAAGCTAAGAAATGCCTAATCGCCTCAATCCTTGCTACTGGAGCATAAACTTCATCATAATCTATCCCTTCTTCTTGTGTGTACCCTTGCGCTACTAATCTAGCTTTGTTCTTGATCACCATTCCTCTTTCATCCCTTTTGTTCTTAAAAACCCATCTAGTGCCAATTACCTTCACACCTGTAGGTAAATCAACTAGCACCCAAACCTTTTGAATCTTGAACTGAAGAAGCTCTTGTTGCATAGCCTCTAACCAGCTTGAATCATCTAGGGCTGTAAGAATTGTCTTTGGTTCAGCTTGTGATAGAAAACATACAAACAAACAAGAGTTTAAAAGCTCATGCTGTTTTGAAGCATAAAGGGCATCAAGAAGCCCTTGTTGGTCGGAAGACTTCAATTGTTGTCTTGTCTTCACACCTGACTGTATATCTCCAATCACATGTTCCAGGGAATGAACTTTGTGAATTCTTGATTGTGGTGTAGTAGGAACTTGATAATTTGATGGAAGATTGTTGAAATCCACCTCATTATCTGAGAATTCTGCTTCATTTGTTTCTGAAGGGCCAGCAGCAGAGTCACTTGGCCGAACAGCAGAATCAGTATGCTTATCCGCAGAAACAGATAAACTACCAGCAGCAACAGAAATACTACCAGCAGAAACACTTTGTTGTTCCTGAGTTCCATATTCTTTACTTTCATCTTCAACACCTTCTTTAGCTTTACTAGAAGAAGATTCATCAGTTTTCAAAGTTGATTCCACAATTGTACTTGACCATATTGGCATGATCACATCATCTTGATCTTTCTCTAACTCTGCCTCATTTGTTGTATAAGAACCTGCAAAATCATTAGTTTCTGCAACAAAAGGCACATAATTCATTGAATTTGTTAGATACTCCAGATCAAATAGCCATTTTGGTCCTTGACCTTCTACATTGGATTTGTTTTCTAAAAACTCCACATGTAGATTTTCTTCTACTATTTCTTTTCTTATGTTGTAAACTCTAAATGCTTTGCTATTAAGAGAATAACCAACAAAGAAACCGTCATCTGCCTTACCATCGAATTTTCCTAAATGGTCTAAGGTATTGAGAATTGTCACATGACATCCAAAAGGTCTAAGAAATCCTATTGCAGGAGTTCTACCATTAAAAAGTTCATATGATGTCTTATTGTGAGGTTGCACAACTAAAACTCTATTTTGAACATAGCAAGCAGTGTTGACTGCCTCTGCCCAAAAATTTATTGGTAGCTTAGAATCAGCTAACATTGTTCTAGTAGCTTCAATTAGTGTTCTATTCTTTCTTTCAGCTACACCATTCTGTTGTGGTGTTCTAGCAACACTAAATTCTCTCTTAATACCTTTTTCTTTGCAGAAATCATCCATAACTCTATTCTTAAACTCTGTCCCATTATCACTTCTAATGACTTTCACTTTCTTGCTTACTTGGTTTTCTATCTGTGTAATGAAGTCCTTAAGGATGCTTGATGTTTCATCCTTAGTGGCTAAAAAGAAAACCCATGTAAATCTACTGTAGTCATCAGTAATAACTAGACAATATCTCTTATGCATTATACTCATTACTGAAACAGGTCCAAATAAGTCCATATGAAGCATAAACAAAGACCGATTGATAGAGTTAAAAATCTTGGGCTTACAAGTGGCTTTGTGTTGTTTGCCTTTTAGACAAGTAATGCATGTTTGATCATTTTCAAATCTTTTGTGAGGTAAACCTCTTACCAAACCATTCTTAACAATTTTATTTATGGTTTTGAAGTTAATATGACCAAGCCTTCTATGCCATTTCATTGATTCTTCCAATGTGGCCTTTGCAACAAGACAAGTTAAATTCTTTTTAGGAATAATATTCTTCATGTCTACACTATACATATTGCCCTTTCTAGGAATTCTAAGAAGTACTTGACTTTCATCAGGCATCTTAAAGTCAGGAGAAAGTACAAGACATTCAGTCTAACAGAAAAGAACATTATTCTTTTTGTCACACATTTGTGAAACACTAAAAAGATTATAATTTAGCTCTTTTACATAGTACACATCTACAAAATCTAAATTTTCGGTTTTGATTGTACCTTTACCAGAAATTTTGCCACGAACACCCCCTCCAAAGGTAACATATCCTCCATTGAAAGCTTCAAAATCTGAGAGATAAGACATGTTGCGTGTCATGTGCCTTGAACATCCACTATCTGAGTATCCTTGATCCTCTTCCTGATCATTTGAATGTTCCTGCACACGAATAAGAGTGTTAGTTTCTTTTGGGGATCCAAGCCATTACTGACTTGGATCTGCCTCTTGCATCAATATAATTGAATCTTTTAAGGACTATTGATGCAACATTGGATTTGAGAATCCAACATGCTGAGGCCTTAACAGCATTTGCCCTATTTCCCTTATCAGCAGGAACTGATTGCTTAGCAGCAGGAATTGCTAACTTTTCAATTCTACCCTTTGGTCTCCAAATTTTTTTATGGACCACTGATTTTGATTGAATGGGACTTAGAACAGTTTTAGGTGCACGTTTGAAAAATGATTTTGCACCCTTAGCTGTTGATTTTGGGTTAATAGTCATAAATGGTCGAGCAGCAGGAACTAATTTTCTAGCAGCAGGATCATTTGGTCTATCAGCAGGATCAGATTTTGAGATAGACTTATTTTTGACTACTCTAGGGTTTGATTTCTTAGAACTAGAGTGAAAGTGAGATTTAGGTGTTTGCCTTTTGAGGTTCACTCTATGTTTTTCATACCCAGATACCCATTGGTTGCAGAAAGCTGCAAGATGGTCAAAACTACCACATGTGTAACAAACTTTATTATAAAAAGCAAAGTCATCACCTAATTAGTTAGACTTGAGGTTGTTCCAATTCCTTTGGTTACCTCTGGGCTTGTTGGTGGGTCTATATTGCTCACAATATCTAACTGGTTGCCTAACATGCTTAATGTTTGATTTAGGCCTATCAGTATTGTGTTTGAATACCTTAGAAACACTTGTTTCTACTTTCTTAACCACTTCAGGTTTAGACATAACCTGTTCTACTTCATCATCATCACTATCAGTTGTACAATCTTCAAGAACTATAGCATCTCCTTTCTTAGCAAAGGACACCTTGTCCTGATAAAGTAAAGTTTTATCTAAACTTTTACTTATCTTTGCTACCTTAAGACTCTTACTAGTCTTAGAACCATATTCCATGATTGGTTCTTGAAACTCAGCTAAACCTGTATGTGCTAGGTCAACACCTGGAGGTGAAGGAACACCTCTATATGGTGGAGGGATAGTTTTGTAACCTACACCTGAATTAGCTTTATCAATTACCTGAGCTTCCCAAATCTTATTCATTCCTTTTGAGGAATGTGCTAGAGTATCTATAGTTACCTTAACATTTTCTTTTTCAGTTTTGACTTCAGATAACTGTCTACTTTGATCATTAAGTAGTTCATCTCTAAATGCTATTCCTCTTTTTAAAGCATTTAAGTCATCAGTAAACGTAGATTCATTCTTTTTATAATGTAGAATCTATTTTTCTAGAACTCCTACACACCTCTTTTGATAAGCTAAATTATGAAGGGCATCAATTAACTCTTCACTAAAAGCATCAAATCTCTTTTTAATGTCTTCATAATTTTTAAGATTAGGACATGAATTAGTACAAGTAGGAATAATATCTACCTCTGAATCAGAAGAAGCCATTAGAGCAATCTAATCAACAACAAGAGCAGCATTTGGTGGTGCATCCTCTTCAGTAGCCTTAGAGCTCCAATCATATCCAATACCATCAATGGCCAGCATAGCCTTTGGCTCTTCTACCAGTACTTCCTTATTCCTTTCTTGTTTATACCAAGTGTTTCTATTATCCTGCTTCCTTGGGCTTCTACATTCTTTAGCAAAATGTCCCAACCTGTGACAGTTAAAACATTCTTCTTTCTTCTTATCGAACCCAACAGTATCATTACCATTTATGGTAATTTGCTTTCCAGTTTTCTGCCAAAACTTCTTAGCCCTCATGCTAAGTAAAGCAACTTGCCACTTAATGTCCATCTCTTCCAAATCATCACCATTAAGCTGCTCAAGGTCTTCATGATTTAAAGGAGAACCACTAGCTTGACTGGTTATAAAGGCATAAAATGTTGGATCTCCAAGTCCAGCAATATCCTTTTGTAAACTAGCAGAAGGACCACCATAAGTAACATTAGAAACACTTTCAACTTCATCTACCTCTTCTACATGACTAACACTAGGAACTGATAAGAGTGCAGCATTCCCAGAACTAGTACCACAATTTCCACCTCTTTTCAGACTTTGTTCAACAATTTTAAAGTTATTGAACAAATCATTAAGCTTCATTGTTTCAATTTCTGGTTTGTTCATCCAGACAATAACATGAGTATGAAAATCACCAGGTAGACTTTTCAAGAACTTCATGTTGAGATCTTCCTTCTCAGTCTCAACACCCAACACAGCTAACTGACTGACAAGCTTGTGTAGTCTTGAAAATAGTTTGTCAAGAGACTCATTACTAAAAGCAGTAAAGTTTTCAAATTGGTGCTTTAGTAAAGTCTTCTGTGTCTTTTAGGTAGTTTCATTACCACTAAACCATGCACAAATCTCTTCAAAAAGAGTTTTTGCATCAAGATATTTGTTAAAAGATAGCATTTGCTCACCAGGAATGGTCATAAGCAACAAGTTTCTTGCTTTCTGATCATTTCTCTTCTGTATCTTTTCATCATTGGAAACTGGTCCAGAATTTCTTTTTCTAACTGTCTTCCCTTCAACAAGAACATCTGAGTAGCCTAAAGTGAAGGAATCACCATACTGAATTATGTCCCAAAGAGCATAATCTTGAACCATGAAATATTGCTCAACTCTCATCCTCCATAACTCAAACTCATTGGGTTTGATCATGGGCAACTTTGCAGCAACATTTGTTTGAACATCTTGTACATCCATTTCTTGTTTCTTCTAAAAAAACAACAATATCAACCTATCTCTGATACCACTTGCTAGGATCCTGGACACACGATTAAGGTGGTTAAACCCTCTAACTTTGTGTGTATGATATGTTGTGTTAAAATGATTAAGTGCGCGGAATTCACTCAACCAAACTTAGAAGGTTGTGTATGTTATGGAAATGGAATTGTTATGTTTGTTAGTTAGCAATGAAACACATAAAGATTATCACCAAACGATTCAATATTATTAAAGATAATAATACGAGTGACCTTGAAATATCACTAGGGTTACAACCTTGAATCCTATGTTTTTATCACTTGACACTTGACAACTAACAACAACAATATCACTAGTCTAAGATCTCTTTTATAGTCAAAAGATCTTTACAAATTGCTTAAAGTCTTTAGCCGACTTACTTGGTTAACTTATCCTTTAGTGTCAGTACATCAGATACAACATGTATCTATGTATACAACTTGTTAACTAAGCACATGGAGTAAGATATTATCTACCGTATATTGTTGACCAAAATACAATAAATATCTTTTCGATCTTATCCTTTCATCAGCAGAGTGTTCACTATCAGCAGGAACAATCTATCGCTATCAGCAGAATCCATCAGCAGAGTGCTAAGCCTATCAGCAGAGTGAAATGCTCTATCAGCAGGAACAACATTATCAGCAGAAACCATTTTGCACTAGCAGCAGAATTACACTTAGAGTATTTCTTGGATTAGAACCCGATATTAAACATCTTGAATATTTAATTCCCAACAATCCTCCCATAAACATGTGAATCCTTTCAAACATGTTTCTGAATTAAATCTTTGATTGAAGATCTTTCAAACACTTATGTTCTTCAAGATTGAATATCTTCTTAGTAATTCATCTACTTTGCTCTTCTTTGACTTTAGCAATATCAAAACATATTGAACCAATCTTGGACTAAAAGATGGTGCAATTTCCTTGGATGGAGGAATTATAAGAGGCAATGATGCTGTGTATCTTGGATGCTTGTTTCAACAAGTGAAATCATCTAACCAGCATGTCTTTGAAGTGAAATTGAAACCTTTCTTCGTTTGATCTAGATAGAACTTTCTCCTTTGGAATGTTCTTGTCATTTTCAACCTTCTCATCATCTTGTATGCTCTTGTCTTCTCCTTCCATATATTGGATTATCTTCCTTTTCTGGGCCATTATTTCCTCCCCTGAGATTGTTACCTCCCCTGAAGCAAATAACTTTTCTATCCTCCCCTTGTTTGGAAGATCTCACTATGTACCTTTGACTGATCTATCAATGTGAACTTGTTGTCAGACAATATTGTACATGAAGCCATCAATTCCTTAAGAGTTTAAGTTACTGTCCTTATCACTTCTAGGTGTGTTAACTCCTATGAGAGGTGAATCAATGGACATTTTGATTCATGATCCATCAATGGATGGTTTTTGTGAATCCTAGAAAATCCTTTTAAGAAATCATTTAACTTAGTAGTATGTTCATGATTTTAGAATTGAAAAATCATACTACTTTCAACCATTTTGAAGAAATCAAGTGTATAACAGACACTTAATCAGCATTTCGGTTTAAAGCAACCTCTGGTTGTGTGAGAACCAATGTTTTTCAGTTATAAATAACTGCCTGTGTGCAGATAAACTCATTCAAAGAGCTTTCCTGACAGGGTTTCCAACTCATAGTAATTGTTGCCTTTAACACAAGTGTTAAATTCACTTTTACTAGCTGTTCTTTCTATCAGATGTCCTCAGACTTGCACATTATACTTAAAAGTATAAAATGATAGAAAGTGAGTTGCATCAGTTACTATCTGATCAACTAAGTCATCAATTCAATATGAAATATCATAACTAGATTTCAAGAAAGAAGTTTTAAGGAGCTTTAAAGTCCCAAACTCAGTCCATCATAAACCTATTATGGTCAGCAGCTAATATCTCAATTCTGCTGTTTCCATTTCACTTGAAAAACATCCTTTGTGTTTACATATTCATACCTGAAATTGTTAGTCTAAAACCAAAATAACAATGTACAAAGTACTTGTCTTGCATTAGTATAATCATAAGACCAACTATATGAATAACACAATTTAAATTTGTACTAGCAGCACCTTGTGTGCTTTAGCAGTACCTTATGATACATTAGCAGTACTTTATAAATCAGTAGCAACAACAAAAATTTATTTACAAAAACACATCATATTGAAAATTTAAAGATTAAGCATTCCAATACTTGCTACCAAGTACTGAAACCTTGAAACATCAAAAGCTTTTGTTAGCAGATCTGCAAAATTATGTTCTGAAGCAATTTTAAGAACTTGAATTAATCTTTTCTCATTACAGTCTATTATAAAGTGATGTCTAATTTCAATGTGTTTTGTTTTAGAATGTTGCACTGGATTTTTAATAATACAAATTGTACTACTATTATCAATATGAATAACAGTGTTTAAGAAATTGTACCCATAATCAAGGAGTTGGTTTTGAAGCCATAGAACTTGACTAGAGCAACTTGCAACAGCTATGTATTCAGCTTCAGTTGTTGAATTTGCCACACGTGTTTGCTGCTTACACTACCATGAGACAAGTCTACACCCAAGGAATTGACATCCTCCAATTGTTGACTTTCTGTCCAAGCTAGCACCAGCATAATCACTATCCGAATATGCTACCAAGTCAAAAGGAGATTCCTTTGAATACCATAGACCCAACCTTGGTTGACCCTTGAGATATCTAAAAATTCTCTTGACTGCAGTTAAATGAGAAACCTTTGGAGTAACTTGAAATCTTGCACAAACACAAACAGGAAACATGATATCAGGTCTAGATGATGTAAGATACATCAAAGAGCCTATCATAGATCTGTAATTGTGTACATCTACATTTTATCCATCTTCATCTTTCAGAAGGTGCTTCTCAGAGTCCATTGGTGTGCTTGCTATTTTTGAATCAGCAAATTGAAATTTTCCAAGTATCTCTGCAACATATTTGTCTTGACTAATAAGTATGCCTTCAGATGATTGCTTAACTTGCAAACCCAAAAAGAATGTAAGTTCTCCCATAGAATTCATCTGAAACTTATCTTTCATAAGCTTCTCAAATTCTAAACACATTTCTTTCCTAGTAGATCCAAAGATAATGTCATCCACATACACCTGCACTAACAGAAGATCCTTCTTGTGCTGTTTGATGAACAGTGTCTGATCAATCTTTCCTCTTTGAAATCCATTTTCTAATAAGTAGGAAGCTAGTGTTGCATACCAAGCTCTTGGTGCCTGATGAAGGCCATAGAGAGCTTTCACTACTCTGTACACTTTGTTTGGATGTAATGGGTCAATGAAGCCTGGAGGTTGTGAAACATACACCTCTTCTCCAATTTCACCATATAAAAATGCACTTTTGACATCCATTTGGTAGACTGTGAAGCCTAAAAATGAAGCATAAGCTAAGAAAAGCCTAATCGCCTCAATCCTTGCTACTGGAGCATAAACTTCATCATAATCTATCCCTTCTTCTTGTGTGTACCCTTGCGCTACTAATCTAGCTTTGTTCTTGATCACCATTCCTCTTTCATCCCTTTTGTTCTTAAAAACCCATCTAGTGCCAATTACCTTCACACCTGTAGGTAAATCAACTAGCACCCAAACCTTTTGAATCTTGAACTGAAGAAGCTCTTGTTGCATAGCCTCTAACCAGCTTGAATCATCTAGGGCTGTAAGAATTGTCTTTGGTTCAGCTTGTGATAGAAAACATACAAACAAACAAGAGTTTAAAAGCTCATGCTGTTTTGAAGCATAAAGGGCATCAAGAAGCCCTTGTTGGTCTGAAGACTTCAATTGTTGTCTTGTCTTCACACCTGACTGTATATCTCCAATCACATGTTCTAGGGAATGAACTTTGTGAATTCTTGATTGTGGTGTAGTAGGAACTTGATAATTTGATGGAAGATTGTTGAAATCCACCTCATTATCTGAGAATTCTGCTTCTTTTGTTTCTGAAGGGCCAGCAGCAGAGTCACTTGGCCGAACAGCAGAATCAGTATGCTTATCAGCAGAAACAGATAAACTACCAGCAGAAACAGAAATACTACCAGCAGAAACACTTTGTTGTTCCTGAGTTCCAAATTCTTTACTTTCATCTTCAACACCTTCTTTAGCTTTACTAGAAGAAGATTCATCAGTTTTCAAAGTTGATTCCACAATTGTACTTGACCATATTGGCATGATCACATCATCTTGATCTTTCTCTAACTCTGCCTCATTTGTTGTATAAGAACCTGCAAAATCATTAGTTTCTGCAACAAAAGGCACATAATTCATTGAATTTGTTAGATACTCCAGATCAAATAGCCATTTTGGTCCTTGACCTTCTACATTGGATTTGTTTTCTAAAAACTCCACATGTAGATTTTCTTCTACTATTTCTTTTCTTATGTTGTAAACTCCAAATGCTTTGCTATTAAGAGAATAACCAACAAAAAAACCGTCATCTGCCTTACCATCGAATTTTTCTAAATGGTCTAAGGTATTGAGAATTGTCACATGACATCCAAAAGGTCTAAGAAATCCTATTGCAGGAGTTCTACCATTAAAAAGTTCATATGATGTCTTATTGTGAGGTTGCACAACTAAAACTCTATTTTGAACATAGCAAGCAGTGTTGACTGCCTCTGCCCAAAAATTTATTGGTAGCTTAGAATCAGCTAACATTGTTCAAGCAGCTTCAATTAGTGTTCTATTCTTTCTTTCAGCTACACCATTCTGTTGTGGTGTTCTAGCAACACTAAATTCTCTCTTAATACCTTTTTCTTTGCAGAAATCATCCATAACTCTATTCTTAAACTCTGTCCCATTATCACTTCTAATGACTTTCACTTTCTTGCTTACTTGGTTTTCTATCTGTGTAATGAAGTCCTTAAGGATGCTTGATGTTTCATCCTTAGTGGCTAAAAAGAAAACCCATGTAAATCTACTATAGTCATCAGTAATAACTAGACAATATCTCTTATGCATTATACTCATTACTGAAACAGGTCCAAATAAGTCCATATGAAGCATAAACAAAGACTGATTGATAGAGTTAAAAATCTTGGGCTTACAAGTGGCTTTGTGTTGTTTGCCTTTTAGACAAGCAATGCATGTTTGATCATTTTCAAATCTTTTGTGAGGTAAACCTCTTACCAAACCATTCTTAACAATTTTATTTATGGTTTTGAAGTTAATATGACCAAGCCTTCTATGCCATTTCATTGATTCTTCCAATGTGGCCTTTGCAACAAGACAAGTTAAATTCTTTTTAGGAATAATATTCTTCATGTCTACACTGTACATATTGCCCTTTCTAGGAATTCTAAGAAGTACTTGACTTTCATCAGGCATCTTAAAGTCAGGAGAAAGTACAAGACATTCAGTCTAACAGAAAAGAACATTATTCTTTTTGTCACACATTTGTGAAACACTAAAAAGATTATAATTTAGCTCTTTTACATAGTACACATCTTCAAAATCTAAATTTCCGGTTTTGATTGTACCTTTACCAGAAATTTTGCCACGAACACCCCCTCCAAAGGTAACATATCCTCCATTGAAAGCTTCAAAATCTGAGAGATAAGACATGTTTCCTGTCATGTGCCTTGAACATCCACTATCTGAGTATCCTTGATCCTCTTCCTGATCATTTGAATGTTCCTGCACACGAATAAGAGTGTTAGTTTCTTTTGGGGATCCAAGCCATTACTGACTTGGATCTGCCTCTTGCATCAATATAATTGAATCTTTTAAGGACTGTTGATGCAACATTGGATTTGAGAATCCAACATGCTGAGGCCTTAACAGCATTTGCCCTATTTCTCTTATCAGCAGGAACTGATTGCTTAGCAGCAGGAACTGCTAACTTTTCAATTTTACCCTTTGGTCTCCAAATTTTTTTATGGACCACTGATTTTGATTGAATGGGACTTAGAACAGTTTTAGGTGCACGTTTGAAAAATGATTTTGCACCCTTAGCTGTTGATTTTGGGTTAATAGTCATAAATGGTCGAGCAGCAGGAACTAATTTTCTAGCAGCAGGATTATTTGGTCTATCAGCAGGATCAGATTTTGAGATAGACTTATTTTTTACTACTCTGGGGTTTGATTTCTTAGAACTAGAGTGAAAGTGAGATTTAGGTGTTTGCCTTTTGAGGTTCACTCTATGGTTTTCATACCCAGATACCCATTGGTTGCAGAAAGCTGCAAGATGGTCAAAACTACCACATGTGTAACAAGCTTTATTATGAAAAGCAAAGTCATCACCTAATTGGTTAGACTTGAGGTTGTTCCAATTCCTTTGGTTACCTCTGGGCTTGTTGGTGGGTCTATATTGCTCACAATATCTAACTGGTTGCCTAACATGCTTAATGTTTGATTTAGGCCTATCAGTATTGTGTTTGAATACCTTAGAAACACTTGTTTCTACTTTCTTAACCACTTCAAGTTTAGACATAACCTGTTCTACTTCATCATCATCACTATCAGTTGTACAATCTTCAACAACTATAGCATCTCCTTTCTTAGCAAAGGACACCTTGTCCTGATAAAGTAAAGTTTTATCTAAACTTTTACTTATCTTTGCTACCTTAAGACTCTTAATAGTCTTATAACCATATTCCATGATTGGTTCTTGAAACTCAGCTAAACCTGTATGTGCTAGGTCAACACCTGGAGGTGAAGGAACACCTCTATATGGTGGAGGGACAGTTTTGTAACCTACACCTGAATTAGCTTTATCAATTACCTGAGCTTCCCAAATCTTATTCATTCCTTCTGAGGAATGTGCTAGAGTATCTATAGTTACCTTAACATTTTCTTTTTCAGTTTCGACTTCAGATAACTGTCTACTTTGATCATTAAGTAGTTCATCTCTAAATGCTATTCCTCTTTTTAAAGCATTTAAGTCATCAGTAAACGTAGATTCATTCTTTTTATAATGTAGAATCTGTTTTTCTAGAACTCCTACACACCTCTTATGATTAGCTAAATTATAAAGGGCATCAATTAACTCTTCTCTAAAAGCATCAAATCTCTTTTTAATGTCTTCATAATTTTTAAGATTAGGACATGAATTAGTACAAGTAGGAATAGTATCTACCTCTGAATCAGAAGAAGCCATTAGAGCAATCTAATCGACAACAAGAGCAGCATTTGGTGGTGCATCCTCTTCAGTAGCCATAGAGCTCCAATCATATCCAATAGCATCAATGGCCAGCATAGCCTTTGGCTCTTCTACCAGTACTTCCTTATTCCTTTCTTGTTTATACACTACAAAAAAAAGGCTTTTAGAGACTGAATTTCTAGGGACTGATATATCAGTCGCGGATACATAGCATCGGTAACTGAAACATCAGTTACTGATACTTTTAAGGACTGACCTTTTGTTGACTGATTGTGGCGACTAAAAATCAGTCCTCAATTCAGTGACCCCATATCTGAGACTAAATTTCAGTTACTAATATGCCTGTACGGGAAAAAAATTTGGAGGCAAATTTGTTAGTGACTGAATAAGGGTGACAATTCAGTCCCTAGCACATGTACATCATATCTAAGACTAAATTTCAGTTACAAATATATTTGCACAATAAAAAATGTTGACGGAAAATTTGTTAGTGACTGAATTATAGTCACGGTTCGGTCCCTAATATATGGAGATCATAGCTAAGACTAAGTTTTAGTTACAAATATGTCTACACAATAAAAAGGTTTGGAGGGAAAGTTTTTAGTGACTGAATTTCAGTCACAGCTGCGTCCCTATTACATGGACATCATACCTAATACTAAAATTCAGTTACAAATATGTTTGCGCAATAAAAAAAGTTTGGAGGGAAATTTGTTAGTAACTGAATTTGAATCACAACTTAGTCCCTAATACGTGGACATCATAGTTAAGACTAAAGTTCAGTTACAAATACGTATGCAAAATAAAAAAACTTTTGAGAGAAAATTGTTTATGACTGAATTTTAGTCCCACATAAACCTCTTATACATGGGCAACATATTTAAGACTAAAATTTAGTTACAAATATGTCTACACAATAAAAAGGTTTGTAGGGAAAATTTGTAGTGACTGAATTTCAGTCACAGCTGAGTCCCTATTACATGGCATCATACCTAAGACTAAAATTCAGTTACAAATATGTCTGCGCAATAAAAAAGATTTGGAGGGAAATTTGTTAGTGACTGAATTTCAATCACGATTCAGTCCCTAATACATGGACATCGTAGCTATGACTAAATTTCAGTTACAAATACGTATGCAAAATAAAAAGGTTTGGAGAGACAATTATTTGTGACTGAATTTCAGTCCCACATAAATGTCTTATATATGGGCAACATATTTAAGACAAAAATTTAGTTATTCATTGGAAACGTGGACTTATATTGTGACTGGTATATATTTAACTCCGTTCATTAGCAAGGTTATTGACTTTTACCTATTATCACGAGTAACTAATTCACAAATTTCAAAATAAAAGTGACATATACATACAATAATAAGTTAATTATGTCTATTACTTTTAGATTTTTGACTTTATTTTTTTTAACTTCAAAATACTAATCTAGTTATATATTTTATCTAACACACTAATAAAGGTTATGGTTTGATCCATAGATACGGATTGGTCCAGAGATCACTTGTATGAGATGTATATCCTTTTCAATCATGACTCAGTCCCTAATACATGGACATCCCATGTATAACGATATCATCTCGACTCATTCGTTTAACATCTCATTTATAACGATATCATCTCGACTCGTCGTTTAACATCTCATGTATAACGATATTATCTCGACTCATTCGTTTAACACCTCATTTATAACCATATCATCCCTACTCGTTCGTTTACCATCTCATGTATAACGATATCATCTGGACTCATTCGTTTAACATCTCATTTATAAAGATATCATCCCGACTCGTTCGTTTAACATTTCATTTATAACAATATCATGTCGACTCATTCGTTTAACATCTCAATTATCACTAGTACAAAAATGAGATTTAGTCACACATGCTGTTTTTCGAACAGCCACACAGTTGCTCTTTTGTGTGACTAAATGTACCAGAATAAAATAAACAGCCACACTTGATCCGACTTGTGTGACCATTTCAGAATTACATCTGAGGCTACAGCCACACATTTGAATATTTTCGTGACTATACGTATCTGGTAATTTTTTTTTTTGATTTTTTAGTCACTTGTAATTTGGGACGTGTGACGGATACAAATAAGTTTGAAACATTAGTCACACTATATATATATATACATATGTGACAAATATATGTCACACAATTGAAAAGTGTGACCAAAATCCATATATGGTCACACGAAATAATTGTGTATGTGGCTAAATCATATACTCAAGTTTGTCGCACATTATTTAAACGTGACTGCTAGTTTATGTTGAAAATTTAGCCACATATGAATTTGAAATATGTGACAACTGAAAAGTAAGTTTGAAGCATTAGTCACGATATGCATTTAAAAGTGACTAATATATATCACACACTTGAACAGTGTGACCAAATGTCATATGTCCTCACACTAAACATTTTGTCACACATCAGACCGCTATATTTTACATGTCCCAGCACTTGCACTCAAATTTTCGCTCAACTTTTCACTTAGGGGTGTAAACGAGCCGAGACAACTCGCGAGCAACTCGAGATCGACTCGAAAAATACTCGATTCGACTCGATTACACATTTACACCCCTATATATATATATATATATATATATATATATATATATATATATATATATATATGTATATATATATATATGTATGTATGTATATATATATGTATGTATATATATATATATGTATGTATGTATATATATATGTATGTATATATATATATATATATATATATATATATATATATATATATAAATAGGGGTGTAATCGAGCCGAGACAACTCGCGAACAACTCGAGATCGACTCGAAAAATACTCGACTCGACTCGATTTTAAACGAGCAGAGCTCGAGCATGTCAATACTCGACTCGACTCGGCTCGATTACACCCCTATTTTCACTCAATTATTTTTCAGTATATATATATATATATATATATATATATATATATATATATATAATATATATATATATATATATATATATATAGTGTGACTTTCAAACGAGAACCATTTTATCCGCAAGAACAGAGAGAACCATCAAAAACATACATGCACGCCTTCAATAATTGTATTTTTGCACATATGTTTTCAAAACAACACATATGTTTTAAAAAAACCATAGTTGTTCTAAAGAATTTGATAAGAAATTCGAAATACAAAAATTTTCTTTGAAGGTGTGCATGTATGTTCTTATAAGACGTGCAACGACAATATTGCGGCCGTGTGTAAGGTTTTTGTGAAAAAAGAGGATGAGTTCATAATGATATTGAAGAAAATATGTGGATGTTTACGATTATTGATGATTTGCATGTATTTTTATTTTATTTTAAAAGGCGTGCATATATGTTTTTGGTGGTTCTCTCAGTTCTTGCGGATAAAATGGTTCTCGTTTAAAAGTCCCCCATATATATATATATATATATATATATATATATATATATATATATATATATATATATATATATATATATATATATATATATATATATATAGGGGTGTAATCGAGCCGAGACAACTCGCGAACAACTCGAGATCGACTCGAAAAATACTTGACTCGACTCGATTTTAAACGAGCAGAGCTCGAGCATGTCAATACTCGACTCGACTCGGCTCGATTACACCCCTAATTTCACTCAATTATTTTTCAGTAGCCCCGCCTAAAATTTTCCCCAAAATCAAATTAACCCTCCACCCATGTATATCTTTTTTTTCTCAGATCTCTAACTTCATCTCACCATCTCTAATCTCACACTTCATCTTCATCCCCAAACTAATTTTCTCAATCTCTCTAACAGCCTCTCTCGTCTCTACTGTCAACCGAAAACCATCACTAGTCACCATCCACCAGTCTTGTTGTTTAGGCAGGATGCCTTTACCCTGGATGTATTGGAGGTGCCCCAGGGATCTGGATCAGGTTTTGTTTGGGATAAAAAAAGGTCACATTGTCACGAATTATCATGTGATTCGAGGTGCGTCTGATCTCAGGTTGGTTAAGTTTCTCCTTTTCACTCTTTCCTGTTTTCGAATATGCATGTGAACTCTGTCATTTAAGACTCTGATATCTTGTTGACCTCAGACAAGACATAATATGATTTGTCCAATGTGGTTGCATTATCTGTCTTAATCATTGGCATTGAGATTTACTTTATGTACATTCAGGGTAACTCTTGCTGATCAGAGCACATATGATGCAAAAGTTGTTGGATTCGACCAAGATAAGGACGTTGCGGTACTACGTATCGATGCGCCAACAGATTTATTGAGACCAATACCAGTTGGTGTGTCTGCTGATCTGCTTGTTGGGCAAAAAGTATTTGCTATAGGAAACCCTGTGAGTGTGCATATACTGTTTCTGTGCATGAGAATATATATTTATACTTATGTTGCACATTTGTGCTGTATGTGTTCTGCTAATAGCTGCTCAATCTATATTCTGAGCGTGAACAATCCTCATTAGGTGTTAATCTTTATTTGTTATACGTCATTTGAACTGTTAGCATCAATATGCCCTTTCTGTCGGTAGATGCTCTTTTTTTCTTTTTCTTGTGAAAGGGTGTATCACAACTCACTAAATGATGAACCATAAATCAAATTGTGATGTGGATCTGAGTTTTATATAGGGTTGCATAGACCTTAAGTTTTGTTTACTGCTGGATAGCTCTGACCTTCAGAAATATGATCTAAGGAAAAGAAAGAAATTAGCGGCAACTCTCTCAAACTCTTTTCTGTATTGAGGTTGCATGTGATTCGTAGTTGCTCATCTTTGAAGTGGTTTTACTGATAATCAGTTTTAGCTACCCTTTCCTGATACGCGTAATATCAACCTTATATTTCTAATGTCAAAGGAAACACAAGGCGAGCAAGTGTAACCTAGGTTCGTTATCCCCAACGAAGGTTGAATGGAATTCGCGATCTCGATTTGCTGAAACGTGTTAGAAAGGTGAAAATAAAAGAGTTTTGGGTTTCTTCTCTAAAATAAGTGAAAGATAATTAAAAACGATAAAAAATGTAAGAAAAACGGTTATCTAAAACTTACGTATACAAAAACTACAAAGAAAACTAAAAACGAGCGTTATTAATAAAAATAACGTACGTGCGCAAGTAAAAACGTAAAATTTATGAAATATAAACACTATGGGTACAATTATAATTTTTACATGTTCTATATGATAAAAGAAAATTTTAGAAAAAAGAATTATATTTTTTTGACTTTTATATTTTTTATTATGATTTAATTACTATTTTACAAATAAAAATACGAAATAAATACTAAAACTAATCTAAAAAATCTGAAATTTTTTAGGTAATTACTTTATAACATTACTGAGCTATGAAAAATATAGTGGTGGTAGCAGCTTATTGGAATAAGCTACAATAAGCTAAACTAGTTCGGATAGCTTATTAGACAAAAACGGGTTAAATATAAATGGTATGCAAGCTATGACAGAACTGGTGCTCCAGAGCTAGGGGGAAGGGGTGTGGGAGTTATGCATGTTATTACTAGCGAGAGGTCTTGAGTTCGAATCCCACACCCATTTTTTTTGCGTTTTTATTTTTTTTTTCGATTTTCTTTTTACAAAATAACTTTTAAACTAATTCTAAGCAACTTTTAAAAAGGGATTATTTTTATACTAAGCTTAATAAGCTGATTCGAAATGCTTATTTACCACAGTAGGCTTTATAAAGGATTTTTTTTTTTTTTTTAAACTAGAAATCTTAAAACAAGCTATAGGTTTTAAAATAAGCTAAACTTTTATTTTTTTTGATTTTTCTTTTACAAACTAACTTTTTAACTAAATATAACAAACTTTAAAAAAGACAACTTGATTGAATCAAGCTAAATAAACTAGTTCAAACACCTATTTCACAACAGTGGGCTAGCTTGTGTTTTTATAAAACTAAGATATTTTCAATTTAATCTAGAAGCTTTAAAATGGTTTACAAGCTAAAAGGAAAAGCTAATATGGACTAAGTTAGGTATAATTAAGCCAAGGAAAGTAGAAAAAGCTAAGCCAAGAAGCTGTAAAGCTCTCAATAAGCCAACTGCTTATTTGAGTCAGTATACACTGACTTGGTGCAGGGCAAAAAAAAGAGTTTTGCAGCCTTGATTTAGGGGCTTTAGAGGTTTCTAAAAATCACACAAAAAATTACATAAGTACACAAGCTAGGTAACTCTAAGCATGCCAAATTTCAGGGTCTAACTCCTAAAAACAAAGAAATGAAAAATCGACGAAAATCAGCCCAGAACCACCAAATACGCAAATGTGCAGAATTTTGCAAGTGTGTGGGCTATTTTGGGTTGTAGCCTTGTACAGGGGTTCTAAGCTTTAGGGAACTTATTAAATGGACTATAAGTGACTTAAAGAAACCATGGTTGAGGTCCAAATCAGCTTGAAGCTTGTTGTAGCTTGTTTGAGCTCATGGCAGTCTGATTTTCAAAAGGACCATATAAACATGCTATATCTAGCTATAGGACTGAACAAAGGTTGAGAATAGCTTATGAGGACTTCTAAAAGCTTATGCAAAGTTGACCAAATGGTCAAGCTACAGTAAACTAAGGTTTTGGGCACTAAACAAGCTTAAACCAAACACTCCTTTAGGGACTGTCTGGTTTAATTTTGAACTGAAAATGGTTAATTTATGCTAGGTTATTGAACTTTAATTTATCACTGACTAATATTAAGCTATGAAAATGACTTGACTGATAAAAAAAACATTTTAACTAAGCTAGCTTATATAAGGTATTTTTGGCTTTTTGAGGTTTTTTAAGTGAAATAATGAAACAAGTAGTTAATAACTAAGATACTGAATGAAATATGTTTAGAAACTACTGAAAAGCTAATATTTATAATGATAAGCTTATGATAAGCTTATAGAACAGTGAACTAGAAAATGGAACAAAAACTTGAAATATAAGCTTACAATCGAATTGGCTTTGAAACAAGGAACCAAGGACTAAAAACCCCTCCTAGCTTGTTGTCAACAAGCTAGGAACCAGATAACCCATCCAGCTTAGCTTCTAACCCCCAATAAGAGCTTATTCCACTGCCTTTGACTTTCGTTGACTTTTTCTAATTTTCTTGAAATAGAACTGATAACAACTACAATAAGTTTATGAAAAGCTATTATAAGCTTTCATAAGCTTATTGCAAGGGTTTGTGGTGTTTTTGGTGGATTCTAACTACTAATGGTATTTAATACGAATCAACAAGAATATTGAAAACATGGAATTTTATTACTACTTAATATTGTTACAATACAAAAGTAACAAATTACTTAAAATAAACTAGAATTACAACTGAAAACATAAAAAGAAACTGAAATGACATTACACTAATTTTCTACACTAATTTGGTCCTAAACTACTTGACACTTATTCCTGTGATGCATCTCTTCCTTTTATAGCAATCCCAAATGAATCCTTGATCAAATCCGAGCATATCCCCACCATTTAATTGTCTTGAATTGATCTCAGCCATCCAGTGTAATTTTGGCGGGAAAATGGAACAAGTGGGTTTTTAACTCATCTGAGCACATGGGGTGTAAGGGATAAGCATTGGAGGAGGGGGGTTGTCAGGATAAGGTGGTTTGGTGAAATCAGTGGGTAAAACTAGGGGTGACTGTCTGGTTTTGGCGGGGTGATAAGGAAGGAGACGGGTCAAACATTTAGTTTGACCCTGATATTTAGTTAAGGGTGAGTTGGGCTTATTGGTGTTGGGCTTGAAAATGGGTTTGGGTTTGGTTTAGATAAGCAGCTAAGGTTTAGTTAGGATTTGGATTTTGGTTTTAGTTAAATCACAAGGACCATATTTGTAATATGCTGAAAATTGAGGGCTGATCTTGTAAATTCCCAAAAGTAATCACAAGTACCAAAATTGCCATGTTAGATAAACCAAAGGGACCTATTTTGTTTTTATTACAATTTAAAACACCCGGGGACCTTTTATGACATTTTTCAAAGTTGAGGGGGTGAAATTGTAATTTTTCCAAAAGTTATCAAAAGATTCCAAATTGTCATTCATGAATAGTACAAGGGTATATTTTGTTAAATTTCCATTTTTAAATACCCAGGGACTAATTTTGCCAATTTTGTAACTTGAGGGGTAAAAATTGCTATTTTGTGTAAACTTTTATCCAGGGACTATTTGTGAACAAGTTTGACTTCCCAAGGACTTAAGTTGACTTTTCTATCATTTTTTCAGGGACTAGTTTTGACAATTTGTGAAACTCCAGGGACTGAAAATGACAATTGTTGTGAAATTGATCATTTTTCACTTGTTTTTCAATCTTTTGTACCTGAATCACATAAAAACACATTTTCATGATATTTGTACCATTTTGTGAGTCATTTGCGTGTTTTTGGTCGTTATGTGGGTTTAAATAATACAAAATATATGTGTATTTAGACACATATCAAATCCCCCACACTAAACTATTGCTAGTCCCTAGCAATCTTTTATGAAGTTTTTAATGGTTTTATCTTTTACCAAAAGCCATTACTTCTGGAGTAGCCAATTGTTTCAGTTCAAGTAAGAACTTTGGTACAATGATAACCAAATGATTTTGAGCAAACCATCAGCTGTCAACGGTTTTGATTTGTCTTTACCAGAAGCCGTTTGCTTCTGGACTAGCCAACTCTTAACTTTTTTAGGAATATATGGTGAGTCGATATTACCATACAATTTTGGGCAAATTGCAAGCCATAAACGGATTTGATATATCTTTACCAAGAGCCGTTTGCTCCTGGATTAGCCAATCCTTATGTGGGTTAGACATGGCGGACTGATAACCATTTATCGCGTTCTAAGTGAGAAAAAAATTTTAAAATTTTGGCTAAAATGGGGGTGCTAGATGGTACATTTGATCAAATTCGCAAGAATTCCCCCCCACACTTAGAACTGAATATTGCCCTCAATATTCAAAGAACCGGTTGTTAAACCAACACTTAGAACGTGAAAGGGAAATACTGAATAGCCTTTATTTTATATACACTTTTTTTTTTTTTTTTTTTTTTTTTTTTTTTTTTTTTTTTTTTTTTAGAGATATATATATATATACAACATGTAAAAGAAACAAAGGTAAAAGAAAGATGTGCACTCGTCCAAGGAACAAATATAGACAAGTTTATACATTGGGATAGTGCACAAAGTATGAGCTTATGGTTTAGACAGTTAAGCCTTTTGGGGCTTAACTTGGATTGAGTGAAAGCTTGTAAAAGCTTGGTATAAGCTCCACACTTGAAAATAAAGGAAAAATAATATTATTACACATATTATGGACATCTCCCCCACACTAGGGTGAGACATGGGTATGAGAATTAAAACATCTAAAACCTAGTAATAAGAGCACACAAAAATTTACAAGTTTACACAAAAAATTAAACACTTATGCAGAGTTCTAGGTCATGACAATCTCACAGTGCTCATATGAAAAGGATCAAGTGTCAATTTGACTTCCCACATGCTACACCACTTAATTGAAGTTATCACTGAGTTATTTAGGTCATATGTGTAGTACATCAAACAAGAACAACCACTCAAACATCCTATAACACAGATAAACCATCAAATCCAAACAACCCTTAAATGAAATAAAAATTGAGCTTTCCACTCCATAAGACTGTATAAACATATTATATCCAATCCAGAGGTATTTATGTGTCAAATAAAACCTTTTTTAGCCTAAACAAGTAGTCACACAAGTTTAAACCTATGATTATCAAAAACTAAGCATATTGGCAGTCAAAATGGATTTTCAAGCAACATCAAATCTCAAAACATAATTACCTAATATTATGCTATATAACACGTAACGACAAACGAGATTTAAAATTCGCTACAGCCTTCCCCGGCAGCGGCGCCAAAAATTGATACGCGTAATATCAACCTTATATTTCTAATGTCAAAGGAAACACAAGGCGAGCAAGTGTAACCTAGGTTCGTTATCCCCAACGAAGGTTGAATGGAATTCGCGATCTCGATTTGCTGAAACGTGTTAGAAAGGTGAAAATAAAAGAGTTTTGGGTTTCTTCTCTAAAATAAGTGAAAGATAATTAAAAACGATAAAAAATGTAAGAAAAACGGTTATCTAAAACTTACGTATACAAAAACTACAAAGAAAACTAAAAACGAGCGTTATTAATAAAAATAACGTACGTGCGCAAGTAAAAACGTAAAATTTATGAAATATAAACACTATGGGTACAATTATAATTTTTACATGTTCTATATGATAAAAGAAAATTTTAGAAAAAAGAATTATATTTTTTTGACTTTTATATTTTTTATTATGATTTAATTACTATTTTACAAATAAAAATACGAAATAAATACTAAAACTAATATAAAAAATCTGAAATTTTTTAGGTAATTACTTTATAACATTACTGAGCTATGAAAAATATAGTGGTGGTAGCAGCTTATTGGAATAAGCTACAATAAGCTAAACTAGTTCAGATAGCTTATTAGACAAAAACGGGTTAAATATAAATGGTATGCAAGCTATGACAGAACTGGTGCTCCAGAGCTAGTGGGAAGGGGTGTGGGAGTTATGCATGTTATTACTAGCGAGAGGTCTTGAGTTCGAATCCCACACCCATTTTTTTTGCGTTTTTATTTTTTTTTTCGATTTTCTTTTTACAAATAACTTTTAAACTAATTTAAGAACTTTTTAAAAGGGATTATTTTTTACAAAAGCTTAATAAGCTGATTCGAAATGCTTATTTACCACAGTAGGCTTATAAGGATTTTTTTTTTTTTTTTTTAAACTAGAAATCTTATAACAAGCTATAGGTTTTAAAATAAGCTAAACTTTTATTTTTTTTGATTTTTCTTTTACAAACTAACTTTTTAACTAAATATAACAAACTTTAAAAAAGACAACTTGATTGAATCAAGCAAAATAAACTAGTTCAAACACCTATTTCACAACAGTGGGCTAGCTTGTGTTTTTATAAAACTAAGATATTTTCAATTTAATCTAGAAGCTTTAAAAATGGTTTACAAGCTAAAAGGAAAAGCTAATATGGACTAAGTTAGGTATAATTAAGCCAAGGAAAGTAGAAAAAGCTAAGCCAAGAAGCTTAAAGCTCTCAATAAGCCAACTGCTTATTTGAGTCAGTATACACTGACTTGGTGCAGGGCAAAAAAAAGAGTTTTGCAGCCTTGATTTAGGGGCTTTAGAGGTTTCTAAAAATCACACAAAAAATTACATAAGTACACAAGCTAGGTAACTCTAAGCATGCCAAATTTCAGGGTCTAACTCCTAAAAACAAAGAAATGAAAAATCGACGAAAATCAGCCCAGAACCACCAAATACGCAAATGTGCAGAATTTTGCAAGTGTGTGGGCTATTTTGGGTTGTAGCCTTGTACAGGGGTTCTAAGCTTTAGGGAACTTATTAAATGGACTATAAGTGACTTAAAGAAACCATGGTTGAGGTCCAAATCAGCTTGAAGCTTGTTGTAGCTTGTTTGAGCTCATGGCAGTCTGATTTTCAAAAGGACCATATAAACATGCTATATCTAGCTATAGGACTGAACAAAGGTTGAGAATAGCTTATGAGGACTTCTAAAAGCTTATGCAAAGTTGACCAAATGGTCAAGCTACAGTAAACTAAGGTTTTGGGCACTAAACAAGCTTAAACCAAACACTCCTTTAGGGACTGTCTGGTTTAATTTTGAACTGAAAATGGTTAATTTATGCTAGGTTATTGAACTTTAATTTATCACTGACTAATATTAAGCTATGAAAATGACTTGACTGATAAAAAAAACATTTTAACTAAGCTAGCTTATATAAGGTATTTTTGGCTTTTTGAGGTTTTTTAAGTGAAATAATGAAACAAGTAGTTAATAACTAAGATACTGAATGAAATATGTTTAGAAACTACTGAAAAGCTAATATTTATAATGATAAGCTTATGATAAGCTTATAGAACAGTGAACTAGAAAATGGAACAAAAACTTGAAATATAAGCTTACAATCGAATTGGCTTTGAAACAAGGAACCAAGGACTAAAAACCCCTCCTAGCTTGTTGTCAACAAGCTAGGAACCAGATAACCCATCCAGCTTAGCTTCTAACCCCCAATAAGAGCTTATTCCACTGCCTTTGACTTTCGTTGACTTTTTCTAATTTTCTTGAAATAGAACTGATAACAACTACAATAAGTTTATGAAAAGCTATTATAAGCTTTCATAAGCTTATTGCAAGGGTTTGTGGTGTTTTTGGTGGATTCTAACTACTAATGGTATTTAATACGAATCAACAAGAATATTGAAAACATGGAATTTTATTACTACTTAATATTGTTACAATACAAAAGTAACAAATTACTTAAAATAAACTAGAATTACAACTGAAAACATAAAAAGAAACTGAAATGACATTACACTAATTTTCTACACTAATTTGGTCCTAAACTACTTGACACTTATTCCTGTGATGCATCTCTTCCTTTTATAGCAATCCCAAATGAATCCTTGATCAAATCCGAGCATATCCCCACCATTTAATTGTCTTGAATTGATCTCAGCCATCCAGTGTAATTTTGGCGGGAAAATGGAACAAGTGGGTTTTTAACTCATCTGAGCACATGGGGTGTAAGGGATAAGCATTGGAGGAGGGGGGTTGTCAGGATAAGGTGGTTTGGTGAAATCAGTGGGTAAAACTAGGGGTGACTGTCTGGTTTTGGCGGGGTGATAAGGAAGGAGACGGGTCAAACATTTAGTTTGACCCTGATATTTAGTTAAGGGTGAGTTGGGCTTATTGGTGTTGGGCTTGAAAATGGGTTTGGGTTTGGTTTAGATAAGCAGCTAAGGTTTAGTTAGGATTTGGATTTTGGTTTTAGTTAAATCACAAGGACCATATTTGTAATATGCTGAAAATTGAGGGCTGATCTTGTAAATTCCCAAAAGTAATCACAAGTACCAAAATTGCCATGTTAGATAAACCAAAGGACCTATTTTGTTTTTATTACAATTTAAAACACCCGGGGACCTTTTATGACATTTTTCAAAGTTGAGGGGGTGAAATTGTAATTTTTCCAAAAGTTATCAAAAGATTCCAAATTGTCATTCATGAATAGTACAAGGGTATATTTTGTTAAATTTCCATTTTTAAATACCCAGGGACTAATTTTGCCAATTTTGTAACTTGAGGGGTAAAAATTGCTATTTTGTGTAAACTTTTATCCAGGGACTATTTGTGAACAAGTTTGACTTCCCAAGGACTTAAGTTGACTTTTCTATCATTTTTTCAGGGACTAGTTTTGACAATTTGTGAAACTCCAGGGACTGAAAATGACAATTGTTGTGAAATTGATCATTTTTCACTTGTTTTTCAATCTTTTGTACCTGAATCACATAAAAACACATTTTCATGATATTTGTACCATTTTGTGAGTCATTTGCGTGTTTTTGGTCGTTATGTGGGTTTAAATAATACAAAATATATGTGTATTTAGACACATATCAGCTACCCTTTCCCAATGTACTTGCACTTGTTACTTTTGCAGATGATAGTCTGACAGTTCATGTATCTTTTGCAGTTTGGGCTTGATCACACACTAACAACTGGTGTCATCAGGTATGAATTACCGCAACAAGCACACAGGGTTACATTTGTGACAGTATCTCTTAGTTTTATACCTGTTAAATCGGGATTTGCTTTTGAGGCACGTGGGAACATATTAGGAATACCCTTACTAGGAATTACCTAGATCTTGATTAAGAGGAAGGTATAACATAGTGCACTGCATTTTATTCTTTAACCACATTGGCAAATAAAATTAAGTGATAACTTTTATTAAAGTAGCTCCTAGCCTCCAAGTATTACACTTGTCAAAGATGAGGCATCTTTTTCTATGTGTTTAGGAACATATTAGGAACAGTTATTACCAGGAATTGCCTGCATCTTCATTAAAAGAAGGGGTCTAAATACATTATTATTTATCAACATGGCACACTGCATTGTATATTTTAATCATATGGAGACACATAAACTAAGTGATGACTTTTATACAATTAAATTGCAACAGTTTTATGGAAATCTGTTCCTATGGTAAGTAAGGCAGTACCGAGCCACTAGATGACCATAGTGACAACTGACAAGTGCATGTTGTGGCATATGTCCTGTGAGAAGCAGTTAAATGTGCCAATAAGAGTAATTACAAAACAAGAAAAAAAAGGAGGACATACAGTATACCATGAAACACAATCCTATATTCTTATTTTATTTCAAATGTTGATATTGCAAACAATTGAAACAATCCAACATCAAAAAGACTTATTAAGTACATACTTAAGGAAGTATTATTGTTCAAGTCACCATGCATTGTCAATTTGTCAACTAACCAACAAAATCCGCTACAGAAAGAAAGCTAAAAATCCTAAAATAATAGCAATCAATGACAGTATGTTTCTGAACCATCTATTCTGTAGCAATTAGAATTTAGAGTGACAATAAACAAGCACAACCATCATGGTGAGCAATTGAAACTGAATGAAAATACCGATTGAGTGTAACCTTTTACAAGGGCAGAGCAATTTGGATGGCAACAGAAAATTGCACTTTTTTTTGTCTTCTATTCTTTTCATTCGCATTGTATCAGATATTAGAGATACGTGTTGAATACAAGTCATGCCAGACTATAGTGGTTTTGAACTTAGGATAGCCTTGTTTTCTCCAGGTCAATCTATTCAGGTAGCAAATAGCATTTTTTGAGCGCCAATCGTCAATGGATGTATGGTATCCAGTGGATCGTGATTCAGATGTTATACAAGTATGATTTTTCACCTATAATCTTGCTGAAATTGCGAACTACCTAAATCTGTCACTTCACTGCTAATTACATAATTGTAAACTTTTTGTCGGATCATTATGATTGGCAGAGTGCGCATACAATTGAAGGGAAGTGTATTGTTCATTCGTTTAAAAATTATACGAAGCTGGAGAATGTGGGCACTGAGGATTATTTTTGTTGGTTTGAGTATAAGGCTGCTACTGGTGGTTTCACACCTGATCGTGTTGCTGTTGAGTACTCGATCTTTTGATTTTGTGTAATTGTTTTGTTATGAACTGTACAGTAAGAAGTAATTGTTGGGTTTTTTGAAATATGCGCTGATGGAAAGTATCATGACATTAATATAGGTTATGTTTTATTTTTGTGACTCCTAAATGACAATACCGTTATACATAGGTTTCATCCGTTATACATAGGTTTCATCCGGCGTGTATGGGCATGACCATTGAAGATGCATAGAAATTGGAGCAGTTTATGTTCTCTGAATGCATTTCTGACGGTGATGCAAAAGGGCCATTGAACTCATTCCCAGTAGCACCATCTGCTGAGGCTAAGGTGAAAAGTCATTTCATTGAATGTCACCTGCTTGCCTTTGATAGCTGCCACTTTTTTCATGTCTTCTATATAAAATTTGTTCATTTGGTACCATTGCGTGATGGGTAATGATGCATAGACCTTAGAACATCCACATCAATGATGTTGTAAGTCAAGCTGCAATTGATGCTGTAAGTATTTTTTATCCAATTGAGTTTTTAATCCCACATATATGCATAATTTTTATAATTTGCTCTGTTTGCTAGTTTTTTTATGTATAAAATTTCACACCCAACTTGTGACTTGAAGATATCTCTACTAAAGGTAGTAACTGTGTATGACTTGTATGTTTCAGCATGTTGTTAGACTGGACAGTGAGATTATGTATGATCGAGACTTTGACTATGATTATTTTGGATTTAAAACCCTTGAGAGATCTTATCTCTTGAAGATTGAAGGGAAGGTTGTTGAAAGGCCTCAGCATATGCTAATGAGGGTTGCTGTTGGGATTCACAAGGATGATATTACTCCTCTTCATGACGATGTTGTTCACATAGTTGTAATGTATAACATTTTTATCTATGTTGTTTTGTATAAACGCGTAATTTTCTTCCGGATTGTTGTGCTTGTTAGCGTCTATATAAAATGTTAAGGTTTTTAAACATTGTTTGGGTTTGGTGTAAATAAAATTGTTCCGGTTCATCGGTGTATTTTTTAATATGGACTGAAATCGTCCGATTTCTAGGACTATTAATTAGTCTTTAAATCCTTTTTTTGCAGACTAATTTAAAACTAAATTTCAGTCTCTAAAAAGATAAAATTAAAATTAAGGACTAAAATTGCCTAGTTTTTGGGACTAATTATCAGTTACCAAAGCCTTTTAATGGAGAATGATTTGGTGATGTTTTGAAACTAATTTTCAGTCACCAAAAGTAGCAAATCATAGACTGAAATCGTTTGTATTCTGTGACTAACAATCAGTCTTTAAAGCCTTTCATCGGAGACTAATCAGTTTTTAAATCCTATTATTAGAGACTGATTTGGTACGGTGATCTACAAAACAACGAAACGTATTAGGGACTATAAACAATGTTCATGGACTAATTTTCAGTCCCTAAATCCATGTGTTAGTAACTGATCAAACATAGTATTGGCGAATGACTTTTCAGTCGCCGATAATATGCATCGGGGACTGAAATAACATGATACCAACCCATAGAAATAAGGACTGACTTTTTTATTTTGGAGACTGATCTCTGGTCCTCGTTGGTTCGATACAACAAGGACTGAATTTCAGTTGATAACGTCACTTTCCGTAACTAAGCTTCTACCACTGATTAGTGACTAGCAAAATCAGTCCTTGATAGACCATCCGTAACTGATCATGGTGTATCGGAGACTGATTTTTCAGTCTCTGAAAGCCTGTTTTTTTGTAGTGATACCAAGTGTTTCTATTATCCTGCTTCCTTGGGCTTCTACATTCTTTAGCAAAATGTCCCAACCTGTGACAGTTAAAACATTCTACTTTCTTCTTATCGAACCCAGCAGTATCATTACCATTTATGGTAATTTGCTTTCCAGTTTCCTGCCAAAACTTCTTAGCCCTCATGCTAAGTAAAGCAACTTGCCCCTTAATGTCCATCTCTTCCAAATCATCACCATCAACCTGCTCAAGGTCTTCATGATTTAAAGGAGAACCACTAGCTTGACTGGTTATAAAGGCATAAAATGTTGGATCTCCAAGTCCAGCAATATCCTTTTGTAAACTAGCAGAAGGACCACCATAACTAACATTAGAAACACTTTCAACTTCATCTACCTCTTCTGCATGACTAACACTAGGAACTGATAAGAGTGCAGCATTCCCAGAACTAGTACCACAATTTCCACCTCTTTTCAGACTTTGTTCAACAATTTTAAAGTTATTGAACAAATCATTAAGCTTCATTGTTTCAATTTCTGGTTTGTTCATCCAGACAATAACATGAGTATGAAAATCACCAGGTAGACTTTTCAAGAACTTCATGTTGAGATCTTCCTTCTCAGTCTCAACACCCAACACAGCTAACTGACTGACAAGCTTGTGTAGTCTTGAAAATAGTTTGTCAAGAGACTCATTACTAAAAGCAGTAGAGTTTTCAAATTGGTGCTTTAGTAAAGTCTTCTGTGTCTTTTTGGTAGTTTCATTACCACCAAACCATGCACAAATCTCTTCAAAAAGAGTTTTTGCATCAAGATATTTGTTAAAAGATAGCATTTGCTCACCAGGAATGGTCATAAGCAACAAGTTTCTTGCTTTCTGATCATTTCTCTTCTGTATCTTTTCATCATTGGAAACTGGTCCAGTATTTCTTTTTCTAACTGTCTTCCCTTCAACAAGAACATCTAAGTAGCCTAAAGTGAAGGAATCACCATACTGAATTATGTCCCAAAGAGCATAATCTTGAACCATGAAATATTGCTCAACTCTCATCCTCCATAACTCAAACTCATTGGGTTTGATCATGGGCAACTTTGCAGCAACATTTGTTTGAACATCTTGTACATCCATTTCTTGTTTCTTCTAAAGAAACAACAATATCAACCTGTCTCTGATACCACTTGCTAGGATCCTGGACACACGATTAAGGTGGTTAAACCCTCTAACTTTGTGTGTATGATATGTTGTGTTAAAATGATTAAGTGCGCGGAATTCACTCAACCAAACTTAGAAGGTTGTGTATGTTATGGAAATGGAATTGTTATGTTTGTTAGTTAGCAATGAAACACATAAAGATTATCACCAAACGATTCAATATTATTAAAGATAATAATACGAGTGACCTTGAAATATCACTAGGGTTACAACCTTGAATCCTATGTTTTTATCACTTGACACTTGACAACTAACAACAACAATATCACTAGTCTAAGATCTCTTTTATAGTCAAAATATCTTTACAAATTGCTTAAAGTCTTTAGCCGACTTACTTGGTTAACTTATCCTTTAGTGTCAGTACATCAGATACAACATGTATCTATGTATACAACTTGTTAACTAAGCACATGGAGTAAGATATTATCTACCGTATATTGTTGACCAAAATACAATAAATATCTTTTCGATCTTATCCTTTCATCAGCAGAGTGTTCACTATCAGCAGGAACAATCTATCGCTATCAGCAGAATCCATCAGCAGAGTGATAAGCCTATCAGCAGAGTGAAATGCTCTATCAGCAGGAACAGCATTATCAGCAGAAACCATTTTGCACTAGCAGCAGAATAACACTTAGAGTATTTCTTGGATTAGAACCCGATATTAAACATCTTGAATATTTAATTCCCAACAGCTAAGACTCCAAGCTTATGAGAACTCCAAGCTTTACAAAGCTAGAACCAAAGCGTATCATGACAGAAAGCTTAGAATCCGGAAAGAATTCAAAGCTGGAGACAAAGTTCTGCTTTTTAATATGAAATACAAGTTCAAAGCTCCCAAGCTGAAACCTAAATGGTTCGGACCGTATATAGTGAAACATGGATTTCCATCTGGATATGTTGAATTGCATGACAAACATGGTGGAAGTTTCATTGTTAATGGGCACCGAATTAAATTGTACTATGACAAGGAGCAAATGAATGAAGTTTCTATCAAAGAGATTCCACCTGAATCGGAATATGAAGCTATAACAATCATGGCACCCTTTTCGGCCGATTTCAAGAAAAACATTTCGTGGGCTGAGGATTCTGGTTATATCTATGACGTTCTTCCTAGACCATGGGAGAAAATTAAATTGGAAGACATAGATGAAACTGGAGAAGGAATAGTGATAGAAAATGTGGTGTATGTTCCAAAATTCTCAAAGAAGAAATCAGAAATTGCACCAACATAAAAAGGAAATTCGAGTCCGGCTGATGACTCGTTAATAAAACAAGCGCTTCTCGGGAGGCAACCCATGTGTTTTCATTTTTATTTTTATTTTCAAGTGATTTAACCCCAAAGTTTTTCTAAATTGCTTAGTTGAACTTAAGTGTGGGGGTGTATCACTGACTCTTGAATAAAACGTAGAAATATTTCGTGTGTGTTTCTTTTTGTCTTAAGATTACAGCAGGTAATGATTCCAAAGTATGGACACTTGGATCCAGAATCTTCTGAAGCAAGAAAATATGGTTTATTCTCTTATTTCCCTATTTTCATTCTTTTCATATATCACATTGAGGACAATGCTTAACTTAAGTGTGGGGGGTGAATAGGAAAATAAGGATAAATTGTAAGTTCTGAGCTAAATTTTAAATTTTGTTTGCCCTTATGATCTAGTTCTTTGTCATTTAAAGGATTATATATTAAAGTAACTGGATCTATCCACTGGTAAACCTGTAATTTTTGAAAATTCGAGATGTGTCCCGATTAATATTGCAATCCATTCTGGGATCGATAACATTAGCTAGCACATATTATAGCCCTTACCACTAAATTGTGAGGATTTGAGCCTATTCCGTATATAGCATACATCTTTTATGCTTAGATCTTTTGCTATGAGTGTGTCGGTGATTTTATTTATTCTAGAACTTGTACTTGTAAATCATTACGAGACCGTTGTGAGATCACATTTTTGTGATATAAGTGTATATGCGTGATAAGAGGCAACCTTAGGATTTAACCCAAATGGCCTTCCATTTACATATAATGATATATTAGCTAGCTACATCGGCTAGTTTACCACCAGTATAAACCCTTTTGTTAGCGTTTATCTTTAACGCTAGATACCCCTAGTTACACCCTCTGAGCTTATCTTTTTCTTTTGATAAAACCCAAAAAAAAATTCAAAAAGATTTTACACCTTTTAGCCTAGCCTTACCCCTAGTCAAGTCTTGGTTGGTTACTAGCTATTTGGCAAGATGGATGTTATGTGGGAAATCATGAAAGTGTGAAGAAAGTTGTAAACTCCAAAAGTTGTGAAGTCATCGCAATTATATGATGACAAGTGTTTAAGATTAAAAAAAAAAAAAAAAAAAAAAAAAAAAAAAAAAAAAAAAGGAGAAAAAGAGTCATCGCAACTATAAGGTGACAAGAATAAGCCAATGGGCTAGTGAATAAAGTATGAATCAAGGAAGTATGGAGTTTCTCGCAAAATGGCATGATAGTGGTTTGTAATAGCTAGTAACATTCGGTTAATAGACTTTGACTAGTTTTTGTTTTTATCATCAAACCTCTCTCAAATATATCCCATGCCTTATCCTACCCTTTTTGACTTTGTGAAATTATTAAATGTATGGACATGTAGTGACCATCCGATTTCTTGAGGAATTGAATAACGTTGTTAGCGATCTGGGGCGTATTTTGGTGACCATCCGTTATGCAAGTAACGTTGTTAGCGAACCAAGGTACAATCTAGTGACCATCCGTTATTTGGTAATGCAAGAATTTGTTGTTAGCAAGCTATTATGTTTTGCATGAGATAGTGGCACATAAGTCTGATATTTCCCCTAAGCCTTAAACCCGAATAAAAGTCCTCTTTGACATGTATACTTGGCGCTCACACCATTTCGGTGTAGTTTTGTTTCTTGTACAAGCTAATGGTAATATTTAGATCATGACTGAGCAAATGAGTGTCATTCCTCTTATATACTCCACCGATCATACAAATGAGTGTTTTGAGTGAATTATAGTTCATTTCCCTTTCGTGAGGTGTTCAGTAATGTGTATCATACAAGAAAATCATTTGGGTATTGTCAAACATCTCGATGCTTCAACCATAAAAGCTTAGAATGATGGATCTAACTTGTACCCGAACTTGGTAGATTTGCATCACATCTTTTTTTTAAAAAAATCCTTGTGTACCATGTGGATAATTGTTTTTATTGCTAGATTTGCTTGAGGGCAAGCAAATTTCAAGTGTGGGGGATTTGATAACGCTTAAATCTAACATGTTTTTATTAGCGTTATTTGTGTTTTTATATGTGTTTTGTGGTTATATTTATATGCTTTTGTTACTTAATCGTACCAAAGTGTGTTTGCGAAGTATATGTAGCCAAAAACAAGAAAAGAATGAAAATGATGCAAAAACGAGGAAGAAGGAAATATTTATGATTTCATGAAGATTCTTGTGGCAAGTCCCACACCAAAAGGCACTTAGAAGAGTAAAAGTCCATGTAGTCAAGTTAATGAGTTTAAAGATGAAGGGAAAGATCAAAGAACCAAGAGCTATGAACAAGAAACAAGTCAAACGGCAAAAGTCCAAAAAGAGTAAATCAGCAAGCTCCATCCGATCGGATGCAGCCCACATCCGATTCGGATGAAGGTCAGCTTTGAAGACCAACCGATCGGTTGGACGAAATACCGATCGGTTGGATGTCGTCTGATTTCCAAATCTTTATCATTAAGTCTTGTGCTTGCTACACATCCGGTTCTAGGACCTTCCACTCATAATTCTGCCTATTTAATACTACTTGGAGGACAAGAGAAGAATTAATGAACCAAGATCCTTGGTTGGAGTATTATAAGAACCATTTTATGAGTATTGAATACAACACTCTCAATCAACAAGTAGAACCCATCAACCACTCATCACATACTCTTAAATTTTCGTCCAAAAAGTCCAGGAGCAGAGGAGAGTCGAAGTCCATTTCATTTCTTGTGAGAATCATTGCCTTTTCACTTGTAATCTTATTTTCAATCATTGTAAGACTCTCAATCATGGTTTTTAATGTTCAAGGTTTTAAGATTATGTTTATGTTTGCTATGAGTGGCTAGTGCCTTTGTGCACTTTCTTAGATGTTGTGAATTACCTATTGATTGGCATATGGTTGTGATAACATGTTTTAATTCAATTTCAAGTCGATTCTAAGAACCAATTGTGATCAAGTTTCATAGTGACATTTGTTGGTCAAGTTTAACTAGTTGCTAGTAATTTTAAGGGTCGAGAGAACTATTGTTATTCAACTAGTTATAATCATTTGTCTATGAATGATCGTTGTCATCCACTATTCTTGATTAAACAAAGAAATTTAATTGTGATTGTAATGAAAATGCTTTTGTCTATCAAAACGGATTGATTGTAAACCATTTCAAGGGTCGAGAGATTAATAGTTTACCATCAATTGTGACCTTTTGTCTATAATCGGTTACCTTTTGTATTGACCATTTCTTAAGCTTGTTTGATAAAACAAAAGATTGTTTTTGTGTTTAAGGTACACCAACTTATGAACCTTGAGTTGATCTTGAATTGATTGGTTAAACGTAATGCTTGTTTTTATAAACTAAGATCTTGTCGAAGGTTTAATTTGTAGAAACAATAGATTAGTCACCAAACTAATTATCATAACCAACATGTTATCCAAAGTTATCACAATCATATTAGTCAATTGTAGTACACTAGTCTAAGCAAGTGTAGTTTTTAATCATTTGAATTTTTGTATTATCATTATTGCTTGTTTGAGAAATTTGCTTTTAACTTACAATTCGATTCACTACACAAATCCCTGCGAACGATCCCGACTTACCATAAAAATCTTGCTACAACGGACGAGTATACTTGCTCGTATGTGTTGTTCTTAGATTCGGTAATTCACCCTTATAAATTTAAAACTTGCACGAACCGGACACATCACACTCATACATTTGGAAAGGATTAAGTATAAAGGAAGAAACTTAATCAGTTTGGTGATATTGTTGTTCTTGCATTACAACACATTTTACTGTTTCAGTGTTAATAGTCTTCTAAGTATTAAAGAGTAGATTTTTAAAAAAGACTGCTATTATCCAAGAAACCAAGCACCCCTTTATGATCAGGGGAAACACAGATAAAGATTCCTCTTTTGCCCATAAACCCTCAGCATTCTTTTCACCACTTAGCCTTATGCAAATTTTGGTTTGTTGACTTCCTTAAATCAAACATTCACAAGCAACCATAAACAATTAATTAAACATCAAATATTTCATTAATATTTTTTAAAAGCTACAACCATACATCTAATTATCCAACCTAAATACTAAACATACTAAAAACATAAAAACACCATCATCATAAACTGCTTTACTCCATTTCATACCAACTTGTTAGAACCAGAGCTCTCTTCCCTGCTTTCCATCCACTTCTTCCTTTCCTTGAGTCGTTTAAACATAATTTCAAGATCGCGAATCCTCTTTTCTAGATCATAAGGGTCTTCATAGATATCTTGCTGCTCCCCCTGGTTTTGATGCACCACCACATTTTGCTGCTCCACCACATTTTGCTGTTGATCCTCTTCATTTTGCTGCACCACCTCACTTTAAGCCACCTCCGCATCCTGTTGATCCTCCTCCTCCTCTTCATCTTGTTCCTCCTCCTCCACATCATTCACTCCCAAAACCTCATCCCAGTAAAAGTCTTTTAAATGCAGCTAGTTCAAAATTCTTCTCCTCATCCATGTATCTACCTGCCTATACGACCCATATTCTGCAATGGGTTCATCACCGAAAGCATCAAACACTGTGTCAAACAGCAAATAGTTGTTTAACACGAACTCGTACTCTTCTGCATCATTTTGAAAGTTACCTTTATTTGTTGTCATTGTTGAATTTTTCTTTGAATTGAAAGGGATATATGTGTTTGTGTGTGTTCTTTGGTATACAATTGATAGGTATAAATAGGCTGGAGAGGTAGATGAATGGTTCCCAAGACTTTAGGCGGGAAAAGGGACCAAAGGCGCGCGCCAAAAGTAAATTGTGAATTGAAGTTGTACGAAAAAGTCTCCAATTTCCTTTTACCAAGTATTGACTTTCCATGTACAATGAGTTGATGCAACAACTAGTTGTATCTCATGCTTTGTGAATAATAAACTTCCAAACTCAATATTTCCAACTAGTTGGTTGTGATGTTTGGGATGATTTGGGATCGGGTTCATTATTATTGACCCGAGGGAATAAATGTTTATCCTTGACTCGAAAAGAAATAGTAACTCATTTGTTGCGACTTGATATTGACTCGAGTTGGACAAAATAAAAGAAAGAAATAAAAACAATTGTTAAATTAAAAGTTGTAAAGATATTTGTTATTAAATTTGGTTAATAACGAAGTAAGAAAATTAGAAGTGTACGTGAGACCATGATTGTCAGAATCCTGATCCTGATCTTAGGATCTTACGATTTTACGATACTGCAAAACAAAAACGATCCGGATCATACAAAGGATCTTTAAAAGCTTAAGATGTTATAGGATCCCGATCTTTACCATAGGATCTTAAGTAGTATCCCGATTTTGAAAACCTTACGTGTGACATTTGGGATAAAAACAGAACACACGAGGGCTATTGGACTATTCGAGACATGCTACCCGTACACTAACATATTTGGATTTATTGGACTATTCGTATGGTTATTGTTTGAGTTACGGATTGGTTTAGCGTTTAGGTTTTAGGGTTTAGGGTTTATATAAATACTCGTTATATTGTAAATTACTTGGGGAATTGATTTTCAATAAAATCTTTTGACTTGGAAACGTTCGATAAATGAAAGAGTCATGGCGAAATTTTGTTATTTCAAAAGATTAATTTTGTCGTAAGTCCAAACTTGTTTTAAATCATAAAACGAGTATACCTTGTACTAATAAATGGGATTATGGGAAAATACCGACGATTACCAATCGACTCATCTTACTTGATATGTTTTTTGTTAGTTATCTCTTTGACTTGTTTTCGTCATCTCGTCTCGACTCGAGTTATTGTCAATACTCTTCTCGACTATTCAGTTATTCGTTTTTTTGGAGTGTGTACTCGTGAGTCCGTGTTCTCTACCGTTACACGAATGATGATACCAAACCCTTTTAAAAGGCTAAAACGAGATTATTTTTGGAAATGAGAATAATTAACTTTTGAAAACTCTTGTGCATTTGATTTTTTTGGTGAATATCGTGCCGAGTACGTTGCGCTGCGATACGTTGCGTTAAATCGTTTGATACGATATTCATTTTCTTTAACTTTTAAAAAATTTGAATATATTAGAGTATTTTCTTTCGTTTTTTTGATGGATTTTAGTGTGACTTAATCTTAATACGACTAATTTTGTCCATATAATACTCAATTACGGATAACCGATACCCGCGGGGAAACCCGAAAAACCGATGGATAATATTAATCGGGTATCCGGTGGGATATGGGGTGGGTACAGGTATATTATAGACGGGTTCGGGTACAGGTACACTAAAACCGGCCCCGAACCCGAACCGTTGCCATCCTTAATTACCGGCTATAGCCGGTATTCACCGCCACATCAGCACCATTAGCCTTTTTTTTTTTTTTTTACACCTCTTGCCATGTCATAGTTAAACCAAAACACAACTTCAATAGTCAACCGGCAATTAATCCCTTTACCCGATCATTTGTAAACACACACAATAATCAATAAACCCTAATCAAAACGCGCAATCTTCTAGCAAACACAAACACTCAAACAATGAATCTAAATAATAACAAAGGTATGTTTTTTAATATTTTCACATATGAGTTGATGATTCATTGTACAATAATTAGTAACAAACTTTTGATCTATAAATGGTGATGTTTGTGGTTGTTACCGATTCTAATGTAAAGCTTTTTATTATTGAATGTAAAGCTGTATGAATTTTTAATTTACTCAAGTTTATGCTTTAACAAGTTCAAAGGCAAAAATCCCTAGGTCCAAATTCAAAATCATTTCCAACAAGGTATACTAAAGTTGTTATGTGTTTGTGGCTAAAGTTGTATACCTTTATACCATTAATTAATTTTTTTTGAAACACATAGTATGTTGAACTATTAGGAGGTATGGGAAAACGCAGATTGGAAGAGAAAGAGCCCTTTCTATTTCTCTAGCGATGAAGAATATGGCAATGCAGACACAAAAGGGGTAATAATGGTCCATTTAATAAGTGTTGTTTCGCTACTTTTATGACATTCTCCAGACTTAATCCATTATACTCGTTCAACTTGTAGGTAAATGACAAAGCTTAATCCTCTCAAGCTACTCCCAAAACTCAATCTTCTCAAATACCAGTTGAAAAGGCACACAAAAAGAAATTTACTAGAGATATTGTCTTGGGACTGCTGTGTAAGAAGATGGTTTAGGGGTTTAGGATGTCCATTAACAGCATTTGTGTTTTGTAAATGGTATTTGGTACTTTAATATGGTAGTAGTAGTTCTGACATTTAATTTGGATAAATGAAATTATTAATAGTACAATAACTGGTAATTAGTAGTTTAACTGTATCTATTTTATAACTGTAATGATAGTATTTTGGTTTGTTAAATGGTAGTAATTTGTGTTCTTGATGTGATGATTGCACAGTTAGATTTAATGGTAGCAGTTTCTGTTGTTGATTTGATGATTGCACATATTTATTTAATGGTAGCAGTTTGTGTTCTTGATTTCATGTTGGTTTATGATTTAATGGTAGCAGTTTGTGTTAAATTGTATCAGTTTGTGTTCATGATCTTTGTGTAATTGTGTAAATTTGAGTTCTTGATTTGATATGCAGTTTGTGTTCATGATCTTGGTTCTAGATCTTGGTTCATGATTTGCGATTAAGATAATGATATATAACATTTGGAGCCAAAATTTTGATTTATTCAAGTTTATGCTTTACTTAACAGGTTCAAAGGCAAAAATTTTAAATAATTCATTTGTTAATTTCAAATTAGAATTTGGAGCCAAAATTTTGATCCAAAATTTTAAAATCACCTAATTACAAGCAGTTAGCAAGAATAACGTACGATTCATATATTCTTCCTATACCCTCTTTTCTCTCGTAGAAAAAAAGACTTCAAAGAAAACACAAAAATCAAATCTTCTATCATCATTACTCTCCAAGCCAGAATCATTTTATTTTACCCATTTTTGCTCAAGAGTCATGGAAATTCAACCCATTGTTGATAATCCTCTTTTGCTTCCTGCTGATAATGAACATGATGATAACAACTTAGAATATGAATCCGAAAAGTATTCTGATGATGAAGATCTAGATGCGCCTGGAACCAACCAATCAGATCGGATACTAGCTAAGAGAGGCATAACCAGGCTATTTAAGTTTCGCATGAAATATGGCAACCCTGGTGGAATAAAGCTCAATGTAACCTTCGATGCATTGAATAGGGTATCAGGGTTACACAGAGCATTGTTTTCGAGTTTTTTAGGAGATCTAGTTCGTGAGCACATAGGTTTGAAGATTCTTTCCTGGAAGAAGGTGAATAAAGAATCAAGAGATAAACTATCGGCTAAAATCACAGTACATATATACTATTTTTTAACCCAGTACTTCATAAGTTTATCTATGCAGTTACATTATGTGCAACTAATTAACAACATTGTGTTAATCTTTGCAGCGATATTTTGATGTTGACATAACATTAAGAAAATTGGTAATGACTCGTCTTGGTCAACTGCTAAGGAATTTCAGAATGAAGCTCAGAGAAAAATACATTTTGACTAACCTAAATACACCTTCCAAACTGAATGAAGTCCCGGCCAAGTATAGTGCATTTGTGAAATCAGAAGACTGTGTCGAGTTTGTAAACTACACGACCACCGATGCATACAAGGTTTTAATTAGTCATCTTTATTTAAGTCTATATGTCATTTCATAATTTTTAGTTTGCAGCATTACCGCATGTAAACGCCTTATGATTTTGTGTTTTTAGGAGAACTCTGATAAAGCTAAAATGGCGCGTTCCAAAAATATTTATCAGCATAAAATGGGACGAGGTGGATATGTTTATGTGAAAGAGAAATTGGTAAGATTACATAATATTTGTTTTACAAATTGAGAGACGATCAGTTTGAGAAATGAATCTGTTTACATTGCACAATTTGCACATTTGCATTTAATACCTTCATATTTTCGTTTATCTTGGTTTAACTGTACATGCGCATGCATCCTCATATATTCATTTATATTAGTTTAACTTTACATGTGTATGCATTTGATGTTTATTAGATCAAAAATAAAGAGATTGAAGTAGATGAAGAACCCAACCGTAGTGTAATGTGGTTGAAAAGGAGGGTAAACGAAGATGGCGAATATCCAGATGATGAGATTAGATCAGTGGGAAATAAACTTGTAAGTTTGACTGCAAATTCTATTATTTTGCTTATATACCAGCAGCATTAACTGTGTACTAGCAGTAGTAACTTGTATACCAGCTGTGTTAACTGCGTACTAACAGCAGTAACTGTGTACTAGTAGTAGTAAACACTTGGCATATTTTTCACATTGACACAAATATGAGCAGAAATTACTCTAACAGCATCAAAAAGACTTTTAATCCCAACATTTCCTATATTTTTTGTGCAGAAAGAAGCTGATGACCAGATCAAGGAAGGAACCTTGAGTCTTGATAATGGCACTGATGCCATGACAGTTGTGTTTGGTAAGGAAAAGGGAGGTTACGCAAGAGGAGTGGGAAGTGGAGTTACATACAAGAGGTATTTTGGTCTTCCTCGAAGCAGACAAGAAACTGATGAAAGAATTGAGTTACTTCAAACTCAACTTGATAATGAGAGACGCGAGCGTCAACAGAAAGATTTAGTGGTCAAGAAATTGTCGACCGAGATGACCAAAAAAGATGTATTAGTCAAGAAATTGTCCAATGAGATGACATAAACAAAGGGCATCTGATGGCACAGTTGAGTAAACAAAGGGTGCAGTTAAATTTGTCATCTCAATTGCCAGTAGCCTTAGATGTAAGCCATTTTTTATGTTGTTAACAATTTCATTTTCTAATGCTAACACCACTGATGCTAATGATAGCAGGCATTGAACATAAACTGATGAGTCAATGTATTTCTTAATTTATATTGCAGGTGACTCCAATGGCCATTGATAATATAGATAGCAGCGCTAATGAGGTGGACGGAACTCAGTCAAGTGATGTTGTACGTGCTGAAGATGCGAGAATTCAGGAGAAGTCTAATGGCCTTGTAACTTCGAAAAAGGTAATGGAAATAATGGTAAGTAATAAAACAACCCCCTTTGATTTTTGAATTTTACATACATGACTAATGTAACATGTTTTATATATACATATAGGAACCTGCTAAAACTGTCAGACCTAAGAAAAAGCCTAAGTTACGAAAAAACGGGTCTCTAGATTCCCAATCGCAACAAAATGTATCTCCAACACAAGCACTGCCAACAGTATGTATTTCAACATGTTTCTTGTTATTCTTTTGTTTAAATAATTTCTGATATATACATGCAAAAATTCTTTTTTTTTAGCCATTTAAGTGCAAACTGTGGCACTTAAAGAAATCAAATATCGTTGCTTTGGGTACCGTATACAAGTCTCATGGAAAGCAAATGCTGCATAACCAACCACTCCCAAATGATTGCTACATAGTGTCAATTGATTCATCGTTAGTGGATGCAACATGCATACCGAACGTAGAAAATAATGGGTTAAAAACAGTTAAGGAAGGCGTAGGTGGTTTCGTTGCATGGCTAAAGGATCAAGTTATTTTTGAAGAGGAGGTACATAAATGTGTTTTTTCAACCTACATATATATAATTCTTCATATTTAATTCAATGTTTGATACAAGCGTCTTTTGTTACTACAAGTTACACCACCAACTACGATGCAAAAGATTACTGACAACAAATGTGGACCAAAAGTACCATCGAAGCGCAAAAATTATGTCTCTATTGAAGCCATACAAAGGCAATTGAAGAGTCAAAAGGCTTTAAATTATGGTACTTGAGAATTTGATTATGTATGACATTAAAATTATATATTCTTTTCAGTTATATACATTCGAGTTTCATTCAATTTGAAATTTCTTTTTGTTTTTAATTCTGTTTTTTATATATAAACTCATTCCAGCAGCACTAACATAGTACTAGCAATAGTAACTCTGCTTCAGCAGGACTAACTTAGTACTAGCAGTAGCAACTCTGCTCCAACAGTGCTAACTTAGTACTATCAGTAGTAACCCTATGACTAAAAGATGCACTCATATAATATGGTCACCCTTATCAACATTATTGGTCACTCTTTGCTTAATTTGATGTGTGACTAAATATTACAAAATGCCACACAAACATAAAATTCAAGTGGCCATTGGATGAACAATAGTCACAAAAAATACACATTTCTTCACTTTAAACAGCATATGGTCACACTTATTAACACTTTTGGCCACTTTTTGCTTAATTGTATGTGACTAAATACCCAAAACAAACATGCTTTGTGTGACTAAATATTACAAAACGCCACACAAACATAAAATTCAAGTGGCCATTGGATGAACAATAGTCACACAAAATACACATTTCTTCACTTTAAACAGCATATGGTCACACTTATTAACACTTTTGGCTACTTTCTGCTTTTTTGTATGTGACTAAATACCCAAAACAAACATGCTTTGTGTGACTAAATATTACAAAAGGCCACACAAACATAAAATTCAAGTGGCCACTGGATGAACAATAGTCACACAAAATACACATTTCTTCACTTTAAACTGCATATGGTCACACTTTTGGCCACTTTTTGCTAAATTGTATATGACTAAATACCCAAAACAAACATGCTTTGTGTGACTAAATATTACAAAAGGCCACTCAAACATAAAATTCAAGTGGCCATTGGATAAACAATAGTTAAACAAAATACACATTTCTTCACTTTAAACAGCATATTGTCACACTTATTAACACTTTTGGCCACTTTTTGCTTAATTGTATGTGACTAAATACCCAAAACAAACATGCTTAGTATGACTAAATATTACAAAAGGCCACACAAAAATAAAATTCAAGTGACTATTGGATGAACAATAGTCACACAAAATACACATTTCTTCACTTTAAACAACATATGCTCACACTTATTAACACATTTGGCCACTGTTTTTTAAATTGTATGTGACTAACTCCAAAAAAACAACACACGTTGTGTGACTAAATCATCACAAACGTCACATTTATTATATATTCATGTGGCCACAAGACGGCAAATAGTCACACAAAATATACATTTACTTGAATAAATCATCTCAAATGTCACATATATTATATATTTATGTGGCCAAAGGACGAACAATAGTTACTCTCAAAAAACATTTGTGTGACTATAAAGTGTTTACGGTTACTGATACTGATTAATCCAACAAAACTTGTGCCTAATTTGTCACACATATTCGGGTTTTGGTCACTCTTTTTTAATGAAAACGGCCACAAACTAAACAACGTCACCATATGCCACCTACGGTGGCGCGACCTTTGGTGACACACAAAAAAAATGTGTGACAATATGCATATCGTCACACATTTTTGGTCTGACGAAATCTCATATCTGTACCAGTGTTAACAAGGAGTCACAGTTCTTATTAGTTAGATAATTTCATTTTACTTAAGTGTGAAAATAAATGCATCGTTGAATACTAAGTTCTAGTAGTCGTGATTTAGCTCAGTCTACAAAATAATCCAGTATGACTAAATTACAGGTACCGACTCACTTAGATTCATTGACAGGAAGACAGTAATGAAAATTTTTAGATGTGAGGCTTAAGGGTCCTCGGAAAGGATTAGTCAAAAAGGTTAAGTAGTGATTACTCCCAAAACTTTCTGATACGAGCTTAATCAATCACCAATAATTGGAAGTAATGTTGTAGACTCATGCAAATCAGACGAGACATTACTATGATATTGCCATTTAGCATATTTTAAATCCATGAATGAGAGACATATCATAATAAAGGGTCCATAACTACTTATCATGGAGGGAATCCAAGATAAGCTGAACTGTTATTGTTAAAGCTATGATACTTCAGGGAGTGTATCAAGTTTCACACGCATTGTGCAGGGAAAATGTTGGACATGACCAAGATCGAGAAGTGACTACGTGGATTAATAAGTTAATGGCGTTCTCTGATCATGGTGTACAATCACAATGACCTAAAATGTTGATGAAAGGATTTACGTGCAAACTATACAACAAGCTTTCAAAACTTGCCTTCACAGAAATGCCGAAGGGTTACACTGATGCACACTAAACAGAACATGCAAGCGGAAATAAGAAACGAGTATACGAAATTAAATGGAGTAAATGAGGAAATGAAAATACAACGTTATTTCATTAAAGGGTTAAATAGTAATTACCCGAAACTTAATATTTATCAAGAGATAAATATTAGGGGGTAATAATTAACCAAAGACCAAAAACATATCCCCTTAGGGATATGCTCGGTCGAACGTACCTAAAGAGGAGGAGAAAGGGAGTTTGCTTCCTAAACAAACTCGAATACTTGTTCTACAAGTATTCTAGATCCTTCCCTTGTATCCTATAAATACAAAGGGACTTTCAAGGATCTTTATAACAGACACACAATCCCTAAAATCCTCTCCTCTCCATACCCACGATCGATTGAGTAACGGTTTCCCCAAACCCTAACCGATCGCAAACAACACTAAATCAACATGAAGTCGATTTAGTGGTTACCGTGTTTTCGGATCTCACCTAACTTACGTAGGTTCGAGCCCTGGTTCTACCTGTGCAGTATCAGTGGATACCTGACGCAACCTGAAGTGTGGTTTTCTCCCGAAAACCCTAATAATGGTCGACTATAAAGAAGGTGAACACGCGCAGCAGACTGATTCAGAAGCTTACAGAATTGCAGAATAACAAGTAAGTCTTCTATAAACACCCTTTATATGTGTTAAAGGTTAGGTTATATCAATGATTAGGTTAAGATCTTGCTAGCTAAAATTTGAGCTAACACACATTAGAGTTTTTTCTCTCCCCTTGGGAGAGAAAAAGGAGATTCCGGCCGCCATCAAATCCCTAACCGTTCATTCCATATAACTTGATTCCTCTTGTTCATTACTCCTAGATCTATCATCTATGATCGTTCTTAGGGGTTAAACAATTGCGTTTTGAGTTTCCTTGAGAATTTTATAGGATTACGGTCGGAATGCTTTGTCTATTGACACCCTCATTATCTTGTGGTTGATTCGTTTAGTGGGATGCACGTCTTGCAGCTATTGGAACCCTATCACTTTTTATTTTAGGGATTTAGATTGATTGATCTGTTTGATTAATTTATCCAATCATGTTTTCGAATCTTGTTTCTTATGGAATCGATTGGAGGCGCGGCTTGTTTCAGCTGCTGTTATTATCAAGATCCTTATTGCTGTTAGGGTTTCATGCGTATTAGCCCTAGATCGTTATGATATACGGGTTTTGATCATTTGTTTTACCCTCGATCTATTGGATCGACAGGATTGGTTCGTGTGTTGCTGGTTGGTTTGTGAGTTGCTAGAGGGGTGAGGTCTGATCATGCATACTCTAGGCCCTGGTTAGTCTTGTGCATGTGTTTGTATGTATGGAATGCATATTACAAATCTCCTAGAGGTATTGACTCTTTGTTCGTCTTTATGGAAGTTAGCCGCGAAGGCTATTTGGAATTGGCTTCAATGTCGGATTTCAGACTCAAGTGAACCGGAGCAATTGTTTGTCCTATTCATACCAGCTATGGGTATAACAACCTAAAATACAAAACGACGTTTGAACATTGAATACGAAGATGAATTAAAGTTTGAACTCCGTTACGAATTAAAAAGTTAAGTTACAAATGAGAAACTCCTAACCTAAGCTACAATAAATTCGACCAACCTATAATTTCCTAATTCTATCACATGATTAATATGTCTATAAAGGGTCCGGTTTTTTTTAAATGTGACACAACATAATATGTGAATACTTGGGCCATTATTTGAAATTTTGAATGAGAAAAAGTCCACTTAACCTCCCCCAAAGACTCGGCACTTCTAGCCCATTTATCCCCTTCGCCTCTCATATATTCAACCGTATATCTCTCCTTGTGACTCTCCTGTACACCGAATGAAAACACTGTAAAACCCTAAAATCCGTTTTCCGAAATTCCCATATAATTTAATTGTTTTTTTTTTTTTTTTTTTTTTATTCCTAAACTTTGTACCATTAAATATTGAACCTATAACTTAAGCTATGATATGAAGTAAAGTCGACACAACTTATATTTTACTAAATAATACTACACGTTAAATAAGTCACATAGATGTTCTATTTCAATTTTCGTTTGTACATAATAATGTATACAAATAAATGATATGATCAATTTAAAAGATTGAAAGAGACCAAATCTCCCATAAAACTCGGTCTCACTTCCAGCCCAAAAACCCATTTGTTTCTCACTCATACTCAATCGAATACCATCTTTTTCTCTCACACACAAAACCCTAATAACAAAAGATGGCGGCATAGTATTGTTCCTCCCTATTCGATCATTAACAAGGCTTCAAGAAAGTGATTCTGGTTTGTGTAGACAATGGGTACAAAGGTGGTGCCTTGTCGTAGGTAAGTTGGTGTACAAGGAGGGTGTCGATGGTTCGATCTTAGTGGTGGTTTGGTCCTCATTCTGTTTGCAATTCGATTCAAAGGTATCTCACACCTTCGTCTTATTTTTCTTTTCATGTTGATCTATATTATACGTACGTGCACCTGTCACATGACGCTATAATGAATCGGCTTGAATCTATGTTTGTATATATGAAACAGGTCACATAAAATCATAAGTCTATAAACTTTCTTTTGCAACCCAAAATCTGCGCCTAGGACCAGTCCATTCAAACTCAACCTATTTTGTGTCGAACTAAAAACGATAAACATGCTACCTTGTGTCTTTTTCTATATCGAACAACAAAAATAAAAGGGGTCACAAACCGGTTGAGACTAATCATGTACATGACCCATAAACTCACATGAAATCACAACTTCTTTCACATAAATAACGATTTTGGTGACCCTTACATATCAACATAAAGAAGCTGTTATATTGAATCTGTTTTGGTCCACTTTTATACGACTCAAACATGTTTTATATCTAATCCTAATGAGTTAAAAGAAAGGAAAAAGGCATGGCTACATTTGGTTTACACTCGGCAATAAACGAAACAAAAGAGGGTGTCGCAAATTCATTTTCGTGTCGAGAAACATAAGTTGTGGTTGTGTCGTGTGTTTCACACGTTAGCATGGTTGCGAAACATTCATATTACTTTTGTTGTGTGAGTAAGTATGATCGTAAAAGGGCTGTTATGTAGGCGAATCGTTTTCGATATATGTTCATACGAAGAAGAAGAGATCGTGTGCATGCATGTTCTTTTGCTTTCTGTGTCTCAGTTGGAATTTCAAACATAGGACCATAGGTGCAACGTTGGGCTGTTGATAATACAGACTAATGCAACAAAACACTTTAGTCTAAATTCCACTAAATATCACATTTTCACCCTATACTTTAATATAGTGACACATTAAACCCTAAAATTTCCAAAGGTGTCATATTAACACCTATACTATTATGCTTATTATATTAGACCTTTAAGTCTATTAAATTGTCAATGATGATCCTAAAACATTTTAATTCGACTTAATTAACCCTAAACCATTATAATTGTAATTTTGATCCTTTAATATTATTAATCGTCAATTGTAATCTTAAAGTAATAAATTGCTATTTCGGGAAACTTCCTAAATATGAAATGTTACTGAAAAAGAAAAGTTACTAAAAATGAAAAGCCGACTAAATAAGTAATCTGAATTAAATAAGCTTTTAATAAGTTAGTTATGAATTCGTGTAGATTCGCTGAAGATGGAGTTTGCTTCCGACTTTGATATTTTCTGTTGTGTTTTCATTTGCGGTATATGGTACAGATATTCTGACCTTCCTTATAAGGTTTCTCATGATCTCTTTCATATTCTGATCCGTTAGTTTCTGATTTGATGCCATTTCCATGATTCCCTTTGCTTGAACCTCCTCTATTGATTCCATTTGATATGACATCTGATATGAATCTATGTTATGAAAACCTTTTTTAATTATACCATGGAAATGTTTTGAGAAAAACCAATTTAAAAAGATGTTTATAAATGATGCGAAACTACTTTTATATGAAAGGTTACTAACTTTTGTGAACACTATATTTTGAAGACTAGCTTTATGAAAAACCGTTTTGAAAGACTATTTTTATGAAAACTACTTTAAAGGATCGTTTTATGAAAATCATGAATTAAAGGATTGTTTAAAATGGACTTTTGATAGAAACTTCTGAAACGGACTTTTGATCTGAACCATGACTTGATTATTAAATATGAACCTTGATCTGATAAACTCTGATTTGGACCTTTGATATTACTTCTGAGATATTTGATATGAACTATCTGTTATGAGCCATCTGTTATGACACTCTGATTTGATATGATATCTGACTCTTAGTTTGATACCCGAGCCAAAATCTGTTTCCTAGCCATGAAGGTAACATGGCCATGTTATTGATGCACCAATGGCATGACTCTAGGGCGGTAGAGTGATGTTTCGCCACGTCCCCTTATCTGTTATCTGATATGCGCATTATATTATTTTGGCCACTATTTATCTGCGGGGGCGTATAGATGCATCCTAGATCTGTTCTGTTTAGTGGATTTAACATGATTTTGATATAATTTGTCTGGTGACTGGTGCTTGTGTGCAATACACGCCTTTCACATATTTCTGGGAGCTAGCTACTCCATTTGAAGAATGAGGACACCCCTCATATCATCTGATTATCTGAGAGGTCTCCCCTCTATATGATTTGAAGATTTATGGTTACGATATGAGATGTTCTATTTCTGGGCTCGTGGTGGATTACTATCCCTTTCTCTTTTCCCTTTATGTTTATTCATTGACTTATTCCGTGATCCATATTACATCTGTTTGACCATTGTTTCTGTTATTCTGCATTATTCTCTATTACTGTTTGTTATCGTTATATCTGTTCACTGAGCTCTCGTAGCTCAGCCACATTTCTTTCCTGCGGCAGGTTTTTAGTAAAGAGCTGGGAATGGGTGGAGAGTACCTTTGGACTTAGAAGACTAATAGCTGTTCTGGATTTAGAAGTGATTAGAAGTTATTATTATTTCATAATTAGTATTTAGTGGAAGTTCATTTGTAACCTTATAGTATATGTATTTCATTTGTAACCTTTGAGAATTCTTGTATTACTATTGATGTATGCTTTGTTTTGATCTGATATGAAACCATTATTGTGATATCTTTACCCTTGTCGGGTTGGGGTGTTACAAACACACACCCTTAACCCCTTATGTTTACTGCCAAGAAGAGAGCAGAATGAAGCAAGAAGAAGACCAAGGTTTTGTGTACGAATCGTTGGAGTGTTTGGCGTATTGATCCGAGCCCTATTCATGTCCTAGTCATTTTTTTTTCTTCAGTCGACTAAGGTATTTTGTTTTTCATTGTTTTCTTTTGTTATTCTATCGACACTTATACCTGTATTAACAAGACTAATAACATGCCAAACAATCACCAAGAACCATGTTGGATATACCTTTGTTGGCCTCGTTAATAATCACACATAAAATCATAACTTATACGCCTATATGTGATTGTTTGTGTTGTGTGATTGTAAACCGATTTGGTGTGGTTTTGGTCAACCCTAAATCGACATAGAATGCACCTAAACAAGCCCTAAAAATCTGTATTGAATGATCATTAATGAGCTTCTACAATTGAAAACCCTAGGCGTTAGATTTAAGGTTAGCAAGGGGATAAAAATTATGATTTTATGTGATTAGGTTTTGATTGCTAAAACGTATGAAAGTGTGTATACATGCACGTACGGTTGAACCAATCTAAGTTTAAACATCTGATATTGTAATATTAAAAAGCAGGTCTTATGGAATATATAGCCCTTGTGTGCGTTTGTATAAAGTAAACATGTTATATGATGGTTTAAACGGGTTTTGAAACGGGACTATTTTGTAATCTGAATATGTGTGCTTGATAACGTGAGTTTCTTAAGCTTTTAATTCTGTATATTTTGCATGAAAACTTAGTTAAATGTCCTATTTAAGTTTTCCAATTGGTTTGGAGTGAATTGGAGTCGTATTTGTCATGTTTATGAATTTTATGGGATCATGTGTCAAACCTGAGTTTTGGGAACTTAAAAATCAGTTGATGTTTTTGATTTTTCATTTTCAAACCACAAGGAACTGGGAACTCTCCTTTTACAAGGGTGATATTCAAGTTATGTCTGACTTCCTGGAATTTATGTGGATTTTTCTGAAGTGTCTCAATAGGTTAATCAAAGGCAAACTTTCTGTGTGTATCTGTAGTTAACTTTCTGAACAGGTCTGGAAATATGATTTTTAAAACAGTACTTTTGCTTGGTAGTAAAATCTATAAAAATTGGTGAAGGTACTTAACTGATATGAGAATCACTGAGAATTATTTTAGAATTTTTGGATCTTAATTGGCAGGCATGAAAAATCATAAGAAACTGGTCCAAAAATTACAATAGAAATTCTAAGTTGTTAACTACAAGCCCTAAACCTAATTTGATACACATAAACCCTAATTTGGAATTAATTGATGTAAAATTCATTGAAAACTCTAAGTTTAAATATTTGTCATAACTAAACCCTAAACTTAACCCATTGTCATTTGTAACCATAATCTGACTAATTATGGAAAGTTACTAATTACGGAAAGCTACTAATTATGGAAAGTTACTAATTACGGAAAGTTGCTAATTATGGAAAGTTACTAATTCGGGAAAGTTACTAAATATGGAAAGTTACTAATTATGAAAAGTTACTAAATATGGAAGATTACTAAAATGGAAAGTTTCTAAAAATAGAAGGAAACCCTAATATGTTAATCTGCTCAACAACAAGTGATGAATCAGTAATAACTTATGAAATGGTTCTTAAATAATAAGACGATCATTAATTCATGTAGATTCGCTGAAGAAGGAGTAATTTTTGATCTTTGTGATATGGTTTCATTTGCGGTTTGAGGTACAAATATTCTACCCTTTCTCAGTAAGGGTGCTTTCTCTCATGACTTTCCGATCCTTGACTTTGATTCATTTGCGTTTGTTATGATATGATCCTTTGATATGATTCCATTGATATGATCCTTTGTTATGATTCCGTTGATATGAGCATTTGCTATGATTCCCTTGATATGATATTCGTTGCTATCCATTTGCTATGATATGATGACTTGATATGATTTGTTATGTTCTGTTGCCCGAGCTAACTAGCCATGGAGGTACCATGGCCATGTCATTGAGGCACCAATGGCATGACACCATCTATGGCGGTGTGATCAGTCCATAGCGTCCCCTTTTGATATGATATGATATGATATGATATGAGATCTCTTGGCCATTATGATATGTGTGTATACCTGTCTAGTACAGGGTACATATATGATTAGTTTTGTAAGGGGCGTATGGATGCATCCTAGGTATATGATTTGATATGTATATGATATGATATGACTTAGTGATTGGTTTGTACGTGCCATGTACCCCATTTCACTTTTGGTACTTAGAGTTCTCCCCTCTTCGTACACTTATGATTTGACGGATATGTATATGTGATTATGTGGTCTATTCGAGTGTCTCATTTAGACAGGCTCGTGGCTATTCCGTATATGTGATTATGTGGTCTATTCGAGTGTCTCGTTTAGACAGGTTCGTGGGCATTCCTATATGATTCGTTTGATTCCTTATGATTATATGATTCGTTGTGTCTCTTGATCTCCTACTTCATTTGACTCATTTGACTTATGATATTTGTTCAGTTGATCTTTGATCTCTTACTCTTTTGACAGATGATATTCAATTCAGCAGGAACATACGTTTTCCTTTCCCTATACTTATATATGTTTTGATTATTCGTTTTGTTATATATATATCTGTTCACTGGGCTTTTTAAGCTCAGCCACATTTCTTTTCCTGCGGCAGGTTTTAGGTTGGAGGTTGGGTTTTAGTGAAGAGTGCATAGGAGCTCTTAGTGGACTACCCTGACGATAGACACCCATTTGCTTCTAGATTAGATTTGGATTCATTTTCAGTTAGATTAGTTTGGATTGTATTTGGCTTTGGGACTCATTATGTTTAGATGTTAGTATTTCATTATTACCTTAGAATACCTTTGTAACTATTATGTTTATAAGTCTTCCGCTTGCGTTTGTATGTTCCGATTGACACCATAATGTAGCATTTTGACCCTTGTCGGGTTGGGGTGTTACAATGGGGATAGAGTGGTTAGTCGGTTGGTGAGTTCCTGGCCTGCTATTTGCTGTCTAGAAAGTTGGTTACTGCTTCTCTCTTTGTTATTAATAAGAATGGTTGTGTCATTCTTTATTAGTGGTTTGGTTAGTAGCTTGTTGTAAGCTTGTGCATGAGTTTTTTCATTCTCATGCGATTTGATTTGTTGCACTACAGTGCACTCTTATTGCCCATGTAACGGGCTGGGTTGTAGGATTTCACCTACACCTTTTGTACTTCAATGATTTTTGGTGTAATACATTTACCGGGGAAACCCGTTACCTAAAAAAAGATCTTGCTAGCTAGGGTTTTCTGGTTGCATTGCCATGTTATCTGTTTTATTTCATTGTGCATGTTTTATTGGTCATGCGGGTAACACCAGAACCCTACAGTGGTATCAGAGCCACCCTAATTATATATAACCTCATTATTATTATTTTGGTTAAAGGGTTTCCCTGGTAAATGTATTACACCAAAAATCGTTGAAGTACAAAAGGTGTAGGTGAAGTCCTACAACCCAGCCCGTTACATGGGCAATAAGAGTGCACCGTAGTAAAAGAAACCAAACGGCATGATAATGAAAAACCAAACTCATGCACAAGCTTACAACAAGCTACTAACCAAACCACTAATAAAGAATGACACAACCATTCTTATTACTAACAAAGAAAGAAGTAGTAACCAACTTTCTAGACAGCCAATAGCAGGCCAGGAACTCACCAACCAAATAGCCACTCCATCCCCATAGCTGGTATGAAAAGCCCAAAAAATTGCTATGGTTCACTTGAGTTTGAAATCCGACATTGAAGCCAATTCCAAATAGCCTTCGCGACTAACTTTCATAAAGACGAACAAAGAGTCAATACCTATAGGAGATTTGTAATATGCATTCCATACATCCAAACACATGCACAAGACCAACCAGGGCCTAGAGTATGCATGATCAGACCTCAACCCTCTAGCAACTCAGGAACCAATCCAGTTGATCCAATAGATCTAGGGTAAAACGAACGATCAAAACCCTAAATCATAATGATCTAGGGCTTATGCACATGAAACCCTAACAGCAGTAAGGGTCTTGATAATAACAGCGGCTGAAACAAGCTGCGCCTCTAATTGAATCTATAAGAAACAAGATTTGAAAACATGATTGGATAAGTTAATCAAACAGATCAATCAATCCAAATCCCTAAAACAAAAAGTGATAGGGTTTCAATAACAGCAAGACGTGTCATCCCACCAAACAAATCAGCCACAAGATAAAGAGGGTTTCAATAGACAAAGCACTCCGACCGTAATACCATAAAATTCTCAAGCAAGCTCAAAACGAAATTGTTTAAGCCCCTAAGAACGATCATAGATGATAGATCTAGGAGTACTGAACAAGAGGAATCGAGTTATATGGAATGAACGGTTAGAGATTTGATGGCAACCGGAATCTCCTTTTTCTCTCCCAAAGGGAGAGAAAAAAACCCTATTATTGTCACAAAATATGGTTATGAAGTTGCTTTGGTTGATTCTTGCAATTTAGGGATTCGCGATTTGAATGGTAACTAGGGTTTAATCACCATTGTAATTAGTTAAGGTTTGTGTTGTTTTTAATTTTTTATCAGAGATCAAAATATTTGGGTCTTATGACCTTTAAAGGTGTCGATCTAGGATTGGGTTTATACCGTAATTTTCTCTTGTGATAAAACACACAAATTCCTAATTAATGTTGTCATGATCACAAGAACTGAGTTCTTATAATCAAATTAGGTTAGAGGTTTTAGAACACACAAAGTTCGAATCTTGAGGGTTTTTTAAACCCTAAAGTTGTAAGCTTTATGAGGATACAAGGGTATCTGGAACTAAAACTTCTAGATAAACCTAATTCGGGCTAATCGCAAAAAAGGAAACCCTAATTCTTAGTAATAATCTTTTGCTTTACCTTGAATGATTTAATGTTTTAGGTATTTTTGATAAAGTGTAAACTTTACTAAAATATGCTAAAACTATATTTGAAAACCCGGAGTTACCAAATTAAATCATGTGGTAAGCATTTGAGCTTAAATAGCAAACAAGACAGTCAAGGGTTTACCAAAACCCTAGGTGGGTCGTTTTATGATCCTAGCCAGCTGGGATCAAGTAAAATGATGAGCATGAATCCTGGTGACCAAGCAGGTGGTTTTTCATAAACTGATGAAGATTAAGTTTTTACCTAATTTGGAGTCCGGGATTCCAAATTATGGAAACTAGTGTTTTGTGTTTAAAACATAACAAATGTTTTAGGGAAAATAAATTTTTATTATAAAGACATAATAATTTTTTTTAAACCGTAAACGGGGTAACTTAGGGTTTTCTTACCTAAGTCACAAACTTTAAAAAATTTAAAACTGTGAAAGGCCTAAGTAGAGTGCAACAGTACGGGTGAAACTCGTGGTTTGCATGTACTATCAGAATAAGCTACGTGTGTGGTGCATGTGCACATGTAGTAGGTCCTGACAAACCATAGCTTAAGTATTTTCACATGTAATTTTACAAATAGTAGTTTCCTGCTTTATTTTAATCATGCATGGCACAAGTGCAAGACATAGACCAAAATATAAACTGTGTGGTTATGATGTAGAAGTAAAGTTTATATTTTCAGTAATTGGGTTAATGGAGGCCAACATGCTAGTATCTACTCTCTCTTGTAATTTAATTTTAAGTAGGCTAGATTTAATTAAATATGAACCAAGATGAACATGACACAAGGAAGACCAGATGGTAGAACGACGGACGAAGCACGGAGAGAGCGGAGAGTCAGTAGGAGCATGAAGGAATTCATGACCTCCAGAAGGAAGGAGCATATGACAAGGTATGCTAAGAAGACGCAGAGTCTGAAGACGCCTTCTTGTCTTGTATCATGCTGACGCTTAGGAAAGACCCAAGTTGATTACGAAGTGGCACTCAGATCAACAATAGATAATGGTTTGGATGTGTCAAAGAGTTTTATTATTGTCTATATGTATGTTAATGGGTAGATAATATGTAAACCGGTATTATTTAAGGACATAATAAAACTGGGCATCTCTGCTTAAGTCGAGAGAAAGTGGTGTACTTAAGCACCAGGTCTCCGAAAGTGAGATTGCGTAATAAAACGGTAAGGTCTATGAATTAGTCTGAACCTAACTAAAAAGGATTGGGAAGGGTAACCTGAGTTTAGACACCTTTTATTACCAATTGATTTGTTTTTCAAAATTTAAACAAATTGTGGTATGAATTCATGCATAGGTCATACATAAAACAAGTTTCAATTAGGAAAAACCTTTTTAATATTGGATACAAATGAAAAGACTTGTGACTGATGACACTAGAAAAGTCTTACCCTATGTGCAATCTTATACTAATGCGTCGTCTATAAAATGTTCCATTCTCTTAGCTCAGACTCTACAGATAGTGGATGTCATTGCTCAGTATCATTGGGTACATGGATGACGCGGGGGAGGTGGTTTTCGGATTCATTGGTTGTATGAAAATTCATGTGGCAAAACACGTACCATAGAAAAGCTAACACAAGGTAGTTATGTGCAATAGCCATGTGCTTTTGTGATAGTGTAATATGGATCATAGTGTAATTTGCAAAATAATATGGTCTAGTAGCCATTACAATAAGAGATTGAATCACTAAAGTTGTCTTCATTAAACTGTAGATGGATCCTAGTGTAATGTGAGAGGATGTAATACACTCTGTAGGATATGATGTTAGTCCTTTATAACGTGTGTATATGATACTTTGAGTGAATATGATTAAGTATGCGGAATCTACTTAACCACACTTAGAAGGATATTGGTTATGGAAATGGAACAGTAATGCTTTTGTGATGAACAATGAACATAGAAAGTTTAACACCAAACGATTCAATATTATTGAGAATAATATGAGTGATCTTCACTATCACTAGGGTTACGAACCTTGAATCTCTATTACAAAGAAAACTATTTCTGTTATGTTCAACACAGTGTATGTTTTCTAAGCTTTCAACTAGTCATTATTCAACTCACTTAGACACTTGAATATTTTCTATTAAGCACACATAATATCTAAGCTAAGATCTCTCTCTTATACAACAAAGGAGATCTTTACAATTATGATAAGTCTTGTCGAACTACTTGCATATTATGTGTGTCAGTCCCTAAGATACAACTTGTTCTGTGTATACAACATGTTGACTGAACACATATCTAAGATATTATCTACCGTATATATTTGACTTTTATACACACATATCTTATACATACTTATCCATCCAGCAGTAGTATACGTGACACTTATCCATTCAGTAGTAGGATGAGTCACTCCAACAGCAGTATCTGATACATTAGCAGTAGAATCTTGCGGTAGTAGAAACTCTAACACTAGCAGTAGAATGAAATACACTAGCAGTAGTATCAACACTTAATGTATTTCCTTGAGCAGTACTAACCTTGTGAACATTTAATTCCCAATACTAATCTTCAGAATATTTAATTCCCAACAATCCTCCCCTAAACTTGTGATTTATCCCAAATCATCAAGTTTCTTCTGAATTAAATGAGGATTGTGAAGATCTTTTAAACACTACATGGTCAGACTCTTGATCTGAGCTTTCCTTTGTTCTGTAAGATTAAGTATCCTTCTGACTAACTCATCTGCCATCTGTGAATCACTTTCAGAAATTTTCTTTGTCTTTAACACTAGCAGTACCATGCTTATGCTCCATTCATTGCCTAAAAGATGTTGCAATTTCCTTGGATGGAGGAATTATAAGAGGCAATGGTGCTGTGTATCTTGGATGCTTGGAGCCTGATATTATATTCCCTGTAATTGCTCTAAAAAGTCCAAAAAGCCCAGTTATCTCTCAGCAAGCCAAGCAAGTGATGAACAAACGTAGTGAACTGAAATTGAAACTGAAAGAGCTTAGAAAGAACTTTCTTCATTTGAATATCTTCATCCCTTCTAAATTGCTTCATCCCTTCTGAATATATATAATACTCCAGAATCTTGTCCAAATTTCCAATATGATCTCAAGACAGAGCTTTATCATTTTAAGTCAAAGATGTCCGAACATGAAGAAGAGAGATGAAAGAGCTTATTTCCAGCATCCATCAACTGAAACTGGAGCTTGTTCTTATTATTGGCAGAATAATAAGACATGTTGGCTTCTCAAAAAGACATATGGGAGATGATTCTGAAGGCGAAGCTTCCATTGTAGGAGATACAACAACTGCTGCTGAGCCAGGAGTGGGAAAAGACAAGAGCATACAAGATGATGATGCTTTTACTAGACTCATGCACTTCTTGAACAATTTCTCCCCAATACTTTCTCCCCTATTTGATCAATTTAAACTTCCTCCCCTAAATTGGTTAATCTTCCTCCCCTGTTTGGAAGATGTCTAACCATCATCTGAACTTGACTCCTTTATCAGACAATGTTGTACATAAAGCCATCAATTCCTTAAATTTCAATCTGCTGCCCTCATCACTTCCAAGTGTGTTAACTCCTGTGAGAGGTTAATCATGGGGCAATAACTCATAATCCATCATTAGATGGGTTTCTGAACCATTATGAATCCAAAAGATTTTAAGAAACTTTTGACTTTAGCAGTATGAACTTGATTTTAATTTGAAAAATCATACTGCTAACAACCATTTTTAAGGGATTAAATGTAGTAACAGATACTTAATCAATATTTCAGTTTAAATTTAACCTCTGATTGTGTGAGAACCAATGTTTTCAGTTATAAATAACTGCCTGTGTACAGATAAACCTATTCAAAGGGCTTTCTTGACAGGGTTTCCAGCTCATGGCAATTGTTGCCTCTAACACAAGTGTTAGATTCACTTTTGCTCGCTGTTCTTTCTATCAGATGTCCTTAGACTTGCTCATTATACTAATTAAAGTATAAAATGATAGAAAGTGAGTTGAGTCAGTTACTATCTGACCAACTGAGCCATCAAGTCAATGTGAAACATCATAATCAGGTTTCAAGAAAGAAGTTTTACAGAATCAATTAACTTAGGTGTAAACCTTTGTTAATGAATTCCCAAACTCTGTCCATCATGAACCTATTATGTCAGCAACTTGTATGATCATTCTGCTGCTCACACATTTCACTTGAAACTTCCTTTGTGCTCAAATGTTCATACCTGAAATTGTTAGTCCAAAACCAAGAAAATAAAATGCAGGGCATTTGTCTTATAGCAGTATAATTATATGACTAACAGTATGAACAAAACAATCCAAATTTGTACTAGCAGTACAACTTTTCAATAACAGTACTAATTGACAATGCTAGCAGTACAAACTTAATTTTATGTACAAAAACACAGAGTTTTTAAATCATTGAGGATTAAGCATCCCAATACTTGCTACCAAGTATTGAAACCTTCCAACATCAAAAGCTTTTGTGAGAAGATCTACAAAGTTGTGGTCAGGATTAATTTTAACCACTTGAATCAGCTTTTTCTCATTGCAGTCTCTAATAAAATGATGTCTAATTTCTATGTGTTTTGTTTTAGAGTGTTGCACTAGATTTTTAATTATGCAAATTGTACTACTATTATCAATATATATGACAGTGTTCATGAAATTGTACCCATAGTCAAGAAGTTGATTTTGAAGCCAAAGTACTTGACCACAGCAACTTGCAGCAGCTACATATTCAGCTTCAGTTGTTGAAGTAGCCACAATTGTTTGCTTTTTACACTACCATGAAATGAGTCTACATCCAAGGAATTGACATCCTCCAGTTGTTGATTTTCTATCCAAGCTTGCACCTGCATAATCACTGTCTGAATATGCTACCAGGTCAAAAGGTGATTCCCTAGAATACCATAGACCCGACCTAGGTTGACCCTTGAGATATCTAAAGATTCTTTTGACTGCTGTTAAGTGAGAAACCTTAGGAGTTACTTGAAATCTTACACAAGCACAAACAGAGAACATGATATCAGGTCTTGATAATGTGAGATACATCAAGCAGCCTATCATAGATCTGTATGTGTGTACATCCACATTTTCTCAATCTACATCTTTAAGAAGAGGCTTCTCAGAGTCCATTGGTGTGCTTGCCACTTTTGAATCAGCAAACTGAAATTTCCTTAGAATCTCTGCTACATATTTATCTTGGCTGATAAATATGCCTTCACTTGATTGCTTAACTTGCAGACCCAAAAAGAAAGTAAGTTCCCCCATGGAACTCATCTGAAACTTATCATGCATAAGTTTCTCAAACTCTAAACACATCTCCTTCCTTGTAGATCCAAATATGATATCATCCACATACACCTGAACTAGCAAAAGATCCTTCTTGTGCTTCTTGATGAATAATGTCTGATCAATCTTGCCCCTTTGGAATCCATTTTCTGTCAAATAGGAAGCCAGTGTTTCATACCATGCTCTTGGTGCCTGATGAAGGCCATAAAGAGCCTTGACTACCTTGTACACCTTGTATGGATGTTTTGGATCAATAAAACCTGGAGGTTGTGAGACATACACCTCCTCTTCAATAGTACCATATAATAAAGCACTCTTGACATCCATTTGATAAACTGTGAAGCCCATAAACGAAGCATAAGCCAAAAATAGTCTAATGGCTTCAATTCTTGCTACTGGAGCAAAAACCTCTTCATAGTCTATCCCTTCCTCTTGTGTGTACCCTTGGTCTACAAGTCTAGCCTTGTTTCTTATCACTATGCCCCTTTCAACCCTTTTATTCCTGTAAACCCATTTAGTACCAATTACCCTTACACCCTTGGGTAAATCAACTAGCACCCAAATCTTCTGAATTTTAAATTGGAGAAGCTCTTCTTGCATAGCTTCTACCCAGCTTGAATCATCTAAGGCTTTGAGAACATTCTTGGGTTCTGCTTGTGAGAGGAAACATACAAATAAGCAAGAGTGTGTATCTTCATGCTGCTTTGATGCATAAAGAGCATCAAGTAACCCTTGTTGGTCTGAAGACATAAGTTGATTCCTTGTCTTCACACCAGATTGTACATCACCAATCACATTGTCCAAGGAGTGGACTTTGTGAATCCTTGTGTGTGGTGTAGAAGGAACATGATAGTCAGGTGGAAGATTGTTGAAATCCACCTCATCTTCTGAGAATTCTGCTTCATTTGGTTCTGATGGGCCAGCAGTAGAAACATTTAGCCTAGCAGTAGAAACATTAAGCATAGCAGTATCTTGTTCTGTCTCAGCAGTACTATCATCTTTAGAACTGTTAACTGGATTTTCTTGTTCCTTAGTTCCATCTTCCTTGTTTTCATCTTCAATCCCTTCTTTAGCTTCATCAGAAGAAGGTCCATCATTTATTGAAGTTGAATCCACACTTGTCCATATTGGCATCATTACATAATCTTGATCTTTCTCTTTTCCTAACCCTGCCTCATTTGTTGCATTATCAGCTTCTGAACCTGAAAAGTCAATAGTTTCTGCAACAACAGGCACATAATTCATTGATTTGGTTAGTGTCTCAATATCAAATAGCCATTTGGGACCTTCACCTGCTACATTGGATTTGTTCTCTAAAAATTCCACATGCAGGTTTTCCTCTACTCTCCTAGTTCTTGAGTTGTATACTCTAAATGCTTTGCTATTAAGAGAATATCCAACTAAGAATCCTTCATCTGCTTTACCATCAAATTTTCCTAGATGGTCTAAGGTATTCAAAATTGTCACATGACACCCAAAAGGTCTAAGAAATCCTATTGCAGGAGTTCTACCTCTAAAAAGCTCATAAGATGTCTTATTGTGAGACTTAAATACTAAAACTCTGTTCTGGACATAACAAGCAGTATTAACTACTTCAGCGCAAAAAGTGATAGGCAACTTAGAGTCAGCTAACATGGTTCTCCATTTTGCTGAGTGTCCTATTTCTCCTCTCAGCTACTCCATTTTGCTGAGGAGTTCTAGCAACACTAAATTCTCTTCTAATACACTTTTCCTTGCAGAATTCATCCATAACTCTATTCTTAAACTCTGTCCGATTATCACATCTAATGACTTTTACTTTCTTGTCTACTAGGTTTTCTATCTCTGTAATGAATGTCTTAAGAATGCTAGAAGTCTCATCCTTAGAACCTAAAAAGAAAACCCATGTAAACCTGCTATAGTCATCAGTAACAACTAGACAAAATCTTTTATGCTTAATACTACTCACATTTGTAGGTCCAAATAAGTCCATATGAAGCATAAACAATGATAGATCAATAGAGTTAAAAAATTTGGGCTTACAAGTGGCTTTATGTTGTTTGCCTTTGAGACATGCAATGCATGTTTGGTCATTTTCAAATCTTTTCTGAGGTAAACCTCTTACTAAACCATCTTTGACAATTTTATTTATGGTTTTGAAATTTATGTGACCAATTGAGAGGATGTAATACACTCTGTAGGATATGATGTTAGTCCTTTATAACGTGTGTATATGATATTTGAGTGAATATGATTAAGTATGCGGAATCTACTTAACCACACTTAGAATGATATTGGTTATGGAAATGGAACAGTAATGCTTTTGTGATGAACAATGAACACAGAAAGTTTAACACCAAACGATTCAATATTATTGAGAATAATACGAGTGGTCTTCACTATCACTAGGGTTACAAACCTTGAATCTCTATTACAAAGAAAACTATTTCTGTTATGTTCAACACAATGTATGTTTTCTAAGCTTTCAACTAGTCACTATTCAACTCATTTAGACACTTGAATATTTTATATTAAGCACACATAATATCTAAGCTAAGATCTCTCTCTTATACAACAAAGCACGGAGTTGGCACGGGCATGGAGAAAAGACCCACCTTGTTCCAAATAACTATATCATTCTTTTCAAACTCATCATCACTTTTGTGAACTACTACCCCCTTTTGATAACAAATATGTAATCTCTGAATATTGAGTTTTCATTAAATGATATAAAATTTCCCTTTTTATCAAAAATCTATACTTATGACTGTGATCTAGTTGGTAATACCCTGTTTAAGTCTTCCGCTGCTTCATTACGATTTTCGGGGTGTTACAGATTGGCATCAGAGCCAGGTTATAGAGAACCAAATGCTTTTTCAAAAACATTGGACTATAATCGTGATTTCTAAAAGGACCATTTTAAACCTTACCACCCTATGCCCTCTGTGCCAACATTTTGCTACACTTTTGCATTGAGATTTGTTTGGCAGATTATGCATGACAAACGAATTTTACCACTATGGAAAATAGCATCGAGATTTGCTTGGCAGATCATGCATGACGAATTAGTTTTATCACCTACGAATGTTATTACAACTAATGCATGTTATCATTATTAGCTAACTTACACTTGTTATTATCGGGATATTACAGTACCATGGGTTTTAATTCACTTTACTCTACCGAAATCATTCCCCGTACTATTCGCACTTCCTCAGTTATCCAACTCATACCAAACTCAGACGATTCTTATGTGCTAACGGAGTCCACATCCACGTTACCCGATTCGACATTATTCCTTCCCTTACTCCCACACTCACTTATCCACTTACCACCGTCAGGGAGAGCCGTCATGCCTCAAAATAACGAGATGTTGAAGGGAGTGCCCAGTACATTCGAGGTTGACCAGAGTTCCAGGAGAACTCAAATAGAGACAGAGGATGACATGGTGTGGAGAGATATACCATGTATAGACGATCGCATTGCCACCATGGAGACCTGGGACTATATGTCTCATTTATCATCATTCGAGTCTTCGGACACTCCATACCCTGGGACACCACTAGAGGACACAGAGATGAGCGTTTTTGCTCAGATGCAGAACCAGTTGGACTCGCTGACTAGAAGAGTAGAGCTTCACTCCGAGCACCTCGATGAGCTACCAGCTGATCAGTTTGAGTCGTACGACCAAGACCTCCGTATATTGTTCAAAAGGATGAACATCAGAAGACAAGAGATCTCTGATGTAAGTTTCAGAGTTGATACCGTTGAACATGCGCGGACGGTAGCCCAGGAGACAGTCCAGGGATTACAGTGTAGGGTAGGAGATGTTGAGAGAGCCTTACGAGCAGCTAGGGATACTGAGAGAACCCATAGTCAGAGGATTACCGCTTTAGAGGCTATGTTGGCAGCACAGTTGAGTATAAACCGGGATTTCCAAAGGCGTTTTATAGAGATGGATGACTTGGCTGAGATAGTTAGAGGTTTACAGCACGGAGCTGGAGATGCACCCGGCACTTCATAGATTAGCCACGTATTGTTGTAGTAGTGACATCTTAACTTGCCCAGTGTGGCATTAATAATTTTGTATTGTATTGTTCTTTTGGAAACAATGTATCAAATTATTAAAACTCATGGTTAGTTATGATTACTATGTACCAATATTAATCTATGTTATGGTTGCTTTCTTCGTTTATGTGTTGTGATTTTCTTTTATACGTCACCATATTATTCCATGTGTGTTATGATTGTATTCAGACATGTCGTGATAATTAATTATGATGATTTTGTTTATAAGGATGTTGTATGCTACTATTATGAGGACAATTATGATACCGCACTTGATTATATTAACCGTGAAACCTAAATATATGTTCTTGTGTCATTGTTAGAACATGGCTACCCGCAACAGAACTACAAAAGCAGTCGCCGGATCGATCATGACTCCGGAGGAGATCCGCCGATAGATCACGGAAAGCGTGACCGCTGCATTAATAGCTCAAGCTGCAGCCACAACTCCTACCGGCAGTGCACCAAGGCCCACTGCCGAGAGCGAGCCAGTTGCAACCCGCAAGTGCACATACAAGGAGTTCATGAGTTGCAAACCGCCAACCTTTAAAGGTACTGAAGGAGTGACAGAGTTAGCTCGATGGTTTGAGCGTTCAGAGACTGTCTTTACAAGAAGTGGTTGTGCCGAAAACGACAAAGTTGCCTTTGCTACTGGCACTCTAACAGATGATGCACTATCGTGGTGGAACGCCACTGCTCATAAAATGGGTAATGATAGAGCTTACCAACTTCCTTGGGCTGAGTTTAAATAGAAGATGTTGAAGAAGTATTGTCCTCGCACCGAAATTCAAAAGATGGAAGATGAGTTTGACCGCTTGGTGGTAAAAGGATATGATCTTAGGGCTTATGATAGGAGATTCCAAGAGCTCTCCATACTATGCCCAACCAAGGTGCCGGATTTTGAGAAAACACTGGAAAGGTATGTTGAAGGATTACCCAGAAGCATAGAAGGAGATGTCACGGTGTCCAAACCACAAACACTGGAGGAATCCATGGAGACTGCTCAGAAATTACTGGAAAGGGAAATCAGGCGTAATCAGGCTCAGGGAAGCAACGATCACAAAAGAAAATTTGATGATCGTAGAGGCAATCACAACAACAGCTCGCATCACAACAACAACACTCATCACGACAACAACAACCACCACCACCAACAAAACAGAGAGCAAAAAGTCGCAAGGGCTTATATGGCTGCACCAACAGAAGGCAGAGTTTATGCTGGGAACCACCCACTATGCGATTAGTGCAATTGGCATCACTCAGGGCCTTGCACTGTTAAGTGTGGAAGCTGCCACAGAGTAGGCCATCAGACCAAGAATTGCAAGGATAGAGGCCCCGTTGCTGGGAAAGACTTACAACGAGTAGTGACTTGTTTTGGTTGTGGGGAGCGTGGACACTACAGGAACGAATGCCCTCAGAACCGTGGGCAAAAAGTCGAAGGTGCTCGCGGGAGAGCATATATGTTGGATGGAAGAGAAGCTCACCAGGACCTCAACAACGCGACGGACTAATGAAGTTTAGAATTTAGCAGTCTTATTCCCTTATGTATTATGTTGTACTAAGTCTACGACATCCCTAATATCCGGATTTTTAAGACTACTTTCTGTTCTATAAACAACTTGCTGTGATAATTCCCCATCTATTGTACTTTCTATTCCTTTCTGATTTCCATATTATCAACAAATTTGTTATCACTCATAACGTCTTTCCTTAAATTGCCACTTTGTAAACGGCATGGGTTGAATCTATTTAAACACTGAGAATTATAACGACTAAACCGAACATCACATCATTGTTCCTAAATTATACATAGCCTAGCTACCTATGTCTAATTCAGGAGGGATCATGTTATGCTGGGAGCAGTTATTTATAAATCCTAAAACAAACTGATTCACCATCTACAAAAGCTGAAGATTAGCAACTTTCTTACATTCACCAAGTTCTCGACCGGAACCCTCATTGTTATTAACAAACTCCTTTGTCTAACGGGTAGGTTACCCCCCACAGATTTTTGATATTCATGAAACCCTGGTCGTACCTTTGCAAGAAATTCGACTTGACGATAAGCTAAATTCTGTCGAAGAACCAATGGAGATTTTGGATAGAGATGTCAAACAATTAAAACAAAGCCGTATCCCTATTGTCAAAGTTAGACGGAACTCTAAGAGAGGACCCGAGTACACATGGGAACGCGAAGATCAAATCCGTTCTAAATACCCCCACTTGTTTGATAACACAACCCCGACCACTACCACATCTTAGGATTCGGGACGAATCCTGTCTAACGGGTAGGTACTGTAATAACCCGAAAATTTTCGAGTTATTAACTTTCTGTAAACCCGAAGCAATTGATTATGAACTTTAATCAAGTTATTTTATTCACCTTTGCATTCGAAATATTACTATATATTTTTTTTTACTGAGAAATAACTAGTGAGATTACAAAGCGAACCCTGTGACAAAACTCACGTTTCATTTTCACTGGAACCGCACGCGTACCGACACCGTGATAGTATGGCATAGGTCTAATGAATTAAAACCAAGAACATACAGAAAATCATGAAATGTTAGAAAATAATTAAAGACCCAGAGAGTATCTCAAATTATACACTCTTGGATTGAAGACAGTCTAGGACGGAACCAGACCAGACACTGTCTAGCGGGACTCGGATATTTAGTTCACCCACTTTACCTTTAAAATACCTATAAAACTTTATACAACTTAATACTATACCCTTAAATCAAAACTTATATACATACAAATACATAAATAATACCTACCCCTAATTAAATCTAACCCAACCCACTATACCCATCTTCTCAGAACTTTTTCCTGCTACCCTATCTCTTTTTGTCGCCACTTCTTCTTCCCAAAAGAGGTCGACCCATCTCCATCACCAATTAATTTCGTTGACCATAGAAACCTGTGTCCTCTTCATCTCACGAGACTACATAAGAATAGGAGCAAGTATAGAGACCTTACACCGATTAGGAAGGATCTTTTCCCCACGAACCGAAAGTAAGATGGAGCTTAACTCCATTGTTCTCCATAAATTCGCACCTCCCATGAGCTATTCGAATCACACCAGTAACAAACACATCAAGAAATTGAGAAGTTCTCAAGATCTGGGTCAAACTGTGATTCGAATAGGAGGCTGTGGTGGGTCGATATTGGAGCTATTGGTTTCGGATTGGAAGGGTTTCACACTAGAGTTCATACACCAAGATCTATCAGGTTGATCCTTATTTTTAGTTGTGTTAGATATTTATTTTCTTTTGAATCGTATAAGATGAGGATTAAGAATTAAGTCAAATGAGTGGTTAATAAAATTTGTAATGATGTTGTCTTTACTGTCGAATTGAAGCACCTAGGAACACCCTTGTTTAATCTTGAAGAAGACTTGTAGTTATGGTTGTAAAATGGGTCGAATAGGAATGAACTTTCCTTATGAGTTGTGGTTGATTTTAGTGATGGCAGTAGGATGATAGAAGGTTTAGCATAGTTCGAATGAAAATCTTAGAACAAAAATGCTTGAGGCCTGATTTTTGTTATGATAAGAAGCTAAGTTAGAATTCGAATCCACCAAGGAAGTGGAGTCATGAGACAAGGTAGGTTGTGATTCCACATAGGCCACAAGACCATGTTTAGGTGACCATTGAGAAGTCTAGACACCAAGGTTCATGGGATCGAACCTGTGGTGAAACCATGGCCAAGGTTGTAGTATAGTTGAAGACTGGTTAGAGTTGTGATAGTAGGGCGAATAGTTAACGAGCCTAGGCGTCTCACTCGACTGTGCCTAAATTCGAGGTATGAAGTGAGGACACCAAAACTCAATATCACCAATAACGCTCATCGTCCAGGATTGGGATAATGGTTATACGAAAATAACCTTTATAGCAAACATGAAATAGAAGAGCTTAGAACACTTAAGTTTTATTGAGGTCACTAGTGTACCCCTTTGTCGACCTCAAGATGGGTCAAAAACCTGGTATCAATCGTCACTTAGACACCCAAGGAGTTAGGTACGAGTAATACTTGAAGGAGGATCACGAGGAGAAAACACAACCGTGGTATTTGGTCCATTACAGTCGCGAGTAAGGTCTCAAAGGAGACTAGCCAAGGTAGTAACTTGGCGTAGGAATTTTATTCCCTTAGATGAAATACCAGGTGAACTTCCAGACCAAAACACAAGCCCAACATAGAGGCCCACCATAGGTTATATATAGATTTGAATAACACATGAAGAGTGGGCTTAAATAAAGTCCATAAACATCACGTGAACTACTTGTTCACAGCAGAATTTGGAAGTCCACTTTGGAGCCCATCACCCCATCAAAAGCCCAATAGATCACAGCCCACCAATGGACTAAATTCCCCCCCCTACTGCCGTATGAAATGGGCCACAACCCAATTGGAAATATGGAACCTTTTAGTGACTAAGTTATTGTCGAACTAAATATGTAAACCATTTCGAATAAAAATTAACGACACGACTTATTATGACGTATATTAATTAATAAAATTATGACAAAAACGACTAAACGGAATAAAAACCATTATACGTCAACAATATTTACGCCGTAAAGTAAATGGTTAACACAAGCAACAATAACATAAATGTTTTGAAAACTTTTAAACTTACTTACGATCATCAAGTCTTAAATCAGAACTGCAAACTAAATTATGCCATACTAATCTAGGTCACGCGTCGGAACTACCATCTACTATTTGACTCGATTACATTTCAAACTACTACTACACCAAGGTGAGTTCATAGTCCCACTTTTACTATGTTTTCAAATCCCGTGGGGAGATACATGCTATAAATCTGAACACAAATATTTTTGTATGCTATCCTGATTGATATTGCTAAGTTAATATTGCCTAAGTTACCACCCTGCCAAAAAGTCCCTTATATCATGAACCATTAATCACTTGCGAGTGAACGCGAATTTTGTGAATAGATCTATTGGAAGTTGACGACCCATTTGAAGTTAGCCTGAAATGGTAACCAAATGCACTTTATTCGAATTATCAAGAGTTTGGCAAACTCCTACGACGAGGGCATTATCACCTACATCATTGCTATGATGTGGGCTATTTATATAATTTATTATTACACCCGATGTTAAGGTTTGCGTGTCATGAGGCTTAGGGCAATATATATTACACTACAATATCATTTATTTATTTTTTACTACTATCTGACTTGTGTTCAAACTATTACAAATAAAACACTGTGAATTCACTCAACCTTTGTGTTGACATTTTAAGCATGTTTATCTCAGGTAATTAAAGAAATCTCAAGCACGGAGTTGGCACGGGCATGGAGAAAAGACCCGCCTTGTTCCAAATAACTATATCATTCTTTTCAAACTCATCATCACTTTTGTGAACTACTACCCCCTTTTGATAACAAATATGTAATCTCTGAATATTGAGTTTTCATTAAATGATATAAAATTTCCCTTTTTATCAAAAATCTATGCTTATGACTGTGATCTAGTTGGTAATACCCCGTTTAAGTCTTCCGCTGCTTCATTACGATTTTCGGGGTGTTACAGTCTCTAAGATACAACTTGTTCTGTGTATACAACATGTTGACTGAACACATATCTAAGATATTATCTACCGTATATATTTGACTTTTATACACAAATATCTTATACATACTTATCCATCGAGCAGTAGTATACGCGACACTTATTCATTCAGCAGTAGGATGAGTCACTCCAGCAGCAGTATCTGATACATTAGCAGTAGAATCTTGCGGCAGTAGAAACTCTAACACTAGCAGTAGAATGAAATACACTAGCAGTAGTATCAACACTTAGTGTATTTCCTTGAGCAGTACTAACCTTGTGAACATTTAATTCCCAATACTAATCTTTAGAACATTTAATTCCTAACATAATGTGCGAAATGATTAGGTTTTTCTCCAAAGTCGCCTAAGGGAGGTCGAGAGTTTTTTTTTTCCTTAATAAACACATTTTACTCTCCACCACCTCTTTACTTTCTCTATCTAACATCACCATGTCTAACTCATACTTTCATCTTCCCCAACCACCCGAACCACAAATATCAACTAGTTTTTTCGATCCTACAAAGAGTATGATAATGAGACTGCTCAGTTTATGACCTTTTCATATAAGCAACATGGTAGCGGAACTAGTGACCCGAGTCTACGTGAACTTGATGAGTATGACTTGTATAACAGATATGAAGATGTGGTATTGGACTAAACAGAAGAACAACTTGCATTTTTATCATAGGTTTAGTTTGAAGCACAAAGGGTGCGTTGGTTCTGCCTAAATAACGGGCTGAGATGTGAGATTTCACCTACATCCTATGTACTTTAACGGGTTTTTTTTTAGTAATACACTTGCCAGAAAAAAACTTTTACGCAAAAAACTTTTTAAACGCAATTTTGCGATCACATATAATCTCTTATGAAAGCGCCTAATGTGTTAGCCATTTATGAAAACTCAATTTCAAACAACTCTTTAAGGTTTCTAGGATTTTTATGTTTCGATATATCTTCCTGAATGCGTTCATCCATTATAGATTCAACTTCAAAACTCATCAGTATATTTATTGGTCTTTTTGTTCTTGTGATCATATAAGATTATGTACCATGCATATGTACTACAAACAACTGTGATACGTTATTCATCCTATTAAAATAATTATAATAACCATATTCTAACTAAATACTCCTAGATTAAAATAATAATTTGATATTAAAATAAAGCACACACCGGTGAGTAATTTTGATTCTCAGGCTATGCACAATGGACCGCAAAAAATCGGTCGATGCATTAGGGTGACCGATATTTTAGTCGGTCGAGCCTTATGTGGCAACTTGGTCAAATATCGGTCGATGTCCAAAAAAAAACTATCGGTCTCAATTTCGACCGATTGTATACACCCTCTAATTTCAAAAAATCTTACCGATTGATATTTAAAAAAAAGAAAAAAAAAAGAAAAAAAAAAAATAAAAAATAAACTTTACCACTTTACAACCTTATAAATACCAACATCAAACACATTTCTAAACACACAATTTCAAACAACATTTCTATCAATACCTTCAAACACATTATTTTAATTATGTCGTACGAGCTCTTTTTTGGTTCTTCGTCTTCCGACGACGATGATGAAGTTATGAGTGAGTTTACGGAGTTTGCGGAGTTTGCTTAGAACGCTTACCAAGCATCACAGCCAAAAGTTCCACGAAGGTACATACATAGGGATCATGAGGGTGCTCATAATCGTTTAGTGGCGGTATACTTTTCCGAAAACCCGTAGTTCGACGAAAGAACCTTCTGTCAGCGGTTCCGAATGAGCCGAGAACTATTCACACAAATTGTTCGAGAGGTAACCGATTATTCTCCTTATTTTCAACAAACTTCTCAGGAGCTCCAAGACGAATCAACTCATCTACACTTAAAATCTGATTTGATCGAACACATTTGGAGAAATCGTAGAAATCAAGTCAATCAAGAGAATAAAGACGAAGACGGTATTGATGATGACGATGAGAAAGACAATGAAGAATTCTTGTAATATTTTTAATTTTATTTGAATAATTTACGTAATGTTTTTAATGTTTAATTGAATAATATATGTAATGTTTTTATTTTTAATAAATTTTAAATTTGTTGTTTTAAAATATTTGAATTAAAAAAAAGAAAAAAAAAAAATCAGTCATCGACTGTGGCACATGGGTCATGTCTGGTCACCGGAGAGAAAAAGCTGATGTGGCAGGGGATGACCTGGGACACCATTGCTACTAGCCTCATAGGTTGAAAAGAAGGCGCCAAAAAAGCGTGTGCGCCATATATTCACGGCGATGTTCCCGCTTGTCGGATCGAGGAATTTGACGGACACACAACTAACCTTAATAATGCACAAATTAGTAATTACTCGATCTATTAATTCGAATTCTTTTACGTTTCTTCGTGTAATTAACTTTAGATAGATCTGTCATTGACAATGACCCAACTGATCGAGGAACCAATCGTGCCCTATTTTTTAAAACCTTAAATTGCACGATCTCTGACAAACTTATATAAATTTAAACAATTATACGCTAACGTAATCTGATTGAAGATTTTGCAGGTAGAAACAAGAATGTAGGAATATCCATACTTTCAATATAAAAATGACTATATATATCTCGTTTGGTGAGCACGTATCTTGGTCTTCATTTGGGTGCAAGGGTTTTATATATTCACCAACTAAAAAGCATCTGCAGATGTAGCGAGTTTTAGGGTTTTCTAGCATTTGATAATACTATTTTGAGCTAGTTTTAACTTTTAGAACATACATATATTGGAGGAGGGTTTGACATGTATTTCTATTCGTGTCTTAAAGTCGAACAATGTTAAGAAAACAATACTATTAGCCACAGATCTTGGTCGTCTCATCGAATATGGAAACACACGTACTACAAAAAAAGGAACGAAATGGCACGATCCTCTCATACCAAATCATGAAGAAAAGTCGAGACTAAACGTTTGGGTCGACATTTTTGACCCTTTTGGGTCATGCCAAATTTTACGTCCCAAATTGTTTTGTCTCGACAAAAATACATTAATTTGGTACGACAATAAAAATGGGCCCCACAAAGCAGTCAACACTGGGGTTACCATATGGGTCGACAAGCTTTGAATATTTGGTACGATTTTATCGTGCCAAATATTTTTAATCTTTTTTTATTTTATTAAATCGTTTATTTAATTAAATAATTGTTTTTTTGTAATTCCCTTTGGCACGACAATGTCCTGCCATATAATTATTTATTTTTTTAATTCTCTAAGCCTACGCACTGTTCATGTGCACTTTCCGCCTATTGTCTCGACATTTTCTGTGTGATTTGGGTCGACAATGTCGACCCAAAGTGTGAAGTATGCAAAAAAAAAAAATTGCAGCAGCAGCCTGCAAAATCCAGGTTTTTTCCAGAATTTTTTCCGGAAAAAACCTACCATTACACCTGTAAATCAACCAATATCCGCAATACCAAATCAACAATATGATACAATGCCAAACACGATACTAATTAAACTAACAAATACGAACTTTATACAAAAATAAACCAAAATTCGGCATTAGGTTCTAGTATTACATAACAAATACGATACAAATTAAACTACGCCTACTAATACCTACTCCGACTCCTCTTGATCCTCCTCATCTCCCTCCTCCTCCTCCTCCTCCCCCTCCTCCTCCCCCTCCTCCTCGGCACCAGTACTAGCATTTGTATTATTGGGAGTTTGGCTCAAATGAGGATTCATTTGTGTTACAAATTGGTTAAAGACTTCCTCATTATTAAGACTAGGACCCGGGTTTGAACTAGAACCGGGACATGTGGTAGAGCCGGGAAAGACGGGCCGATAACAATTATCAAAGGAATTAGGGCCGAGATTAAAGTTGGGAATTGGGGGCATTTCGGGAAATGTTGGAAAGTTAACGGGACACGGATTACCTGGGTTAATGTTGTTGAAGTAGCTCATAAACTGCCCTAGGAAAGATTCGACGCCCGTTTGTCGAGACTGCTACTGTTGGAGCTGCTGTTGGATTTGCTGTTGGAACAGAAATTGCTGTTGTTGCATCTAAAGTTGGAGCATTTCATTTTGCTTCCTCAACAACTCATTCTCGCGTTGCGTTTGCCTTAACACCGCCGAAACAGCCTCCTCAGTAGCATAGTTTGGTGCAAGCGGCCGATGTGCCGACCTCGAAGAAGCTTTGCCGCAGCCCGGCATTTGCCTGCCAACGCCCATAAAATTTTGTCGGTTATCACTATGGGCTGTCAAATCAAGTACTTGCTTCTCAGTCATCGGCGGGGCCGTACCGGCTTTAACTTTACCCCACATATCCTTCATCCTCAACTGTGTAAGTCAAAAAAAAAAAAAAAAAAAAAAATGTTAAAAAGAGGTAAGTTAAAAAAAAAAACAAGTAACTAAATATTAATGACGCATGTTAAGAGATAAATTACTTACATAATTCTCCTCGTTTGCTTTACTTTTAAAGACCCCCGATTTTGGCGCATGGTTTTTCCTATAAGTCTCCACCAGTTCTTCATTACGCCCGTTATTCCTAAGTCGCTATACATACAACATAAGTGAATTAATTAACGAGTTATATATAAACATTATATACACATTTGAAAATAAAAAAATTATAATGAGTCTTACGTGCTCGTTTCGTCCTTGTACGAACGACTTCCTCCCTTGGTAGGTTGTATGCTTGTTCTTTGCCCTGTTTGCTGCATTTTTTGCAGATCTCGCCATTCGTTCAGGAGTCGACCACCAATCGACCAATGACTCCCACTCCTCTCGGCTTCTGCTACCCCAATCTCTACATCTTGACGGCGGCGGATTTAGCCTTGCAATCTCGGGTGCCGGCTGTTTGTCAAAGTAATTTTTCTTCAACTGGTATTTATGTTTGCGCCATAATAACCGCAGCTGAAGTTGCACACTAAGAGATACTCGTTCCCCCACCCTGTACTCATTCTCCCCCTCCCTCACTATTTCCTGGCTGTCTAACCATTCCCTGATTTGGAAATAATTCTGCAAATAAATATACGCATTTAAATAAACAAACAATTTAAATATAATTAACACGCATATCTAAACGGTCGATAACGATAAGAATACAAATAAAATAAACAATTAATACCTCGAGAACAGGAAGTATGTGAGCCTTAAGAGGCGCAGGAATCTGGCTCCACTCGCAGTCAAAGGGAAGTACACTAACTACTTCCCCCAAAAGACTACTGAACTGCTTGGCATACGTGCCAATAGCCGAAAAGGTGCATAGATCATTATGGTCAAAGCCGATCGGCAAAGGACGACTACCGTTATCTTTATACGCCTTCCTTAACGACCGATTTGAAGTATTAATCGACATCGAACCTACAAACATAAGTTACTCGTGAAAATACAAGTAAAAAAATTTAGTTTTATTAATAAAAAACTTAAAATAAACATCACAATTTCTTACCTGCACAGTAGCCAAGGTGAACAATACTATGTGTGTCCTTTATCCAAGGTGAACAATTACATACTTTTTTGTGTGATATTTAAATAATTTTGTTAGTTGTTAAAAATAATAGTTTTTACTCTTTAACAGGGTGGGACAAAGGAGTATGGATGCGATTTTTTTTTATGGAAGGAGGAACAACTAGCCAAAATGACCGCTTCTGTTGGAGCTTCAACGCCTCCAACTCATTCTGCAAGATCATCCATAACTCCAACTCATTACACTGCAGGACCTTCAACATCAAGTCCTGGAAATACAGAGTGCTCAAACTGCATCAAACTGAATCACCAGATAATGGTACTCAATAAAATGTTAGAAGTGTATATGCATCCAAACAAACACACAACTGATTCAGCTGCCTTATTTCACGACCTATATAATGACATGGTAGGTGGTATGGGAAATCTTCGTATGTAGGTTGTTGTTGTTGTTGCTGTTATTGTTGTTGTTGTTTGTTGTGTTATTGTTGTTGTTTAATAAAATGTTGTTGTTGTTGTTGTTGTGAAAACTGATGTCGAACGTACTTTATACTGTCTGGTTTATGCTGTTTGGTAAATTACTTCCAATGATGTTGTTGTTGTTGTGAAAACTTAAGTATCCATCAAGATTCAACCATAAGGGGCCGTTTGGTTTATGTTGTCCTAACCATGGGCCAAGTGTTAACCACAATGTCTCACCGGGCGTAAAGCAGTTTATTTTTTTTACACGAATAAGCCGAGATGACTAAAGAACTCTATACAATGCTTTGAATGTGTATTTTTTTAAATAAAAGTACTTAAATTAAATATATTTTTTTTAATTTTATAAAAGTATTTAATTGTAAATATAAAGCTTTAAATTTTAATTATATAGTAGAAATTTTTTTAATTTTATAAAAGTATTTAATTGTAAATATAAAGTTTTTAATTTTAATTATATAGTAGAAATTTTTTTAATTTTATAAATGTATTTAATTGTATATATAAAGTTTTTAGTTTTAATAATATATAGAAAAGTGTTAATATATCTTTTAAAATAAAATCTGAATTAAAAAAAAATTAAGAAAAAAGATTTGGCACGATTTTGTCGTGCCATTTGTCTTTTTTAAGAATGTTTTAACATTTGTTTTTGGCGGGTTCTTTTAATTTTCCGGAAAAAATTTTGGGGTTAAAATATGGCACGACATTGTCGTGCCATATTGCATGATATATATTAATTTTATATTAAAAAGTAATACAAAAAGCTTTTGAATTAAAAAAATAAGGTTTATTATATTTGGCACGACATTGTCGTGCCATATATGTAAACTCATTGACTGACTTTTTTGTTGTAAATCATGTGGGCCATTGTCGACATATGGGTCGACAATGTCGACCCAATTTTTTTCCTGGTGCCAAAATACATGCTTTTGGTGTAGTGACATTAAACAAGGATGCATACGCATATGATATATTTGATATGGTGAGCATGTATCTTGGTTTTCATTCCAATTCTAGTGTTTTTATATTCATTTTTAGTAACAAAAGCATCTTTAGTGCAATGGCTTCTAGAGTTCAACATTTTCTAATTGCTATTTTCGTATCATTTTGAATTTTGATACTGCATTTATGGTAAGGATTTGATTTCTATTTCTATTCATATAATAAAGATGAAAATGATAATTTAAGAAAGAAAAACAAGAATCAGCTGCGGATATGCTACTGCAAGTGACTTATTTTAATCATATTCAATATCCTAAATGTATTAGCTAGTTTATTCAAAAGACTTTTATTACAAATTAAACAAAGTATATCCTTTTCACAAGATTATTACATAAGTCTCTTCGATCTTAAATCTATCTATTTATATATTCTTGAGAGATCTAGACATGTGTTTCGACATTAGTAAGCCTTACGTTTAATAGTCCTAGCACATGATCATCCATCGATCCGATTCTATTGAGTAGATTTTTTTCTATTTGATCCTATGATATTTGAGAATTTATAGTAGTCTTACCATTCCTCATAATTGTGAGTCATTATCCCGCCATTCAAGCATATCTTGAAGTGAACGTTAATCTAATTCATTCTCTTATCAGAATTTGAAATCAGCGTAGTTCTAAAACTTGTGGCTGAGTTCTATAAGGATCAGCAAAAAATCAAAGGTCAAATGGACAAATCTTAACCATTTATTTTTAGTCAATAAAAAAAACCCACTTTCTATTTTCATTTATGAAAGTAAACTATCTTATACACTATCTCGACGTGAGTTTTTTTATCTTTCCGTACAGGCATTTCGATAATTTTTTGTTTGTATTTAAATATATTAAATATTAGACAATACGAAATTACTTGTGATTGTGATGCGAGTTATAAATTTCAAATCACAAATCACATGTGATTTTTCATAATACAAATCACATTTAATTTTTCAGAACGTAAATTTTGTAACAAAAAAAGCTCAAAAAAAAGTCCGTCGGTCAAAAGTGTATAGAATTAAGTTCCCCTCAAATGAAAGATGATTTTATGCTCGACATTATGGTGTAATTAGTTTTACTTAACGATCAATGGTTTATAAAATATTTAATTTTACAAAAAATATGTAAGTGAACTTTTTCATCTTAATTGAAAAAATGAACGGCTAAAATTATTTTTACATTTTTTATTTTTACCTTTATTGCACTAAAACTCATAAGCACGTATCAGTTTTAATCAATTGGGACATAATATTGATTGAAACTGGTCTCCATATTTGGTTTCTGGCTTTCCAAAAGTTCAATTAAAAACAGTAATTAAACATTTGGTGGTATGGTGTCGACTCATTATTTAACTACTAGTATAGTGAAAAGTCGTGATAGGGATGCCACAAGCATATCCAACTGGTTCTCCTACTTGGTTACAATGTTATTTTCGCGAATTTTAGAGCTCAAGGTGTCATAACACCATTAACATCAACAAGTGTTGCCACCTCAGCATTCTCACTTTTAACATCAACACACCAAAATACCACATCACTCATAACACTATTAACACTACTACAAAACCAAGCTGATGCAACGAAAATTTACAACGGTAGATTTCCGTTGCAAATTTGCAACCGTAATGCAATGAATTACCAACCGAATAGCAACGATAAAGAAAATGGTTGCAAATCTATTGCAAAAAATAAACTAAATTCTTTTACTTTTATTTTTATTTTTTCCATTGCAAATGCGTTGCTAATTATAATAATTTGCAACGGAAAAGCAACGAAACACAAAAATTAAATCTAAAAGAAATTAAATTTATTTTCCGTTGGGTTGGCTTAAACAAGTAGTTCGAATATAAACTTCAGTCTCAAGAATTGACAATGAATAAAGAACTCAAGAAAGAAATGAAGAAATATATATATGGAGAAGGATGTTGAGACGAATGTGCCACTTTTCCTTCTCTAGTAAAAACTTGGTAGCATTTGGTATATCTTGTTAGATGCACTTATAATATAAAACTTGTATAATCTGTTGGATTTGGTACATTTACAATTATGTAATTTGAATTTTTTGTATGATTATTAATTTGGGTACTATATATGTATCTGAAAAATTTTGGTTTTGGATTATTGAATTTATGAATTTGAAAACAAATTTTCTAACGAGTTTGCAAGGAAAAAGTTTTGTTGCAAGTTTTAGTCTTGCCAATCGTTGCAAAATATTACGGCTGCAAAACTCGTTGCAAAAGTTTATCGTTGCAAATTCGTTTTTTATAATTACCGTTGCAAATTCTCTTTTTTGCACAAAAGTCCCTAATTTCCAACAGCTTTTCTTCCGTTGCAAGGCCGTTAGAATTATTTTTTGCCTATTGCAATTTAGTTGCAAAATAAAATTGCATTGAGCCTTTGTGCAACAGTCAAAATCCGTTGCAAATCTGTTGCAAATAGCTGTTTGCAACATATTTGCAACGAATTTTGACCGTTGCATTAGCTCTGCTGTGTTGTAGTGTAACACCTCCCTTTTTGAGACCCGCCATATATTCCCAATTAAACAACAAAAAACCAATTAAAAAAATGTCAAAAAGCACTCCAACTCACGTTAATGTATCAACGCATGCTCCCAACGACATTGGAATTGTGTTGGATGACGTATGGTAACACCATTAACACCAGTTGCCACATGGGATTAACGTCTCATGTGCGTTATGACACCCAAAGCTCTTACGATGACAATTAAATGTTACTTATTTGACTCAAAATAAATATTTATTTTTATTAGTTATTTGTCATAAAGTAAGTGTCAAATTTCATTATTACAACTAATCAAAACATTTCTATTAAAAAAAAAAAAAAAAAAAGACATTTGATTTGCTTACATGTGCAAATTGCAAGGTTCATTATTTTCAGTTTTTAGTTATTAGGTACAAGCTTTCAAGGTTTAAAGAGGATGCAAAGTCTCCATTGGTAACTGAATATTTAATTACAATTTCCTCAATTAGAATTTAGAAATTAGAACATGATGGCATGATCTATCTTTTTGCGTAATTAAAATCTTGTAGCGTTGATATATAAATGGAATAATGATTGACAGTTAAATTGGTTGACGGAAATGATTTATATACATAGTTTGTAAGAATCTTCGTTTCGTTAATTACTTTAAACATAAATTTGTATTATTTGATTGACGAATGTGTGCAAATGATCATATGTTGAGATTGGAACACAATCCTAATTGTGATGGGTGATTAGAGATTTGAGTTACCTGAGTAACATAATTGGGTGATTGATGTACAAAAAGCTTTTTCCAGTATAATTTCTCGAACAGGTGACTATCTTTACAGCTTAAGTAATTTGAAGTTAAACCAACGGGGCTAGCTCAGTTGGCCACCAAGGGTGACCTTGGGGAGGTTGTTACCACATGCGAGACGTCTCAGGTTTGGGTCTCTCCGTGAGGGTTTTCCTTCAAGTTGCAATCTGTGGGGTTCTGCCTCATAGATGCGTCGATTCGAGGCTGGCAGAGACTACCTTCTGGGTATGTACTGTGGAATCGAATCACTAATTATTATTCGAGGTTGGCAGGGACTACCTTCTGGGTAAGTACTATAGAATCGAATAACTAACTTAGTATTTTATTAAATCGCCGTTCAAAAAATAGTAATTTGAAGTTAACAAAAGCGATTTAGTCACAAAAAGTCACTAAATGGAAAGATAGAGACAATGCAACATACAAAGTATCATATCATGACGTATTTAATAAACTTTATAGTTAGAGATGGCAACGGGGCGGAGAATGTCGGGGATTGTATTTCCCATCCCCACCCCTGTTTTCCACTCGTCGTCCCCATCCCCATCGGAGAATTGCTTTACATCCCCATCACCGTCCCCAATGAGGATCGGGGATTCTCGCGAGGATTCGGAGATTTTCCACTCTTATAAAATAACATAAAAATTCCACCAACTCATCCAAAATAGAAATAATTTTGACTCATAAAGTGTCTCAACAAACGTACACCGCACATAGCTAGATTAATTACAATTTCAATTCAACTTTAAAGCATCCTAAACATTGTAACATCACATATAATATAAAAACAATATGTATCATATGTGTGTATTCGTGCAAAATAGTTAAGTGATATGTAGTTGATGTTTATACTTCTAATTCTAAAGATGTTTTATCCTATAAATATCACATATGCATATAAATATACATGTCAATATTCATGAACATATATACATATACACATACATATACAAGTTAATTGAGTATGGATAAAACATATAAATTTAAATACTTATACACTAGAAAGATCGGATTCGGGGATTTATGCTATCCCCATCCCCGCCCCATACCCGCCCCATCCCCGATTTCATATTTCGAGGATTCCCTATCTCTATCCACATCCCCAGCCAAGTCGGGTATTCCCTTGTCAAATCAGGTTCGGAGATCGAGTACCCATCATATACGGATTTTTTTTTTATCCCTATTTATAATAATAAAAGCATCATTGTATACATTGTAGTAGGGTGGTAGTGTGGTACTATTCCTACCTCTCTTACCTCATTATTAGTCACTTTTGGACAATATAATTTTTGATAGTTTTTGTTTCATATCTTTTGGCTTTTACTACTTTAGACTAGTCTAACTTTATATTTTATGTTCTGCACATATTTTAGCAGTTTTACTCACTTTATTAACATGACTATGCAGTTTTTTATGGTTTTATGCTCCGTATTTTTTGTGTTTTTACTTTTGACTTTTATGACTTGTCTCAAAAACTATATATATTTTTTGTCTATTATATATATATATAAATTTAAAAAGATTAAAAAAAAAAAGAAGTTAAGAAGGTATTATAATCAATTTAAGAGGTGTGTCAATAACATTCCAACATTCCACACACTATTTTTACTTTTTATGGTTTATCATTTGGTTTTCAATTTTCGGTACACCTCTCTGCAGGTGGCTAATACACGATATGTTGCATTAGCTTGAAATATATTCTCGACCATACATGTATTGGGATTAAATCTCTTCAACAACTTACAACTCTGCATGAAAGCAAATAGCATAACGGCCATAACCACAATCACATCCAACAGGCAAGGTCATTGTGAAACCATTATATTGGGCCTATGGACTACCATTCAGACCTCACTTGGGCTGATGATAGTTGGAAATAAGTAGAGTCTGAAACCCAAATTAAAGTATTAAATGCACTCGTCCCAAACTGTTTTTCACAATGTCCTGAATTAATGGTTTATGTTAACTAGTTTGCTTAATGAGATCAATAAAGGAAATAGTAGTATTCTGAAGACACAACTACAAGTATATATGGCTGATTTTTTCTACTACAGTAACTATAAAACAGACAAAATCCACTGTTAATAACTTTTGCATGCTTGTTGTTTGGTAAGAATATCGTTGTATTTATATTCTTCTACTCCATCCTCTTTGCTCGTCATCCTTTAACAAAATCATGACATGTGCCTTCCGCTAATTATTCACCTCGATCACATGCTCCATTGATACTACCAAATGTCTTGATCTCAAAGTTTAAGGATACTAGCTGAGTTCTACATCTAGTTCATTGCTTGATACAAGCCTAGTATGGGATTGGTTAGCATCTTGTCAATTTCTATAACGATTATTTAGTCAAAAAATCGTAAGAATTGTACATCCCATATTTAGTCAAGACTAGACAAACATCTTGTCGCCAAAATCCATCAAACTCATCTTAAAACCCCTTTCACAATTGAACAAGAGCAAGCTTATGAAGCCAAGCCACACACATAAATTAAAACTCGTAACAACTAAACCAAGGGTTTAACTCTTTTCTTCTTGAGGTCATACTTCACTAGTTATTCTAAAACATTTTTTCTTAGTAAAACAAAATTACTTTGGAAGTCAAAAACTTTGTTACCATGATAACAACATAGAGTGGCGTCTCAACAGTAAAGCTATTAAACCCACAACTTTTGGCCCCTGAATTTCTAAAGCCCCAATTTCCAAAAGCCCTATATATATTAACGAGTATGGCAATGATCCGCCGCGTTGCGGCGGGGCGTTGTGAACGACGTCGTTTTGGTTGCCTTTTAATATAACCTCGCGTTGCGGCGGGATTTTTTTGATTAAAGTTAAAAAATAATAATAATAATAATAATAATAATAATAATAATAATAATAATACTGTAGCTACAGTACTGTTCATCAGCCCAGTACTGTAACCCCGTGCGTTGCGGGAGGAAGGGGTGGGTTTGTTGGGAAAATTATTTCGTTAATAATGACGCAAGTTTCATAATTTTTCGAGGCCGTTTGGTACGAAAAAAAAAAAAAAAAAAAAAAACTGGGCCGGTACTGTAGCAGCTCAGTACTGTAGCGTGGCAACTGTAGCAATAGTGACGTCGTTTTACATCATAAATAATATATATAGTAATGAGTAATGATGGGTATGACTAAAAATTGTTAATAATTGTATGCCTACTCCATTTGATAGTTGACACATGTTATACATAACACATCTCTTTATCTCTCATAATTTCACTTTTAGATTTGACACATGTTATAATCATGTTCTTAGATATGCTTTTATTCATAAACAAAAATCATTTTTCATAATGATAATATTTTTCTTCATATTATAACAAATTATCCATCACCTTTTAAAAGTTATGAGTTAGCCCCCAAAGTTTGATTCTCTAATTTTATGAACCATTTCCACCCAAAAAAGACAATAGGCATCAAGCGTATTTAAGCAACGGAGAAAATGACAATTCCCTTATTTTTGCAAAAGATAAAAATGCAATCTTCAGTTCTTCACACAAAATGTACAAAAGAAAATTCAGAAAATGACATGGTTATGTGTTTGGTGTTTCTCACTCTTATTTTCTTTCTCTTCTCTTGTGTGAAAATTCACAAAATGTACAAAACCTATCATATATAGCCACCTCAATTGTGTGAAAATCTTTTTGTAAACTTTGTGTGAGCATAACATACCTCATATCTTCATAGTTAATATAGTTATACAAATAAAGAAATGTCATGTTTTTGTAAAGGATAAGCAATCACCAGCGACATTTGGTAGTCGCCATAGTCATAATGTAAGCAGTACATTTCAATTTCTGCTCGGTAAATCTATAGACCAAACTGTCACCAATCTCTAGTTATAAAACCAAACCTAGTTACCCAACTTGGTTAATCATTAGTACAATTGCATGGTTTAACAAATTCTGTTACATAAAAAAACAAAACGATGTTAAATTTGTTAGAACATAGGACGTGTTATCTTAAAACTTTGGACGTTTGGAATTGTGGTTTACAATTGAACTTGGTGTATCATGGCTTCATGACATATAATGAAAATGAATATAAAGTTATGTTATTGTGTCATCCGATTTAATTCTATAAACGCAGTAAAGCTTTTGAAACCAAACCAAACAAATGATCCAAAAATAGACCAAAACTAAATGGTATAAAAAACTTTTTGGGGGTAGTTTAGGCCCATAAATGAACTTTTATAGACCAGGGTTTATGAGACCTCACCCCACGCCACCGGCGTAGGAGGCCCATAAATGTACTTTTATAGACCAGGTTCAGCAGCAAACTACTGCACTCTTTATCACATTTAAACCCACTGCCATAGGACCTACACATGCATTATTCTCATCGTAACGTTTAGAATTTGTTTTTTTTAAAGATTACTCATGGTAAAATTTATTATCGCCAATAAACGTTTTAGTACAATGTAAAATGGTTGAATGCCACATTAACTCAAGCAAACAGCTTGATAAACGTCTAACTTAAGACATGTTTATAACATGCCATAAACACATGACAAACTCTAGCTAAAATAAGCGGAATTTGTTTAGTTAACATAAAAAACAATATGTAGAGCATTGTTGTCTCTTTAGAATTTGTTTATTTGGTACTAGTACTCCCTCCGTCTCAATTTATTTGTCAGGAGAGAGAAAACACAAAGTTTAATAAAAGTGGGGCCACTTTAATTTTCAACCACTAAAATGGAATATTCCTCCACTAGATTCTCTAGTTTTTACTAAATAAGGAAAGTGGACAATTAATTTGAGATATCCATAAAAGGAAATATGGACAATTAAATTGAGACGGAGGGAGTATAACTTTTGGTGGTTTTAGTGAATGTTGTTTTAATTTGTGGTTAGCTTTCTCCGAGGGGGTGTGGGTGGGTGGGTGTAGGGGTGTCAGTAGGGTCGGGATGATCCGACCCGAACCCGAACCCGATAAGGCTTGTTTTAACCCAAACCCGATAACCTGATATTGTTATAGGGTCGGATTCAAGTTGAATTATTTATGTTATTGGGTCAACCCGATAAGACCCCAAAAAAATTGTTTTGCTTTGTTTTTCCTATTTATTGCATAGTTTAGTCGATCCATTTAGGGCTGTTCAAAAAGCTCGCGGCTCGTGGCTTGCTCGAAACTCGCTCGAAAAAAGCTCGCTCGAAATCGGCTCGTTTATAAACGAGTCGAGTCGAGCCGGCTCGGTTTGTAAACGAGCTGAGCCCGAGCCAACGTCGGCTTGGCTCGTGGCTCGCTCGTTAGCTCGCTCGTTGGCTCGCTCGTTGGCTCGCTCGTTTGGCTCGTGTATATATATATATATATATATATATATATATATATATATATATATATATATATATATATATATATATATATATATAACTAAACTTTAGTTATATATAATATAATATATACAACTAGATGAAAGAGTAATTCAAGTTTTTGGAAATGCTATTTTGTTAACTTCTAGATGAAAGAAACTCAAGTCTGTTATTTTGTTAATTACTTTGATGGCCATATTGCAGAACTGCAGAACTAATTTTTATTAGAATTGAATTAGTATTTGACATTTTGACCTGGATTAAAATCGTGTAGCTTATTTTTTGTTTTTTATGTTAAAGTATATCCCATTCAATGTAAACGAGCGGGCTCGACGAGCCACAAGCTGGCTCGAGTATTTGACGAGCCGAGCCCGAGCTCAACTTTTCGGCTCGTATAAATAAACGAGCCGAGCCGGCTCGGCTCGATTTTTAAACGAGCCGAGCCCAAGCCTACCCTGGCTCGGCTCAGCTCGACTCGTTTACAGCCCTAGATCCATTCATGTCACATTAAAGCTAAACCCTCACAATTGAGTCCATCCATTCTTTTTTAGTTTTCCACACAGACTTAAATGTTGTACACCTTGATTGTGGGTGTTTCTTTTTTCCTTTTCTCTTTTTTTTTTTACTTGGTTTTCTTGGGGACTTTGGCAATGGAAAAAGCGAAAAACAATTTTGTAATATGTTTATATTTTGGGCAATAGGTACTAAAATGTAACTAATTTGTTATTTTTTTCTTTGTTGTGCACTCATTTTTTATTTTTATTTTATTATGTGTATCTTATGACAATTTCGCCTCTACTTGTTAATAAGAGTGTTGATGAATAAGAATGGTAAAATTAACACAAAATACATAAAATAAGTGAAATTTAAAAATATAATTTATACAGTAGAAAAAAGTAAAGATTGTTACATTAAAAAAAAAAATAACAAGTTGGTTGCATCTTCGTACCATTTGTCTTTATATTATTTTCTGTGGTAATAAGATTTAATTTTTACAAATAATAATAATAATAATAATAATAATAATAATAATAATAATAATAATAAAATAAATAAAAATATAATGAAATGAACGAGTTTCATTAAGAAAATCGTCAAACTTGACAAACTTTATCTATTGTTCTCACGGGCGAAATTTGTAAATCACAAAATATGATTGAAGGACGCACTAACATTATTAGAAGTTATAACTTATTCTTTGCGTTATATCTCTCCAGGGGCGGCTTAAGCCTGTTAGAGGCCTAAAGCAAAGTTTTAGATTTTTTTTCTTTTGGAATCTTAGGTAGGAATAGTTGGATTAATGCAAAGTCCCACTAATGAGAAATTGAAAGTTGATTAAAATTTGAAAAAAGTAAAGATAAGAAATAGAGAAAACTGAACTTCTTTGAATTATTTTTTTCGAACTTAAACAACTTCTTTGATTCGGTTATCTAGAAAAAGTTGCAAGGAAGCGAACTGAATGAAAGAGGATTGTTGTGTTGTTTAAGCGTGACTAAATTATGTATAACACGTGTCAAATCTATAAGTGACAATTATGAAAGATAAATGAGTAGTGATACACTCATACAATTTTCACACAAAGAAATCCACGCACACATGTGACAAGTGACTTGTACCAATAGAATTGTATTAAGTTTTATCTTTCTTTTTTCCACTCTGGCACTCCCTATAGTTAAGTCAGACATGTTTGTGTGGATTTCTTTTTGTAAAATTTTTATTTGTGTAGCATTTCTCGAGATAAATTATGCATAACATGTGCCAACTATCAAATAGTGTAGACATAAAAATAGCCACAATTTTTAGTCATGCCCATCATTACTCTATCGCAATATAGTATGGTCGCCATATGTTTTCTGTTATACAATTTGATGACATTACTACTCTTTCTTACACATATAATCACTACCCTTTGCATCCACCTTCAAACTCTTCTCTTTGCTAATGCATACGTAAAAGACCGTATCTAATCATCTTTATCCTTTCAGAAATAAGTAGATTATTATAAGGCTGGTCGTTATGGCCAACCATATGATCGATCGGTCGCCCTTAGGTGACGCGGCCCCACCATGACTAGAGGTCCAAGCGAACCCCCCCCCCCCCCCTCCCCCACTCCTTTGTTTTTGTGTGGTTCGATCGACCAAGCAACCAGACTTGTGCATATGGTTTGTGGGTGTTTTTAATTTAATCATTATTTGGGGGTGTTTTTTTTTATAAAAAAAAATAATAATAAATAAATAAATCAAGTTGTAGGGAAAAAGAAGATACATTTTTAAAATTATTTATATGTATGCTACTTTATAAAGCATTTAGGCCTTTTCCTTAAATAAAAAAACTTAAAATTCAGTCAACACACTTGTTTATTATGAAAAGATTTGGTCAAATACTAATATTAGTAACCGACATGTTCTTTAAAATAAAATTAATTTATGTAATTAATAATATAAATGATTGTAACCGAAAATATTTAAAATACAATTAAGTAAATAACCATTATTAACTTTCGGCTACACAATTTTAAATTAACATTAAATTATAACAATAACAAATTTACATTTAAGCCTTTAAGGTTTGTGTTACTTTCAGTTTTGTTTGATCAATAACTAAATTACATTTTAAGTAAGTTTTTTTTTTTTTTAATTTTATTTGAATTATTATGTAATGTATTTTAATTATTAATGAAATTTTAATATTAAAAAAAAAAAAAAAAAAAAAAAAAAAAAAAAAAGTGTTAGGTCACCAGTAAAGTCGCCAAAATGGGTGTTTGATCATGTGATTGGTTTATGAGAAAGAAGTTGATATGGCGCTAATATGACAGAGTGATCTAGTAATGGGTTGGGTTACCATAACTACTCGTCTAAGTGTAACAAGTAACTATAAGTGAGCACTATAACAAGCACAACTATGAAACAACTAAAAACAAACACTTTATTTAGAATTGAATGAGCAAAAGAAACATGGAAAAGACATACCTGATTTATTGCAAATGATGATTGACAGTTTACAGTAAAAATATATAGAGCATGGCGAGGAGAATTGCGGTAAAGTTACTTGGAGGATTTGGCGCCCTAAAAACAAGTTGTGTGGGATTAGAGATAAGTGGGAGGGTAAATATGTAAAAGTAGGATAAAAGTGATGAACTTAATTGAGAGACCCTCTCCCTCATGGCTTTTTCTATAAGGTTGTCCGTTTATTTTAAGCACCAAGCAAGCACTCAAGTAATGCCTTAATATATTTACCTATTTATGAATTAAGATTCTTTAAGACATTATCATACACTACCTATGTGTCCATGGATGAAACCTTAACATTGTCCACAAGCAATATAGCAAGTGTGCTTATATTCCTTTCGAGTAAATTGCAAAAATTGTCCATAAGATTTGGCCAAATTGCAAGTTTAGTCAATAACCTTTCAAAAGTGCAGCCACTATCGGGAAAAACTTTGGGTTGCATATTCAGTTTGTGCCCAAACTTAAACGACTAGAATACCCCTCTGTCTTTGGCCATTTAAGGGGGGTAAACACGAGGGCATTTTTGGTCATTTAATTTTAGTCATGGACTGAATATGCAGTTCCTTAAAAAACGATCATTGCGTTTTAAAAGTGTTAGTGGCTAAACCTGCAATTTGATCAAACCAAAAGGACTTTTTTTTTTTTTTTTTTTTTTTTTTTTATATATATATAATATATATATATAAATTTACTCAATTCCTTTCACAACAAAGGGAAAAAAAATGTTCAGCATACAAAACTTACCTTATGTTACTCTTTAGACCATTGACAAAAATCTATAAACTTTCAGACATTGAGACTATTTTTAAATGAAACTAGACTCAATTACCTGCGAAACGCCGGGTGGTGCGACCCGTGACGACTTACGGTTTAAAAGATATGATTTTTCGAAGATAGCCAAAATCTGATACATGAATAGTTACGCCGTAACTATTACACAGGCTGTCTGAAGCCAAAATCTGCATATTTTGACACCCATACACTCAAACCATTTAACACCATTTCAACACTATAATCACTACCAATATCATTCACTTTACATATAAACTATAACTAACATACTAAACGTATTCCATAACAATTTGACCCGTTACAATCCAAAAATGGGTATAAACACACGTTATGCCAAACACCCCTTTAACTTTTACCATAAACACTTATAACGCACTTTAGTGTACCAAATGACCACCAATTCATTATACAAAACTTGACACATGTTTTAACACTTTTTTACTCATTACAAAACATTAATTGACTCACGGGGGTACAACGTTGCACGAGTTCGGTATCTACCTAAGCTCTACTTTCTTACCATTCTTCTAATCTTGCATATATCCAAACCTTAACCCTTATTCCATGCCTTCACATTAATACCATAGCCTAAAAAACATTGAAACATTAAACCGTAAGCACGAATGCTTAGTAAGTAAAACGGATATAACTTAACATCATAATTCATTCACACATTACACATTATAACAACCATTAATCCAATACAACATTAACCATAAACACATATCTTAACCACTTAAAGCCTTAACCATTCTTTTTCCTTAATCCACTATTGTCTAACACATAACTAGCCTATTACTTACTTCCTCATACACACAATTATCCAAGCCATACATTAAACTTAACATAACAATCCACATAACACATAATGCATAGAATTCATTATAACTTTACATTATAACCGGTTTACTTACCTTAGCTTCCAAAGCTAAGTTTAACAAGAACATAAGCATCTTCTTCATCATCATCACCGTCCTTCATCATCATCCTCTACTCTATAAAATCAAAACCTATTAACATAATACATCAAAAGCATGATCAAGGGTTTATATAACCCATCAAACATACTCATCATCCTTTCTATATCATCATATGATCATACTTTGATCATATGATGAAAACCCACTTCAACCACAAGCCTTAGCCTATTAGAATCAAGGTAGGGAGTGATGCGTGGGTTTTGCAACCTTACAACAGGTTTTACCTCTCAAGGGATCTCAAGAGGCTTACAACCCCACCAGGCAGTGTACCTGACCGATGTAGTATAGTGTAGTGGTAAGTACGGGGGATTGATCGTTCTCCACAGGGAATAGTGTTCGTTAGGTGTGAAAGGCTACTCTAATTAGGTCTAAGGGTTGAGGAAGATTCTTTTTATGTTTTTATATTTTTATGAAAGCAAGTAAAATCTCGGGTTTTGAAGGAGTGGGCGGAATTAGTTGCTAGTCAACTAACCCAAATTACTACAAATGCAAATAAAATAAAATAACAAAAATGAAAAGTGGTGAGAAACTTATGTGTGGAGAAATGTGTTTACTTAGATTTCCTTACTCCCTAACTATCTTTTACCGGTTAATTAGTGTGTATTAGTCGCGTGGATGACGGGTGTATTCCTTAATACCATTCGTGGGGTGGCGTACTTACTTCCCCAAACTCTACAAGCTCCTACTTCACTCCTATGTCGAGCCGGCTAGGAAGCTCCTAACATGGGATCACTAGAATTCGCTTGTGCATTAAATACAACCATAAAAACCTTTAGTACGCATTTGGTTCATGTTTCTTAAGACGTTCAAGCAAGTTACCGAATAGGAAGTTAGCCAGTTTTCTTAAGCCTAACATAGATAAACAATCATCCAATACAACTAACAACACACTAACAACCAATAATCAATAGCTAGGTTTCATTAGATCTAAGCAAACACAAGATAAAATTAGCCTAACATGTTAAACAAAAGACAAGCATAAGATAGAATCAAACAACACATAGACATATTGAATGATTAATTGATAACTTATCTTTCAATGAAACATGGAAGATCTCAAGGCAAGAAGCCCTGAAAAAGTAGCTAAAATCGTCTTAGGGTTTTATCCCAAAATTCCACACACTAAGCTCTCCCCTAATGACAAAAAATTAGAAAACTATATATAGACTTTGACATCTGACGGCGTCACCTTATGCATTGTGACGCCGTCACCTCGCCGCTTTTAGGGTTCCCGGGTGACCTTCTTGACGCCGTCCCTCTTTAGCTCTTCAAAAATCCATTCTGGCTTATCAAGGCTTGACGCCGTCGGACCTATAACGTGACGCCGTCCCCTTATGATTTAAGCCGTGACGCCCTTGATTTAGTTAAAGCGTGACGCCGTCAGAATTCTCATGCAAACTCACTGGCCCGTCATGAGTAAATTTCACATCCAACTTTTCTTGCCAAGGCATGACGCCGTCTGGAGTTAATGTTGACGCCGTCAAAGGTGACTTTCAGCACAATTTTGAGACTTTGCCGTTTTCTTCACTTTTATGCTCCAAAAACGTCCAAAATGCCTCCTTTTCCAGATTTCTCCTCAAAAGTACCTAAAATGACAAAAGGAACGATTTAGGGCAATATTTGATCAAATAAATACGATTTCGGGCTTAAATGACCCCTTAAAAGCGGTACACTTTTCGCCTCATCAAATACCCTTACACTTGAGATTTGCTTGTCCTCAAGCAAATGCGCTTTTATTCTAATCAAAATACAAGTTAGGGGTCATTTAATGCAAACATAAAAGTAATTACAACAAATAATCGTTCCACTTCAATCATAATAAGCACGGAGATTACATACTAGCACCTCACAAGTAGTGTTTAGATACTCACATCTCTCAAGTGTCATCAAAATAAATCTCATAAATGAAAACGGATAATATCTCTCACTACCTGTCATAGCAAATAGATTACCATAGGCTTGGGAAAGGATCGAAAACCTCCTCCACTAGGCGTAAGCACCTAAGATAAACTATCAAAGAGGGCTTTTAAATGGGTTATAACGTTAGGTGTAGGGAAAAGGAAAACACGGTTTTGTTGGATAAGGGATATTTTACTGGTGGCTAGTTAAAGATCTTGATCAATCACATGCACTATACAACGTTGCTAAGCCAAGACTAGACTCGATCTTAAGCTAGAAACAAAATAACATAAACATAAAATAAACATAAAATAAAACGGGATGGTAGTCCGTATGTTTTTTCTATTTTTCTTTTTCTCATTTTTTTGTATTTTTCTTGATTTTTTCGATTTTTTTTTTTTTTTTTTTTTTTTTTTTTTTTTTTTTTTTTTTTTTTTTTTGCATACACTTTTACCCTACCATCCAAAATAATACATCATAGGGGCATTGCATCCCCTTACACTTGAACTTTTATATAACTTTACAAATGACTATTCTAATGACTCGAATTAAGATAATTGAAAAACTTGGAGTACTTTTAAAACATTTAGCACATATGGGGGTAATAAATGATGTTCTTCCCCATTACTCCATTACACTAGTACTTTACCCATGAGTCCCAATCGTCCCAAAACAATATGTACAAGGATATGACTCGACTTAGCAACCATGTAATCAATTAGATAATTAACTTGGGTTTAAACAAATGTTGTCACAATAATGCACTAAAGATGAGTGCATACAAGGTAGGCTAAGGCGATTTGGGTGTACATTTAAGTGGGGTGTAACAAATTCTTCCTTTAAGTAAAATGCTTAAAGGTTGAAACGAAAAGATAGGCTCTGAGGGGTGTACTAGGGGTATCGTGTACTAAAAATGAGTACAACGCAAAGGGTGTGGGAGAATTACTTGACCAATGTAGCCAATGTAATTATAACAAAAACACAGGTGTAAAACATGGGTTAATCCTAATGCCTCTTATCATGTAGTAAATCTAACTACACGAATGTAGTCTCACTTGTGGCCTCGGAATGGTCCTAACGCAAGTTCTAGAATCTAAGTGCTACCGGTACACACATCATAGCATAAATGCTTTTCCTACCAATTCTAGGGGCGAACCTCACATATTTGGGGGTGGAAAATTTTTTAGTGGTACGGTTTTTGTGCTAGTCATATAACTCCTATCCGTGAGACGCTCATTAAGATCAAAGTTTCACTCTTATATGTTGTAAAAAATTTTAAATTTGGCACTAAAATTACCTTAACAAGTATTTCTCTCAGTTTTATTACACATCTACTATTAAACAAACAAAAAATCAAGCGCAATTGTATTCTCTAAAATCGTACTTTTACCCTCCCCTTACACTTAAGATGAACATTGTCCCTAATGTTCAAATAACAAGATGTAAAAGAAAAAGTAAAAGAATGAAATCAAATACTCCCCTGATTCGCTCGTTGGATAATGAAATTACACGGTTAAATCTTCCTCCAAAGAGAATGTTGAAGCTCCATGACTAATGCATCGCCATAAGCTTGATTCAAAACATTTCCTTGTCCAAAATAACCTGTTGAACCTGAGAAAACAAACACGAAAACCTGCATAACATCGGCGGGATAAAATCTATATATAAGGATATAATGCTTGTGGAATGATAACTTTGCAGATTCCTGGAGATTATAAGTTGGAGATTTTAATAAAAACTTTTTATGAAAACAAAATTTTCAAAAATTTCTGGAAATTAAATCTGACGCCGTCAGGTTATAACCCCTGACGCCGTCAGAAATGACCTGACAAAAATTTTCGTTTTAAGTTTCCGGAAAATTTCTGGAAAAACCTTTACCTTACTTCCTGGAAATCCTGCAAAACATCATTATGACTCGATACAAGCATTTGACTCAAACAAATACGAATATGTATGTTAATTTATTATTATTACGATTCATGTTCATATGTGTTCTAATAAACCGATTTAGATTTCCCTTACACTTATCTTTTGCAAAATACCTTTATATGTAGTTAAGACGAAGTTAAAAACAAAATAAAGCATTTTCACAAATTAGTTTTTGAACATGAATCAATAAGAATAAAAATTAAACACACATATGGAAACAAATAAAACAAACACACAAACAAATGAACACACAAAGCAAATAAAACAAATAAAGATTGGGTTGCCTCCCAAGAAGCGCTTTTCTTTATTAACGAGTCTTGTAGCTAGACTCAAAGTCACGCTCATCTAGTGTCGCTTATGCTCACGTATCCGAGTGTGAGCCATCTAATTGTTGCCTCATCTTTCTTGTATTCATCATTCAGCTCCGAACATCCATGATAGTATCTCTTATTTTTCTCATGTGGATATTTGAGCCCCTTCCTCTTATCATTCTCACTTAACAAGTCGATAGGCATAATTCTATTGCAAGATTCAATGGGGTAGTTCTTAAACCTAGGATGTGCTCGGGGCATTTGATAAGCAAAATCTTCATCCCCATCCGAGAATGTAATTAACCCGTCCACAAGTTTTTCGTCAAGGTTGGTCAACCTTTTGAAGGGTTCTCCAAAAATGACTTGGGTTAATTTGTTATCAATGAATTCTCCTAAGTTCTCCATAACCATAAAATCCACCACATACACAAAACTTCCTACGAACACGTGTAGTGGCTTAATCCTAGCAACAATGTTATCTCCTTGATATTCAAGCTCATCTACCATGATTTTGTTATAATTAGCGCGAGAGATAATGTTCATAGGCAAAGACGAGTTAAGATAAGCATAAAAATCATGATAACCAATTTTACACGGGAATTGCATGTTAAAGAGGCTATCCTTTTCGATCTTAGTCCTAGGGTCAACATACTTAAAGGGATCAATTTCCTCTTTTCCCCATTCCTCGTTAACTACTTCTCCATTACCAATATCCTCATCGGAGTCTGAGTAGTAAAATGGACTAACATAATCATTCTCATGGTCAGACTCCTCCATCTCAGAATTGTTACCAAAGTGGTGGTTGGGTGAAAGGTTGTTGTTTGCTACTATGGGGGCGGGAACGGGTAGTTGAAAATTTGCACGGCGAAAAACACGAATAACAGGGATCAAATGACCAATGTTACTCATGAGGTAAGTGGAAGGTATCACAAACAAAAGTACAAAGAAATAAGATAGACTAAAGAAAACCTAGAAAAATAAAATAAAAATCTCACTAGAAAGGAATCTAGTGAGTAGACCTAATAGAAATAAAAATTCAACCTAAACAATAACTATTCCCCGGCAGCGGCGCCAAAAACTTGATGCGTGGGTTTTGCAACCTTACAACAGGTTTTACCTCTCAAGGGATCTCAAGAGGCTTACAACCCCACCAGGCAGTGTACCTGACCGATGTAGTATAGTGTAGTGGTAAGTACGGGGGATTGATCGTTCTCCACAGGGAATAGTGTTCGTTAGGTGTGAAAGGCTACTCTAATTAGGTCTAAGGGTTGAGGAAGATTCTTTTTATGTTTTTATATTTTTATGAAAGCAAGTAAAATCTCGGGTTTTGAAGGAGTGGGCGGAATTAGTTGCTAGTCAACTAACCCAAATTACTACAAATGCAAATAAAATAAAATAACAAAAATGAAAAGTGGTGAGAAACTTATGTGTGGAGAAATGTGTTTACTTAGATTTCCTTACTCCCTAACTATCTTTTACCGGTTAATTAGTGTGTATTAGTCGCGTGGATGACGGGTGTATTCCTTAATACCATTCGTGGGGTGGCGTACTTACTTCCCCAAACTCTACAAGCTCCTACTTCACTCCTATGTCGAGCCGGCTAGGAAGCTCCTAACATGGGATCACTAGAATTCGCTTGTGCATTAAATACAACCATAAAAACCTTTAGTACGCATTTGGTTCATGTTTCTTAAGACGTTCAAGCAAGTTACCGAATAGGAAGTTAGCCAGTTTTCTTAAGCCTAACATAGATAAACAATCATCCAATACAACTAACAACACACTAACAACCAATAATCAATAGCTAGGTTTCATTAGATCTAAGCAAACACAAGATAAAATTAGCCTAACATGTTAAACAAAAGACAAGCATAAGATAGAATCAAACAACACATAGACATATTGAATGATTAATTGATAACTTATCTTTCAATGAAACATGGAAGATCTCAAGGCAAGAAGCCCTGAAAAAGTAGCTAAAATCGTCTTAGGGTTTTATCCCAAAATTCCACACACTAAGCTCTCCCCTAATGACAAAAAATTAGAAAACTATATATAGACTTTGACATCTGACGGCGTCACCTTATGCATTGTGACGCCGTCACCTCGCTGCTTTTAGGGTTCCCGGGTGACCTTCTTGACGCCGTCCCTCTTTAGCTCTTCAAAAATCCATTCTGGCTTATCAAGGCTTGACGCCGTCGGACCTATAACGTGACGCCGTCCCCTTATGATTTAAGCCGTGACGCCCTTGATTTAGTTAAAGCGTGACGCCGTCAGAATTCTCATGCAAACTCACTGGCCCGTCATGAGTAAATTTCACATCCAACTTTTCTTGCCAAGGCATGACGCCGTCTGGAGTTAATGTTGACGCCGTCAAAGGTGACTTTCAGCACAATTTTGAGACTTTGCCGTTTTCTTCACTTTTATGCTCCAAAAACGTCCAAAATGCCTCCTTTTCCAGATTTCTCCTCAAAAGTACCTAAAATGACAAAAGGAACGATTTAGGGCAATATTTGATCAAATAAATACGATTTCGGGCTTAAATGACCCCTTAAAAGCGGTACACTTTTCGCCTCATCAGGGAGTTACTTACTTATGATGGATTGTTGCAATGACTTAATCCTTGTATTGGAGCACCTAAACTCTTCTTAGATTTATCATCAACTTAGCTCTTGCCCTCCTTTTTTTCTCTCCCAAATCCAGACCTAAAACACACCCTCAATAATGATGGAAATGTCTAGAATCCTATGGAATACTAGATACTTATCTTGTACTTGAAGTAGTTTGGCCATTGGGAAAGCTTTGTCCCTCTAGTTCCTTTCTTCCTACTTTAGCCACAATACATATTAAAACACATTTAGTATATGACAACTTAAGCCCCTTAAGTCTACTTCCATTCTAGTTGTGACACATAATACTTTCTATAACCTTATAACCCATTCATTGACTATCGTGTTTGACTTCCATGCAACAATCGTTGACTAGCAAATCACGTTAAACCTTAGTCAATTTCATCTAGGGTGGGGCCTATTTGTATCCGGGGAACGGGTGTTACAATTCTACCCCCCCCCCTTATTTAGATTTCGTCCCCGAAATCTCTCGTCTATTACTATCCAAAACTTAGTCTCATCTTACTGCCGTTCTTTCCACTTCCCATTACTTTAACATTCCGTTGTAACGATCTAATTGATCTCACAACGCAAGGCAACTATTACACATTTCATACCCTTGTCTCATACCATTTCTCGCTTAACTTCTCTAATCATACGCTTCTATTTAATCATTATGTCATCCGAGACATAATTTACACCACTAATGTATACCATTTAAGCATTTCTATGACTATTACATGACTTCAAACTCGTTCCGTTCTAACTTACCCATCAAGGACAACATGTCACTTGAACATTACACACCATTCTTACCGTTATTTCTACAATTTTACCATAACCATTCCACATTTCCGTTAACATTTTTACTATAACGCTTCGTTTATGTTCATTTCTTTACAATAGTTTTTACTCAGTTTATGACCACCACAATTGTTCTCACATTTCAACAAGTCACAAAACCATTTATAACATCGTTTACATTTCCTTAATCGTTTCAACTTACACATTAAACACCTGAGTTATAGGTCCACATGACATTTCCCACCTAGGTCGACATTCAACTCTTTCATTATCCACCTATCTTAGTTCTTATGGCTTCTAACTATTCTAGACTCTCGATTTTTACCCCTTCACCCTACTCATGTCATGTCGGGAACACATAAGCCCACTCATTCATACTTCCTCATTTACATGGAGAGGCATCCCAAACGATGTAAATCAAGAAATACAAACTCATGATTCGGTGATCCACAACTTCTGTATTTAAGTGAAAAGGCGTCCCAATCCATTTGAATAAAGAAATTATAAATCATCCTACTTACACACTTCCGACATAACACTCGTACCTCTTTTATTACATTTTAGCCTTTAACCTCTTCGCTCTTTTTATTCTTCACATCACCTTTTAACTTTTAGACTTGGATCCATACCATTACCACATTCACTTTGGGGATATTTTATATGCTAGGATGTAGGCAACCCCTTGCCGATGAAGGCAATACTTTTTATCCTGAAGGATCTTTCACACATCCTGAAGGATCCTTTAACATTCCTTTACTCGGTTATCCCAAAGGATACCATCATTACTGATCATTAGCTCGGCTATCCCAAAGGATGCCATCTTTAACTTTTCACATTACAACATGGATCCAAGTCATTCACATTTTAATGCGCACATTATCCCATTCATTTATTTAGCTTAACTAAAGCGTCATATAGCATACAAACTCGCTTACCACATTTACACATTTTCTATGTGTTTTCACTCTTCATTACATCTTACATTCTTATCCCACATTAATCATTTTCACATTCTTACTTTACCCTTTAGTCTACCCGACTCTTACCACATTTAAATCTTCATAGGTTAATTTTACATTCATTCATTAACATCATTCATTCTTCTTACACACTTTAAGTCGTTTACACATTCTAATCATGTTTAGTTTTCACAACATATCATTACGTTCTTACTTGCACACTTAGCTTACCACATTCTCATTCTCATTCCTTAACCCATCTCTTTAATTACTTATGCATTCAAGCAACTATCGTTCTTTTTCGTCTTTTACATAGCATCGTACTTTAATCCCATTTTATAAATTTTATATTATTAGAAACTTAGCAATCAATATGTCAAACCAATCGTACTTTCACTACCACATACCATAACATCAATATCATTATTACACACTCACGTTCATATTTAAACGTTATATACCTTAGCTTACCCTTCACCCGTCTCTATACCACATTAACATTACTCATAAACCAATACACATATTAAGACCATATGTTGGTCATTAATACCTTACGGATCATACATCATTACATGCTATCACCTCATAACCTCATTCTTTATCCTTCATGTCAATAAACATTTAACCATTAATGTGCCAATTTCCATCTCAACTTCTTACGTTAAACTTTAGGACACTTATTATCACTACGTTTCACTTTACCTATTAGCCCATCTTTAATAACACTTATCATTGCTACTCATATTCCATTACCGTTACTCTAACACACATTTATATAATCACAATATAATCACCGACACTAACCGAAGCGCACGGCTATCCAATCGCATAAACATTTCAAGTCCTCCACGGACTTATATCACATACATTTTAGCACATAAAACACATGCATTATGCTTACCAACTCAAGTTCACATAACGCATCACATATTTCTTCTTTTAACTTAAACATTGCATTTCTTACACTTACGTTCAACGCTTCTACGAGTGGTTTAAGTCTAGGCTCTATTTCCTCCAATTGAAATTTCCACCTTCGACTTAACTTTTTCCCATCGCCATTACAACCACTTTAATAAAAGCCTTGATTCTATAATATCTTGAACTTGATGTGTTAGTATATCTATGGTAAGCTGATTTTGCAGCTAGTTATGTTTTGCAATTTTTATTTAATCAGAAGTGAAATTTGGGGATATACTATTGAATCCTTTATTTTTGCTTTGTGGGCTCTCTAAGCTTGGATTAAGTATCAGCTACTGGTTTGTTGCTCTTCTTTTGTGGTTTAGGTTCTCAGTAGTTTATCTACAATAATTTTGTTTAGTTATCTGTTGGTGGCCTTCGCTTTTATCTGCTAGCTTGTTATAGGGAATATTAATTGGGTCGCGCTTAATCTTTTAGTAATAGTATTCGATTATATTACCTCTTCCTCTAATCATGACCAACGCCCCACCTGAAAATTGTTTGCTTGGTAAAGTGATAGATGATAACCATATCGTTCATAAGCAATATGTTATTTCAATTCTACACAACGCTTGGAAGAACCATAACCCGGTTAACATAAGTCCATGGAAGAACAATTTTTTCAAGATTGCTTTTGAAAATAAGGATGATATCCCTAAGATATTACATGACTCTCCATGGTCTGTGATGGGGTACTATGTAACTCTTGTGTCGTGGGACTCAAATAAGACTCTAAATGAACTAGAATTCAATAGAGGAGAGTTTTGGATACAAGTTCATGATCTGCCCCTTGGCATGTTGTCTTCTGAATATGCTACAGAACTTGTAGAATCTTTGGGTAAACTAATTGAATTGGATTGTGTTGGTGAAGGACCACAAACTGACCGTGACTTTCTTTGATTTCGTGTAGAGATAGACATTACAAAACCGTTGGTTCCAGGTTTTTTTTAGCGAACGGTCAGGTGGAATGGAAACATGAGTCTCTTTGAAATATGAGCATTTATATGATTTCTGTTACCGTTGTGGGTGTCTCGGTCATGGATGAGATTTGTGTACCAATGAGGTAATCGCTAAGTATGTTGAGAAATGGTCCTCAGAGATGCGTGCTCAAACTGTTCGTCGTTTGCAACCCCGTGCCCATCATCCACAGGATCCAAAGTTCCCTCAACACTCCATACCCACTGCAACACATTTCCACCATCATCTTCAACAACTAATCCTAAATAGCTGGTTAACGATGTGCCACACTCCCCTGAATTTGCTGAAAGATCTTCAGAAACTAATCCATCCGCTCTTGTTTGCTCAAACTACTATGTTATTGAGCCTTCTGAATCTATCATTCATCCTGTAGAGTCGGTCCCTCCGAGCATGTCAATAGATATTTCTTTAGCTGTTGCACTCTCTAAGTTAGCCATGAAGCGTAAACATGATGATGATCCTTTAACCTCATCCTCGGATAAACGATTGAAATCATTCTCTTGTGGCTCATATGATAAAAGCAACTGACAAATGCTACAAAAAAAAAAGATACTAGTGCTACCTTGCTTGAAGAGCAACTTATATGTGAGAGCCCTGATTCTGCAAAAACTTGTCCAATGAGCACTGATATGGGTGACAATATAATCTTGCGCTCTTTGAACCCTCGTCCTCCTCCCATCGTAGTTTCCGAGCCAAAAAGGAGAGGTCGTCCATAAAGGATCAACACTTCTAAAGCGGATATTTTAGTGTCAAATATAGAACTATCTCCTAATCTTGTGGATGCCCCTGTTCAAATTGTGTCAACTGATTCGTCAAAGAAATCTTCAAAGGTTGTGGTGGCTGACCTCAAACAGCCACACGACAAATGCTAGTCCTTTCTTGGAACTATCAAGGAATCGGGCGAGCCTTGACAGTTTCTAACTTGCAAGAGCTTTTAAAAGCTCATCGCCTTGATGTGGTTTTTCTTATGGAGACGAAGAACAAACAACACAAGATGGAAAGTATACGACACTCATTATATTTTACATCCGCGGTTTATGTTGATCCGGTGGGACGTTCAAGCAGTCTAGCTCTTTGGTGGACATCTGCTATCGATCTGGACATTATCACTTGCAACAAAAATTTGATTATTTCTCACGGAAGAGTTCATAGTGGGACCACACCCGCTCATCTCTCCTATTTATCAATGTGTTTTGTATATGCTCCATATGATCGAGTATCACGGGCTCCAGTGTGGGATGCTATTACACAAAGATCCTTTTATGCTGAACCATGCCTTGTTATTGGTGATTTTAACTTGATTGGAGCTCTTAGTGATAAAGTTGGAGGCTCTTCCACTTTGAATCATATTGAGGAGTTTCAACTCTTCACCGCTACTGCTGGCTTAATTGATATTCCATATTCTGGATTACATTATACATGGTCAAACCAACGCAATGAAGGTGATAATATTCGTGAAAAAATTGATCGTGCGTTGGGCAACATTAATCTTTTCGAGGTCTGCCCGTTTCAAACTCTCTTCTAAAAACCTCTTATTAGTAGTGATCATGCTCCTATTATTTACTCTTCTCATCCAACTAACAAAAGGAAGTGGTCACGTTTCCGCTTTGAATCTGTAGGACCTTAGATCTAACCTTATCACACAATATTGTAAGCTCGTATGGTGACTTGAGAGAGAAGTATGTATGTCGTATATATTAGAGAGAGAAAGTAGTGAGATGAAGAGAGAATTTCTTATTAATAAAACACACACAATACACACTCAAGCACACCACACAAATGAGGTGTGTGGTGTCTTTTATACATAAGTTTAGACGCCTCATGGGATTTCTATGGGCCTCATTTGGATAGTGGATTGCACAAGGATTACAACATATCTAAATAGACTAGCTTAGCTTAACTTCTAACCTATTAGCTTAGCCCAATCCACGAGCCTTTTGACTATTCAATTACATAATCTACGACACATTACAAAGTTATAAATACGAGAATGACCATCACTTTTCTTTAATGCTAACAATCTCCCCCTAAGGGGTGGTCATTCAAATGATGCTCCACGTGATTAGGTCTTTAGTCTTCATTGTCTTGAACTTTGTGTGTCATCATAGAATAGCCTTGATTCTTTGTTCCTTCATGCTTTGTGATCTTCAAAGTAGCTTCTTTTGATATTTCTTGCCTTTGATCAACATCTTCACAGGTTTGCCATGTTGTCTTTTCCAATATACTCATACTTCTTGGAACGACTTTGAACTTCATACTTATGTCTTCCTCAATTGATTCATGAACTTGTTCTTGACATTCTTGATTAGCTCTTTGACTTTGACATAAATCTTTGTCTTTAACTTGATCTCTCTGTTTAGAACGTTCTTCACTTGAGCTTGTTGAGGATGAACTTCATGAGGATGAACTTCATAAGTATGAGTATGTGGAGGTGAATATGTTTGATATATGAAATGATGGTGTATGGTCTTTCTCCAAGGGGACTTTCATCAGTACCTGCATAAATATTGTTAGTTGAAATCACCAATCGATCACGGTGGGTTTTTGTTAGAGATCAGACCACTACGATTGTTTTACTGATGAATGTCCTGATTCCATTCACCTTGGTCGGGCACATCAGCCGTCCGAATCCCGTTGAGGGACAGTTATCAATACTATCGATAAAATCTAAGTAAAGACCCACGTCTTAAGGACTCAATTCGTGAAAGGAATTTCCTTGGCGGGATTTCCAGCACTTACAGACTCAGAATTCGAGAGAATTAACAGCATAGTGTGAAAACCCTCTCTAATCCTTACAAACGTTGTTCCTGAATTGGATACTGATTGTTACAATTATACTCCAAAGAAATACAAAGGCAATATGTATTCCCGAGTCTTTTTCCCAATGAAGGAGTGAATGGAACTTGTGAATTCGAGTCGTGATTGTGTCGTGAATAGTGATAAAAGTGAGATTTTTGGATTTTTAAACTAAAATTATGTAAATTAAACTAAAAACAAATAATAAAGCAATTAAACAATTATAGGAAGCACACGTAAGCTAAAACGTAAAGAAAAACTAAAAACGCGAATTCCTGGACTAATCCCGAGCCCAAAAAGTGACAACTACGAAATACTAACCCTAGATATGCAAAACTATTTTTCCTAGGTCCTAAATGATAAAAGAAAATTTTGGGAAAAAGAAAATTATTTTTTTGACTTTTATTTTATTTATTATGATTTAAAAATGATTTTAAACTAATAAAATGATAAAAAATACTAAAACTTTTTGGAAAAATCTACAAATTTTCAGGAAAGTAGTTAAAGTTAAGTAAAACAAAGGAAAAATAAAATGGTTCCCACAGCTTATGTAAATAAGCTGTGTATATGCAAAAGGTAAAAATAAGCAAAAATGAAAAAAAAAAAGCTTAAGTAAATAATTTTGCAAGTATAAACCTGAAAAAGACCCAAGGGCAAATGGTATACATGTGTGGTGTTGAGGTTGTGTGTTGGGGAGGTCCAGGGTTCGACCCCTGGTCCTTACCTTTTTGCAAAACTTTTTTATTTTTTTGATATTTTTCTTTTGAGACTTTGAAATAAGCTAAAAACACAAAACTTTTGCAAAAGAAATATTTGTACAAAGCACTTAATAAGCCAGAAAGAGCTTATATGCTTAACAGATTACTTAACAAGTTTTTCTAAAAGTATTGACACAGAAAAGGAAAATGTACCAAATGACTTAGACACTTAACCAAAACACCTAAACAACTAAATTAGACTGATTTAAGAACAAAAATGACAACTTAAAACACCTTAATCCTACTCAATCTAATTAGGCTAGATTAAAACAGTTTTGAGACTTGAAAATTGGTAAATCCATGAAAAACCTATTAATCTTTATGAAAATGCTTGAAATGACTATTAAACTACTAAAATGACTTAAAGTAAGCTAAATCAAACTGTCTTGAAAACCAAAAGTGACCAAAACTTAAAACTAAAGCTTATGCCAAACACTTCTTTATAGGGAGTGTTTTGATTTTTAAAGTGATATAGACCAATTTAAGCAAAGTTTTTGTAAGACAGAGTATAATTAAGCTATATTAAGTTTTTGAAAGCAAACCACAACAGAAATTAAGCACTAAATAAGCTATAACTACTTATGCTAATATTTTTGGTATTTTTGAGATTTTAAAAACAAAACAATAACAACTAAGTAAAAGCTATCAAATAAGCATCAAATACCAACAAATAACAGATATAAGCAACAAATAACCAAATAATCACTAAAATAAGCAATAATAAGCTGTTTTACACTAAGAGCTTGAAAAATAAATGGAACTTACAAAAGCCCTTGCACAAATAGGGAAAAATATGCTCGCGGAGCTACTCTACAAGCTCTAGCTTGTCAAAGGACAAGCTAGTAACAGCAATAAGCCCTTCCAGGTCTGGCTTATCATCCACAACAGCTTATTTTGACTTTTGTTGACTTTTTAGGATTTTTAAGATTAAATCAAAAATAAACTCACAAAAGCTATAATTAGCTTAGATGAGCTTATCAAACAGTAAATAAGAGCTTATGAAACTTAATAAACAACAAAGTAACTTTGATGAAAGCTTGAAAGTAAATTTTGATAAGGATTTAAAGTAAACTGAAATTGCATTAATAAGAGTGAAATTACAATACTGGAAATTAAAGTACAACTGAATTTAAAGAATTATAACTAAATAAACATAAAAATAAGACAACAAACTATGGACTCAATACTAGTTATTGGACGAATTGTGTGTGGGAGGTGAGCTCTGTATTTATAGCCACTGATTTGGCCTTCTAGGGTTTCATCATCCAATCCTAGCCCTTAATTCTATATGTCGTCATCAAAATTATCATCTTAGCCCTTAGATCATTCGCCACAGTGTCACAGCCAATAGGAGAGCTCCATTCTGCCATGTGGACTCAATAATGAGGTCATATCTTCTGATGTGTCCTTCTAGAAGGGGAGCAGGGTAAAGTACACTTAAGAGGCATGTAAATCTCTGGGAGAGAAGGTGAACAGTAAACATGGCTTTTTACCCGCCCTTTAGCTTGTGTTTGACCTGGTATTAATATAAGTTGACCTTCGGGTTAAAATAAGGAAAAGGCGGGTTATGGGTATTTGTTGGATCCAAATTTATTTAAGATAAGGATTGGGTTGGACTGGATTTGTTGAGTGGGCTGAACAAGGATTATATTTGTAATAGGATTTAACTAAAGTTAGTTAAGGACTAACTTTGCTAAAATTACGGGATTAATGGTGCAAAAGATGTTTTGGGACCATAAATGAAAATGATTTGTCCGTAAAGCTTGGATTTGAGGCTTTTGGGTATAAACTTTGAGAAATCCTTCCCCGGCCTCGGCTTTTGATCATTTTTCCATTCTCGTGCTCGGTTTTGTCATTTTTGACTTGATTTTTGTCCTTTTTCTCAATATCCGTATCTGCACATGCATAAACACAAAAACACAATATATTTGTCATATTTGGTTAGTTTTTTTTGTCTATTTGGTCCGTTTTATTAGGTAAAAGGTATGTGCAATTTAACACATACCAAAAATCCCCCAGACTAAGGTATTGCCGTGTCCTCACGCAATGTCATCAACTCACGCTATTGAAACCAAAAATTTCAAACCTCTTTTTACTAACTTTGAAAAGTTGCAAAATATTCAAAAGAGATTAAGAAATCAAAAGTTCTAAAAATGCCCCGTTTTTCCAATTTATTCACACTTATACTATTTTTGTACTTTTCTCTTTTTCATGTGACGGTATGTTGACTTTCATTATTTCACAATAACTTTTAGGATCACGGAGTAGGAAACAAAACTCATAAAGAAGTGACCATACGGATAAATTCATCGTCCTTGATTTTTCACGAGTCCCCAAACTAAGCTTAAAAACAAAATCATTGTTATTTACAAGTTAGATGCCAACACTACCCATGGATGCTAAGTGTGTACGCATAGCTACTTCTCGCTCCCATATTCCTAGTGCCTCTAAATTTTTTTTATTTTTGAGAAATGAATTTCTCATTTTCTTGTTTCGATAGGTTTTATTCCGATAAAGACACCAAGTTTAGACGCTAAGTAGTTTAAAAATCCTTCCCTCGAAAACCGTTGCAAATAAAAATGAGGTCCACATCAAGGTCTCTGATTTAACACGATTTAGGGGATATCCTTTTTATTTACGACCGAAACATCCCATGTTTGGGACCCGAGACGGAGGCTTTTTATTTAAATATCCCCGGAGTTGAAAGCTTGGCTTTATTAACATTATTAAGCACATTTTATTAATCCTCGGCCTTTTAAACAACCTAGACAATGGGAGCGAACCGTCAAGAATCGGGAGTCTTATTTTGACCTTGGATATTTTTCCCCTGCCTTTTTGAAGTCTGAGTCAACGGGAGTGAACCGTCAGGAAACAGAAAACTTTTATCGGCTTTGGATTATTATTATTTTTTATTATATATTTGGTGCCAAACCCCGAGTCCTACGGCTTTTATAGCAATAGAAACAATAGCACGTACTATCAGGAATCAGTTGCCTATTACACCGTAACACTGGCAGTACCTTGATGTATACCCAACTCTTATAAGCAAGGATTTTCTAAAGAAGGAGTAAAAACTAATTTTCGCCAAAACCGAGCACCTTTAATTATTCCTAAAGTACTATTTTTTGGTGATACAAGCTTATGGGAGCAAAAAGCCACAAGTAACTTCGATGAGCTCTAAAGAGATCCAACAACTCCACGTTTAGCAATCTAACTTATAAATAACTCTATCATTTCTTGTTCTTCGCAAATTTAAAATCTTAAGTAATAAGATCCGCGAATGCTTAGTCAATAATCAAGCCATGCATATATAAAGTCAATTATGGGAACTTGCAAACTCTTAGAAATAATTCGAGTTTTATAGCTCCTTGTATAAAAGAATAGCAAAAGCTTTTTACGATTATAAAAGTTAAGGGGACAAGCTAGAGCTCAACACGCTCGGTTAAGTCAAAATTTTATTCTTACTCTCACCAGCGGAAAGTCAACAATGTGTCAAAACACTTATGATATTTTTGCAAAATTTTTAAATTTTCTCATCCTTTTCAATTTTTTTTAAGGAAAAATGGGGTTGCATGAGTCACGGCAAAGTGCAAGGTAAAATCGGATCATAAGATCACCTCCCAGACTAAGATGAAACATTGTCCTCAATGTTTAAAGGTAAGGGTTCTCCTTCATAAATCTAAGGCCGTTTATTAATTATGCGAAAAGATAAATGTTAGTCGATAAGATTGGGATATTGGATTTCCGAATAAGCAACGAAGGATGAGACTCGAGTGGAGTAAAGACAAAACCACGAGCACGAGAGTCTTCAAACTTTGGGCAAATCCTGGACATAAACAACAACAAGCACAAAACACGAGAAATGGAAGAGGTGGACCTCCTCACATTACACTTATTAGAAAATAGAAAGAAGATAGAAAGATAAGCATGGGATGCCTCCCACGAAGCGCTTATTTTTTAACGAGTCATATAGCTTGACACGCCCCGAATTTAGTTGTTCATGGGGGAGCAGGTTCAACGAAAGTCTCTCGAGATGGTACACTCTACTTAGACAAGTCCTATTCGAGACACGCTTGCATCACTGGTTAGACCAACTTGAAATTATTACCCGTCTAGGACAAGTCTTTTCGACTACTGACAATTAAGCTTCGTCAATTCGTTGGTTATATCTGAGTCGAGCTCATTTGAGATTCAACCACGATCTTTAAACACTTTTTATCACATTTTAATCACGTCTTCTTCCCCTCAAAAATAGCATCTTCGTGATATTTTTGATATCAACTGATTAATAGAAAAGTTTTTGGAGAATTAGACGGATTTGTTTTTGCCTGAAATCGGATCATTTTGATTTTGTTTTTGATACTTCCCCTTAAAGAAAGCATGTTTTTTAAACATCGAGTTTAAAATCAATTTTAAGATCAATTAAGGGTTTAGGGGGAGTTATCTTTTTGAAATGCGAGTTATGTACTGAAATGTACACAAGTCTTTTTGGAAAACGAGTTTTTGTTTGAAATCTTTCGTTTGTTTAGACTTGAACTTTTTTAAAATGATTTCATCTTTGAAATTATGAGTCCTGATCTGAAATAATCAGAAGTCATCATTTATGTCAGGGTTTCGTACTGAAGTATACGAAAGCCATTGTGAAGAAATTTTGAGAAACGACATGTTTTAGAAAACATTTTAGAGAACTCTCGCTCAAGCATCTGTACATGTCCGTATCATTGTTGAATGACATTTCTAGATACGTACAGAATATCGATTATACGAGAGACATGTCGTGAGAAGAATATTTTTGGTTTTTTGATTTATATTGTTTTTGTATTTTTGAAAATTTTTAATGTTTTTGGATTTTTGAAATTTATATTTTTGTATTTTGTTTTTGTTGGTTTTTCAAATTTTGTACTTGGTTTTTCAAAAATATTTACAGCGAAGCTATTTTGAAAATATTTTCAAGAAGATTCGAGAAGACGTTCTAGCTCCGCAGGAGTTAGGCTTCGCATGCCAATTCGTCGAACTAAATCGTTAAACCTTTCTTTTGGAAGGGCTTTAGTAAATAGATTGGCGAGTTGGTAATCTGTCTTCACGAAAAATAATTCAACAGTGCCCTCTTCTACGTGCTCTTTGATGAAGTGATAACGGACTCTAATATGCTTGGTCTTCGAGTGTTGTACTGGATTGCACGAGATGGCTATGGTACTTTTCGAGTCACAATACAGAGGTATTCTGTCGAAAGTAAAGCCATAATCTATGAGTTGTATCCTCATCCATAGAACTTGGGCACAACACACAGATAGAGACACATAATCGGCTTCTTCGGTTGATAATGCAGTACAATCTTGTTTCCTTGATGACCAGCCTACTAGCTTTTCACCCAAAAATTGTGCTCCACCTGATGTACTTTTTGCTGTAACTTGACAACCTGCATGGTCGGCATCTGAAAATGCCATTAGTTTAAACTCGAATCCTTCGGATACCAAAGTCCCATGTTAATGGTTCTTCGTAGGTACCGAAAGATCCGTTTGACCTCTTGGAGGTGAAGTTCGGTAGGCCTTGCCTGAAACCGTGCTAATAAGCAAACAGAAAAATGAATATCGGGTCGACTAGCAGTAAGGTACATGAGAAACCAATCATGCTCCGATATTTCTTCGGATCGATGGGTTTCCCAAATAAATCAGCACCAATTTTTGGTGAACTGACCATTGGTTGTACCAACAGAGTCACAATTTTTCATACCATGTTTTTTCAAAATATCAATTGTATATTTAGCTTGATTAATAAAAATACCACGGGGGGATTGGTGTATTTGTAAACCAAGAAAGAATTTAAGTTCCCCATCATGGACATTTCAAATTTTCTTTCATGAGATTTTCAAAATGTTTTGAATGATTCGGATTAGTGGACCCAAAAATAATGTCGTCCACATAAATCTGAACAATCAAAATGTCATCTTTGTATTTTCTGGTAAACAAGGTAGAATCAACAGTTCCTTTGGTGAAATTATTTTTTATCAGGAAAGATGATAGTTCGTCATACCATGCTCTTGGAGCTTGTTTTAAACCATAAATGGCTTTCTTTAGCTTGTAGACATATTCTGGATGTTCTTTGTCAACGAATCCTTCTGGCTGACTCACATACACTTCTTCTTTCAGAGTTCCATTCAAGAATGCCGTCTTGATGTCCATCTGATATACAGTGATGTTTTTGTGAGCTGCATAGGCTAAGAAAATCCTGACTGCTTCAAGTCTGGCTACTGGCACGAATGATTCTTTGAAATCTATCCCTTTATCCATGAACGAGCTTTGTTGTGAATTACAGTCATTTCTTCATCCTTTTTGTTCTTCCATAACCATTTGAGATCAATGGAAATTTTATCAATTGGTCTTGGAATTAATTCCTAACTATCATGTAACTGGTATTGAAGAAGTTCCTCCTGCATCGCTTCAATCCATGCATTATCTGCCATCGCCTCCTGAATGTTCTTTGGTTCTTTTAGGCTTATTAAGCAAATGTAGATGCACATGTCGGTGTCGGCGGCGAGTTGTCTTCTCGTCTGAACTGGCCTAGAAGGTTCAACAATAACTTGTTCAATTGGATGATCTTTTGTCCATTGGAGTGTAGAAGGGTACCTTGGGTTTAACGTATGCATGTTAGATGGTTCTTGTAACCTTGAAGACGATTCAGCAGAGTTTGTAGCAAACGGGTTTTCAAATACTTCTTCTTCTAAGACTACATCATTTTGATTCTGTGTTTGTTCTTCTTGAAATGGAGTGTTTTGATGTTCCTCATTAACTCTTGGTAGAAACAATTTCAAGAATTGGAGTTTCTGGAGTAGATGTAGATGAGGTTGAGGGAGTTGGTACGTCAGCTTCGATTGTTGTTGATGCATCTTGTGGTGGTGCTGGTGGTTGATGGTTTTGAGCGGGTGTAGCAGAATGATGTTGTGATGCATTTGTCGAAGTTCCCACCATAGTATTCATCAAACATTAACTCGAAGAAATTTTCCAGTTCTTGTTCTGAAGGTTTGTCAGTGGTTGTTGACTGAGCTCCTTGAGGTACGAGTCCTGAACTAATGTGTCCAGAAGTCTGCGGGTTTGGTGCGGGTCCTAATCTGTTTTGATTAGAAGCCATCGGATTAAGCGCGGGTTCTAGAGCGAGTCTCTCAGAAGCCATTTGTGAAATTTCGTCAAACTTCACATTCATCGTCTCCATTATCCTTTTTGTCCTTCTATTATACACCATGAATGCCCTCGAGTTTTCTGAGTATCCAATGAAGATTCCAATATCACCCTTAGCTTTCAGCATTCCTAGATATTCTCTGTCATTCGTTGGATAGCACAAAGCGCCAAACACGTGAAGGTAAGAGATATCAAGTTTTATGTTGTTCACTAATTCATATGGGGTTTTATTAAATCTTGGGTGGATTAGGGAACGGTTCTGAGTGAAACAAGCAGTGGCAACAGCATCAGCCCATAAGAATAATGGTGCACTAGAATAAATCAGCATTTTACAAGCAGCTTCCACAAGAGTTCTATTTCTTCTTTCAACTACCCCATTCTGCTGTGGAGTTCTAACAACAGATGTCTGATGTGTGATTCCAGCATCTTCAAAATAAGTACTTAACTCCTGATTTGTGAATTCTGTGTCGTTGTCTGTTCTTACAATCCTTACTAAAGATTGAAGTAGGACTTGAATATGCTTCAAAAAGGTGATGATGATGCCTGGTGCTTCGTCTTTTCACCTCAAAACTTTACCCATGTATATCTTGAATAGTCATCGACGATAACAAGAATATACTTCTTCCCATTTATGCTTTCTGTTAGACCCGTTTCCCGGGTGTTGGGACCCCACCCTAGATGAAAATAGATTATGGCTTTATGTGATTGGCTAGTCAACATATGTTGTGTTTTAGTCAAACCCGATAGTCAAAATATGACTAAAGTGGTTATGTAAATATGAAGTATAACTTAAGGGGCTTAAGTTGCTAAGTGTTAAACTTGTTATATGTGTTATAAGTTAGTTTGTGGCCAAATTAGAAGGAATGGAACTTGAGGGGCCATTCTTGCCCATTGCCCAAAGATGTCACCTAACTAGTTATATCTAGTTTTATCTAGATAATTCTCTCATTATTGAGAGAAAATGAGAAGGCCGGTTATTAGAGAGAAAATGGAGGGAAGATGGGACTTTGATGATCAAGTCTTGATGTTCTTGGTCTTTCCTAGTTATGATCACGCCAAGTAAGTAATTCTTGTAATGATTGTAAGTCTAGAGTTTAATGGGTTTTCATCATATGATCAAGATATGATCATATGATGATATGGGTTAGAAGATGACTATGTTTTGATGGGTTTGATAACCCTTGTTTATGTATTTTAGTATTATGTGATTAGGTTTTGGTTATTGATGATGATGATGATCGATGATGATGATGATGATGGAAGCTTATGATGATAATGATGTTTCTTGTTATGTTGTAGCTTGGTTTGAGGTAAGTAAAATGATGATAGCATATGTATATGGATTTCTATCATTATGTGTTATGTATGTTTATGTTGAAAGGATGAGCTTGGAATATGTTTATGTGAAGTTATGGTTATGGCTTATGTGATGTGATGATGCTATGGTCATGTTGATGTTATGTGCTAGTTGATATTGAGTAGTGAGCCTCGATGTAAGTGTTCATATATATGATGCATCATGTGGATTGAAGTATATGTTATGTTATAGTCGTTTTACTTACTAAGCGTTATCGCTTACGGTTTAGTTGTCTAACCGTTTTGTAGGTGCTTATGCTATGGCTTGGATAAGTGGATTAAGGATTTGGATATGCAAAAGTTAAGGTAGTAATGTGATTAGGAGCTTAGGTAGAATACCGAGCTCGTGTGTAAGTTTGTACCCCCGTTGTTCTTTTCATGTTTTATAAAGTTAAGTCAAGTGTCAAAGTGTATGATAATGAACTCCTAAAGATTTGATAGCCAATTTGGTGGCTCAAAGTGTAGTTTATGTGGTTATGGTTAATGTTTAAAGGGGCGTTTGGTTTATGTGTAAAAGTACCCAATTTGAGTCGTAAACGGGTCAAGTGTTATTGGAACATGTTTGATATGTTAAATGAATGAATTCTGGAAAGTTTGGTGTAAAACGGAAGTCGTATGTAGTATTTGTCATGAATGGGTCAAAACGGGTTTTTAGTGTAAAACCCGTGATTGTGGAAGTACGTCTTCCGAGAGTCAAATGGTAAATGTTTTTGGATGGAAATGAGCCCATATATATAGTAACGAAATCTGGAAAGTTTGGTTGAGTTTCGAGTTCGGGAGGTCGGGTTTTCGGCCGGGGATTTTGGAAAAAAGGGCCTTCTGATGAACAGTGCTCAGATGGGTAGATACGGCGCATCTCTTTTGGGATACGGCGCATCTATCCAAACCCAAATTTCGGTTTTGGGTAGATACGGCGCATCTATTTTTGGGATACGGCGCATCTATCCAACAGTCCAGGTTTGGCAGTTTTCGAAAGGTCATATCTTTTGATCCGTAAGTCGTCACGGGTCGTGCCACCTATCGTTTTGAAGCTAATTGAATGTACTTTCATTTAAAAATAGTCTCAAGGGCTGGTTGTCTACTGAATTTTATAAATGGTCAAAGGAGTAGCAGAATGTCTATGAAAGTCAAGCGTTTCCGCGTATAAAGTTTTAAATTTTGGTCTAAGCGGGCACGGGGTGTTACAAATTGGTATCAAAGCTTCGGTTTAAGTGAATTAGGTTTTCTTTAGGATTTCCTAGACTTAAACCACTCATGGAAGTGTTATGCGTTAGTGTTAGTTGCGCGGAAACTAATTGCTAAGTGTTAGGCGGATTGTGTTTTGTGCTAGTTGAGTCTATCGATGATAGGTGATATATGTGGGTGATAGTGTTGTTGTGTATGAGATGCAAGTCCATGGGGACTTAAGATGTTTATGTGATTAGTTGACCGAGCACCTAGGTTGGTGCCGGTATTGGTATTGTGATTATGTGATGTATGTCCGTGGAGGACTTGAAATGTTTATATGATTAGATAGCCGTGCACCTTGGTTGGTGTCGTGGATTGTATTGCGATACGTGAAAGTATGGTAGAGCCATAGTGATGTATTGGGGTTAGCAAAGCTAATGGTATTAGAGATGGGTTAGCAAGTGAATTAAGGTTTATGATTCCTTAGTTATAAGGTTGGCTATTATTTGCGGTTAGTTAGAAGGTCGATGCCTAGACATGCTTGGTTATGCAATGTGATATATGAGCCATAGACTTTATGTTTTGATTTATGTTATGAATGTTTTTAACACTTGTCGGATAAGTGTTAAGCGTTATGATATGATTGCCTGTATGATGTTAAGTATTGTTGTTTAATATGATGTTAAGTCTATGGTAAGTTTATTGTATGTTTAAGCTTTATGTGATGTGCTTGAGAGCACGTTGGTATAGAAGTGTATGAGTTAAGGTAGATGCATTTGAATGCATGCTATGTGTTAACCTAGTTGTGGTCGGTAAAGACTTGTTAGAATACAACACATCGTTATTGAAAAGAGATTTCTAAAGAAGCAGCTAAATAATTTGAAAAAGCTTAAATCTTAAATAACTGATTTGATGAATACAACATGAAAAGCAAAGTATTTAGTCTAAGATTGAGTAAACTAGATTTGATAAATAAGAACTTATAATAACCATCAGTTTTTATATGCTAAACAAATTTGAAAAGTTTAAAGTATAATCGAGTTATAAATGATCAACCCATGATATATAAATATAAGAACTTCAATTTGAAAATCTAGTATAAGTCTGTTAAAGTAATAGCAAAGTGACGAATAAAAGTATAATGGCAAGCAAGCTCAATGGTAGTCATTTTAACTACCTAAGAAAGCAAATGTTACAAAACACTGATGTATCATTGTTAAAATTTTAATATTTATCTAAATCTAATCAAAGTGTTTTAAGAAAAATGGGTGCATAAGGTGAAATGCAAGTAAGATGATCATAAGATCACCTAAGACTAAGATGAAATAATGCTCATATGTTAAAGGAAGGTTGTCTCATAAAGTCTAAGTGTGTTAGTAATACAACAAGATAAATGTTGTCTAAGATTGGATATTGGATTCAATAAATGCTAACAAAAATGGATGAGATCGAGTGGAGTAAAGAAAGAATGCCACGGACGAGAGTTTCAAAGCTTTGGGCAAATGCCTGGACATAAACAACACTGTCAAAAAGCCTGAGAATGGAAGAGGATCTCACTTCACTTATGAAAATAGATAGAAGATTAGAAAGGCATAACATATTATATAGGTATTTTTCTAACATATATAGTTGCAGCCGATTGTAAGTTGTCATGCGGGAGCAGTGGATCAATGTAAAATTCCATCGGACTTCATTCATATGTTTGGTAAACATTAAGTTCTGAAGTCCTATCCGATGAGATTACCCACGGTTTCTAAAAAAGAAATGAGATGCCGGTCAAAGTGTGTCTTCACTCCATGATGAGTGAAGAATAGAGAATCACATCTAGTGATGAAAGGTAAAAGATTTATCACAATAAGACAGTTTCATCCAAAGGTTTTTTATTTTCCTATTTGAGTCAATGAAGTTTTGGACAAAACCTGGAGGGAGGTCGGATGATGTCATGATAAGCAAACTCTAATAGAGTCCCATGACCCTTAATCAAGTAATATACTGGTGAGGTATGAAAGTTAGTTAGAAACTCTCATAAGGTCATATGATGTAAAGTGAGCCGGTTCCGTTACGAATCTCACACCTTATCTGAATATCAAAGATAATTATTGTTAAAGTAAATTCATATCGAAATCAAAAGAGGATTGGTGTAGTCTTTTGAATTTCAGAAACAGGTATTGGAGGTTTGATTTTAATCTTTGAGGGGAGAAAGTGATGTTTTCAAAATTTCTCAAGAAAAATGAATTATTGATAATTCGAATCATCAATTCGTGATGAATTTCTATTAGTAGAAAACTCAACTTCCAAGAAGAGGATCACTCTCAGGGTGAGGAAGGAAGAGTCGAATATGGATAGGTTGAAGATGGATGAAATTTAAGAACTTCAACGGGCATATTTGTCATAATGTATTATTTAGATATAAACTCTAATATATGAATTCGTTATAATTCTGCTGCTTTTTGTTTCCTGCTTCAGGTGTGTGACTGAGAATTATTAAACTCCCAAATTTGAATTAATGTTTTAGTCATCGTAAAGTTAAGTTTTAGCAATATTGGGAATTATATAGCGTGTTCTACAGCTAGAAGTTCTCAAAGTTTTTGATGAAGATCTTTCGGGTAATTTAATACCAATCCTAAGTTTATCATTACGCTTGAGATTCTTTGTAGAATTCTTGAGAAATGGCTGGGTTGTGTTTGAATCATTTGTGCGAGTTGTTGATAAGTAGCATCTGAAAGGCCAACACGGGTATGTTTGAAATCAAGTTATAAATGCGGACTAAGTACTACAAATATGTTGTTGATTGTTGGTATATATGGAATGGTCAAACAAGTGATTGACATGAACTTGCTCATAGACAAGTATAAGATCCTTTGAATTAAACTTGTGAGACCCCCAAATATTAAAATTTCTTCATCATGGTGTGGGGTTGTTAAAAAAGATGGTTTTTATGAGGTTTTGGAATAGATCTTCCCGAATAAGTACAACCGGGTAATTTTCACCATTTGATGGACCCACATCATTCACTAAAAGATGTAAGTAAGACATAAATGCATGAATAAAGATAGAGGGTGAGAGATAAAGAACTGAATTGATAGAGAATAAAAAATTTTTGGATTTTAAAATGAAAACAACGCTATGATAGGAAAAACCAAATAAAGAAAAAAATTAGGAAATATGTTTTTGGTTATAACAATAATAGTTTTACATAAAAATATAACTCCGAAGATTTCAAAACACTAATTAAGGTAAATATAAAATCAACTTAATCCCCTAAGGGGTCGCCAAATTGTTGTTAAAACTTAAAAATTACAAAGGCAATAAGTTAGTCGTTTTCCCAAAATTGAATGGAATTGTGAACTTCGAGTCTGATTGTGCCCGTGAAATAGTATAAAGTGATATTTGTTTTTAAACTAAAATTATGTATTAAATGAAAGAAAATAAAAGCAAAAACAGTATTATAGAAGAAAAAGCTAAACGTAAATGAATAAATTAAAATCGGCGATTCCCAGTATATGAGCCAAAAAGTGAAATCTAAGAAATACTAATCCTAGATTTAATAGTTTTTTCTATCCAAATGATCAAAAGAAAATTTTGGAAAAAGAAATTTTTTTTTGACATTTATTATTTATTATGATCTAAAAGATTTAACTAATAAATGATAAGATACTAAAACTTTTTGGAAAAATCTACAATTTTCGGAAATAGTTAAGTTAAGTAAAACAAAGAAAAATAAATGGTTTCCACAGCTTATGTAATAAATGTGATAACAAAAGGTAAAAATAGCAAAAAATGAAAAAAAAAAAAAAAAAGCTTATAAATATTTTGCAGTAAAACCTAAAAGACCCAAGGGCAAATGGTATACATTGTGGTTTGAGCTGTGTGTTGGGAGGTCCAGGGTTCGACCCCATGTGCAACATATGTAACTTTGCTTCCAAACTGGGTACGGTTTTAGGTTTGTATGATGCCCTTTTGCTTTTTTCTTGTTCGCATGATGGAAATAAGTGATTCTTGATGTATTTAAACTTAGGAAGTCCGTTGATGATGTTGTCTTTGGCCAATTTGTTAATGGTGTTGAAATTAAGATGGGATAATCTTATATGCCACAGCCAGGACTTTGTTCCGCATGCTCTTGTCATAAGACAAATTGGTGATGAAGAGGCCATTTGGTTGATGTCGATAGCATATAGGTTGGTGCCACGATTCCCTGTTAAGAGATCATCGCCAACCAAATTTCTAACAAAGCACGTGTTTCTCCTAAATGCAACCTCTAAATCTGCATCACAAAACTGCCCAACTGAAAACAAATTGTGTCCCAACCCTTCAACGTAGTAAACTCGAGTGATTAAATAATTCCCAAATTGAAGATCTCCATAACCCAGAATAGCTGCTACATGATCATTTCCAAAGCGTATAGTTCCCATGAATTTCCAGACGAAATTTATCAGCAGCTTTAGATTCCCGGTTATGTGCTTGGAGCAACCCGAGTCGACGATCCAAAAACATATTTCGATAACCTGCGAAGAACAGAAGAGTTTATTTTTGGAAACCGTTTTGATTTTGGTTCCTTTTGGTTAGAGGAAAAATCATCGCTATACTCATAGAATTTTTGTTCTAGAGGAGGAGTAATGGCTTTCCAAAATCTATTTTTGTTTCTGAACACTCTACCAGTTGGTTTCCACTTAAGGCAAGTACTAGGCATCTTATCACTACTAGGTGACCTAGATTTAGCAACTAGTCTTCCTACTGTTTTAGCACTGGTTCCTTTTGGAACAATCTTCTGTTCAGGCGTAACATTCACATTTTTAGAAACATAATCATCACAAACATCATTAGATAAACATTTCTTGCACATTAAACAAACAAAGTCATTACATGCATTAGAAACAGTACTTTTGACATTACATTTAGATGAAATATGTCTCTTATTACAAAGCGGTAAATTCCTAGGGTGTTCTTCTACTTCTTCAACTTTATTCTGGCATCTACTCTTAGAGATAGGCGAGACGCTATTGTTCCTTGTATTGCTCCTAGGCTGTAGTCTGCTGCTCCTAGAGGTGCTTTCTAATCCTATAGAAGGTAAGGCACACGCATTAGGATTTATATTATTGTCCTTAGAAGTTGTTTTAGCATTCCTAGACTCTTTTGGATTAAATTTTACACTCTTGTCGTTTGTCCTATATGTTTTAGATGTGGAGGCAGACGTAATAGTGGGACTAATCCTATAAAGGCCATGTGCTATCACTTTTGGTGTTTCGACAATCGCTTTTCCTTTATCAACAATATTTTGTTTTTCATTTTGCTTGGGCAAGGGTGTTAGAGTGACTGGTTTTGTCAAATCATTTTCCACATCGACTTTTAGAACAAATTTAGAAATCGACATTTTTGGTTTAACAACCGGTTTTGAAGTATTTGATTTTTCTGAAGTCGATGGTTTTGCAAACTTAGTATCCACACCCTTCCCTTTTTGACTTTTCAGCTGAGCCCTCAAAAGATCATTTTGCTCTTTCATGTCCTTGCAGGCACGCTCCTACGACATTTTGTCATACTTGCATTCCTCGGTTTTTCGATCAAGTTGTTTAAAATTTAACACGTTTTCTTTTTCAAGTTTAATAAGAGCATTTTCATATTTTGAAACAATTGCAGAGGTCTCAGCTCGCAGTCTTTTATCGTCTTCAGCAGAATATGTTTGTAGAATGATGGACATAATATCGGTCGACATAACTGCTTCGAAGAGAGAGTCATTTAGGTTTTCCAAAACTTTGATGTTTTCAATATATTCATTAGCTTCCTTCACCAGGGATTTGTGGTCCTCGACAAAGTCGACTGTTTCTTTCACAAATGCTTGTTCAAAATGAATTACTCTCGCATGGAAGTTATTCAGTGGAGTAGTAATTTTTGTTTCAAACACCTTTTTCATTTCTGCATGAAAGCTTGAATGCCAGTTGTTAATACTGATAGTAGTTTTGGATGCAACAATTTTTTGAAGTGTTTCAATTCTCGTTTTAACATCATCTAAAAATTCTTTAGCATCACTTGTGTTAAAAGGATTGTTTGAGGATATTTGCTCCAAGTTTGAAAGAGTTTTAGAAACAACATTTTGTTTTGCAATTGGTGTCATAAAAACTGGTTTTTTTGGAAAACTTTGGTGTTTGTTTTTCTGGAACAAAAGAAATTCCAGAAAGTTTGTTAAGTTTATTGTAATCAATTGGTTTTATCTCTGGGTTCTTTTGTTTCATTTTAATTCGACTCTCTTCAGCAAGCTCAATCGTTTCGTCAGTATCCCGAACAGCGGGAGGATCGTGTTTAGCATATATTATATTTCCATTGTACAAAACATTATGTTCTTTCTGAGCTTTCTTGAGAGTATAAGGATTTTCACAACCGATAGCCATTTTCTTCATTGTATGTAAAAACGGATTTGGATCTTTAATAAACATATGAATGGTTTGACTTGAATGACCTGTTTTCACAAGCAAATCTTCCAATTTTTTAATAGTTTCTTGTTTCTCAATTATTTCATCAAGAAGATCGTTTTCTCGTTTTGAAAAATCTGCTTTCAACTGTTTCTTTTCTTTTTCATGATTAGAACAAGTTGATTTTTGTTTAGAAAGTTGGTTTTTCAAATCAGAAATTTCCGCGTTTAAGGATTTTATTTTCATGTGTAAATTAACATCAAGTGTGTCAAACTTGATTTGCAATTGTTTTTCCCTTGAAACGAAATTTTGATAACCAGTTTCTAATTAATACCGTTGTTTTTTTTTATGAAACTCAAAAGCTTTTTCATTTTCCTTATACCTCTCAAGCTCAGCGGTCATTTTCTCATTTGCGGCCTTAACATCGCGATTGACCTTTTTTACTTTCTCAATTTCAATGCTACAATTATTCAATAATGATTCAAAGAGAGCACATGTTTCCTCATCATTCTCGGCATGCTGTGAAACTAAGCCTCCACTATAATTCATATCTGGAGTTACCGAATCAATATTGCTACTATTCGGCGTGTCCAGGTATGTATCATAAGTGGGTGCTGGAGTCTCAGAATGCTGTTCCTCATGAGGAGACATATCAAATATATCATTATTGTGGCATGTATTGAATAACGGTATCTCAGATACTGCATTGGTGTCATAAACAGGAGGTGTGTCAGAATCCGTGCCGTACTTAGCCTCCTGAAGATTTGCCATAAATATGCAGTTTGCATCGATGTCTTCTCGGTCTTCCATGTCATCCATGAGAGCCATAAAATCATTTTCCTCAGCATTCAATTGAAACCCTGCTTTTTTCTTCTGTGCCAACAGCAATGCTTTATGCTGATAAGCTGGATCTTTCTTTTTCGGCTTAGTAGGACAATTCCTTGCCATATGACCTACACCCTGACAGTTGAAACACTTTATCGGATTTCCCTGATTCATATTTCCATAATTCCTAGCAATTGGAGCTACAACATTCCCAATCTGATTACCCACTGTCAGAGTCTCAACATTCTGACCCCTCTAATTTCCAACAAATTGACCCATCTGATTTCCTGCATACCGACCCAACTAATTTCCTGCATACTACACTGCATTCTGCATATTCTGATTGCCCATCTGAAATCTAGTAGCATATCCCTGTTGATTCCCAAAATTCAACCATTTGTCCTCCTTGATCCATATTGAAACTCGGCTATGCAATCAGCCTGTTACGAGTATTCGATGAAATCCTTTGGTTGTTGTTGGTTGGTGTAGAATAGCGTCCTTGGAATGCCTTTGTCAAATAAGCAAATGCATGTGTCAAAGCAGCAGTAGACTCATCATTGTCAGTGAACTCTGGTTCTTGGAATTGTAGATATTGTTGTTGTGGAATAACAAGTTGTTGTTGTGGGTAGAATTGTTGTTGTGGGATTATAGCAGTTTGTTGTTGTGGAATGTATTGTTGTTGCATGCAGTTGTGAGTGAAAGATGATGATGGTTGATGTTGTGTGTTCACTGGTAAAGGTGTTGGTGTTTGAGCAATGAATGCAAGAGGATCATGATTCTTTGCCAATCTTTCTTTCCTAACTTCATTAGCCTCAGCTTGGTTTTGCTTCATAAAATCGTAGAGCTGATCATAATTCACCTGATTTAGATCCTTGGTTTGGTTGACAATAGTGACATATCGTCCCCATTCTTCTTGAAGATTGTTGATGAACTTGATGTTGCTCGCGATTGGTTTAGGTGTCAACTTGTTTCTGATTAGCTCATTCATTAAAGTGCGGAACCTGGTATAGTAGGATTCAATGAATTCTCTAGGAGTGGATGTAAATTTCTCCCATTCAATTAGTAGCTTGTTTTCAACATCTTGTTGCCCAATTTCTGTTCCATGACATAGCCTTCTAACTCGTTCCCACATGTCATAGGCAGTTTCACAGCTATCAACAGCAATAAAGATTTCTCGTGGTAATCCTAGTTAGATTAAGTGCATTGCCATATCATCAGCGTCGATCTGCTTCTTGTCTTCTTCTGTGTATTCTGCTTCTGTTTGTTCACGGAAGAATGGTAGAATAGGAGGTGTTCCATTTGGATCTCCAGGGTCTTGATTTTGTCGAGGCTTGAAGGGACCATTCTTAATAGATTGGAGCAGGAGTTTACCATCAGGCTTGGTTTTGATGTAACGAAGCATGCGGCTTGTCCATGAAAGATACCCACATTTTTCAAGCATAGGAGGACGGTTTTCAGCACTGGCTGCATGAATGTCTTGCTGAGTAGCCATTGATGAAGATATGTATGATAAAGTTGATCTTGGATCGGTTCAACGACGTAGCAGTTGTGTTTGGTGAAGGTTAAGTTCAGTTGTTGTAGTGAAATTTTGGTCTTAAAACTTAAAATCATCGATAACTTCTTTCCAGAGCGATTTCAGGCTTCAAAAATTTCGTTACTTGAAAAATTCTGGTAACCTCACAATATTAAGGCTGTTCCGGTCGTTTTGACAGGTATTTCGCTGAAAACAAAGATACGGATCAAAAGCTATGGCTGTTTGAAGTTTTGTCGTAAAAAGTCAAACAAAAGTCAACTTTGAAGGTTCAATTCCGATGGATTTTTTCAATTCCGATGGATTTGGTTCAATTCCGATGGATTTGGTTCAATTATGATGAATACTGTTCACTTTGGTCCAATTTCGATGAAGCCTTGCAATTTCGATAAGTTATGCAATTCTGATGAAAGTTGCAATTCCGATGAGATTTTGCAATTCCGATGAAAGTTGCAATTTCGATAGAATCTATCTAATTTGTACAAATTAGAAGATTTTTCCTTAGTGGAAGTATTCCACAAACTTATACAAGCAAGGGAATACTAAGTAATTGTTGGATCGTTAAGTAAACTTGTCCTTGATGAATTTCGATAACCAATTCCGATGAATCCAATTCCGATGAGCCAATTTCGATGAACCAATTCCGATAAACCCTTAAAAATCCAATTCCGATAAACCCTTAAAATTGCAATTCCGATGGACGAACTGATTTTTTAGGGATCAATATTACGACTAAAAACAAACTTCTAAACAGTTTCTATTGACCAAAAACACTTAAATAACAATAAAGTTGAGACCTTTAACGTTTATAACCAAATATGAAGAATTTCGATAAGTAGCCAAACCTCTTTAAATCGATACAAAACAAGTTTTTTGATGGTTTCGATGCGATTTTATGCCAAAACTCACTAATAAGTAGTAGATCTATAAAGAAAAACGCAACTTTTTGAAAAGCTTTAAACAAAAAACGAGACACAAACACTCCTAAATCATTGTTAGGCGATTAATACCACTTGTAGAACCTTAGATCTAACCTTATCACATAATATTGTAAGCTCGTATGGTGACTTGAGAGAGAAGTATGTATGTCGTATACATTAGAGAGAGAAAGTAGTTAGATGAAGAGAGATTTTCTTATTAATAAAACACACACAATACACACTCAAGCACACCACACAAATGAGGTGTGTGGTGTCTTTTATACATAAGTTTAGATGCCTCATGGGCTTTTTATGGGCCTCATTTGGATAGTGGATTGGACAAGGATTACAACATATCTAAATAGACTAGCTTAGCTTAACTTCTAACCTATTAGCTTAGCCCAATCCACGAGCCCTTTCACTATTCAATTACATAATCTACGACACATTATAAAGTTATAAATACGAGAATGACCATCACTTTTCTTTAATGCAAACAGAATCATTCTGGACGACTCATGAAGACTGTGAAAATACCATTCGGGGGTCTTGGCCAACCATTGAGGCTAACAATCAACTACTTGGTATTAAGCACAATTTGCCTCATTGTGCAAATAAACTTAAAAGATGGAGTTAAGTTACTTCTGGGAATAACAAACGGAAGATAAATGACCTCACAAGGGAAATTGAGATAGTTCAAACGCTTCAACATACACCTGAAAACTTTCATAGACAAAAAATGTTGCTGCAAGAGCTCGAAGCCACTTGGTTGCGTGAGGAAATGTATTGGCACCAACGATCCCGAGTTAATTGGCTCAACTACGGGGATAGTAATTCTCGTTTTTTTCATCTTTATGCAAACTAGCATGGTCAAAGAAATAATATTGCAGGGTTGAAAAATGCTCAAGGGGAATGGGTATATGACAATGGTGGAATTCAAAGTCTAGTTCGAGATCATTTTCAATCTATTTATATGACTAATGGTGCTCGTGACATTGAGGAAGTGATTAGCGTGCTTAATCCTATTGTCTCTACAACAACGAACACCCGTTTGCAATCACAGGTTTCAGATTCATAGATTCATAAGGCTGCAAAGCAACTCGGGGGATTAAAGGCACCGGGAGAAGATGGATTTCCCGGTATTTTTTACCAAAGGTACTAGAATTTTCTTGGGGCTTCTGTCTGTGAAGCAGTCAGGTATTTCTTTGAAACTGGGAGTGTTGGGAATTAAATGTTTTGAAGATTGGTACTGCTGAGGGAAATACACTAACAGTACTAACTGCTAGTGTATAATTGAAGACTGCTCAGGAAATAACTAACAGTACAAACTGCTAGGTTAGTACTGCTAGTTATACAGAAGATACTGCTGAAGGATAACTGCTTTTGGAGATATTGTAGGACATAAGTATGGTATAGATTTTGTGTATATCCTTGTTAGTTAGATTTATACGGTGAATACTTACCATGTAAAGGACTCCTTATGTCTATAAAAGGAGATCCTAAGTTAGATGAATGTACGTACGAAGTCATAGTTTTTGTTAAGGATTCAAGGTTTTGTAACCCTAGTGATAGCTAAGGTCACTCGTATTATTCTCAATAATATTGAATCGTTTGTGGTTAACATTCTGTGTTCATTGTCCAATACAAAGCATTACTGTTCCATTAAACAAATCAACATCCTTCTAAGTGTGGTTAAGTAGATTCCGCATACTTAATCACATTCACTCAAAGTATCTTATACACGTTATACAGGAGTAACATCCTAAGTGTATTATAATCCTCTCAAGTGGTATCAGAGCCAGGTTTGATACTATTGATTTAGAAGAAGTAATGGACATGGAAAACACTCAATCCAACATGGCTGCAAAACTACCAATGCTCAAGCAGAATGAATTCGACATGTGGAAGTTAAGGATAGAACAATACTTCCAGGTGCAAGACTATGCACTCTGGGAAATTATTGAACAAGGAGATTCGTTCAAGCCTTCAACTTCTACTACTACAGTTGATGGTAAGGTTGAGACAGTTGTGCAGACTGTTCCAGTTACTGCTGAAGAGAGGCTTCAGAAGAAGAATGACCTCAAAGCCAAAAGTTTGCTCATGATGACCATTCCAAATGATCAACTCTTGACTTTTAGCAAGTACAAAGATGCTAAGACTTTGTAGGAGGAAATCATAGCCAGATATCATGGGAATGAAGCCACTAAGAAGACACAAAAGACTCTCTTGAAGCAAAACTTTGAAAACTTCACTGCTACTAGCAATGAGTCACTGGATCATATGTTCAACAGGCTTCAAAAGATTGTAAGCCAACTGGCTGTTCTTGGTGTGGATATACCTCAGGAAGATTTAAACTACAAGTTCTTGAGGAGTTTACTTGCAGAATGGGCTATGCGTGTAGTATTCTGGAAGAACAAGCCAGACATTGATACAATGAGCTTGATGGACTTATACAGTAATTTGAAGATTGTGGAGCAAGATGTGAAGAAAGCTAGTGGATCTAGTTCAAGCATTGGGAATATGGCTTTTGTGTCATCTCTTAGTAACTCAAGTCCAGTTGAAGAGGTAAAGGTTGCTGTGGGGGTTAGTACTGCTAACCCTAGTGTTAGTACTGCTGGTTCATCAAGTAGTACTGTTGGTATTCTGGATGAGAAAACATGTTGTGCCTTCCTGACTAGCCAGAATGATGGGTCAATGTTGACTCATGAAGACCTCCAGGAGATCAATGATGATGATTTAGAGGAGATGGACCTCAAATGGCAGATCTCTCTTCTTAGCATGAGGGCTAAGAAGTTCTACCAAAGAACTGGAAAGAAGATCACTATCAGCAGCAATGATACTGCTGGTTTTGACAAATCAAAGCTAGAGTGCTACAATTTCCATAAGATGGGGCACTTCTCAAGGGAATGCAGGAAGCCTAGGCAGCAGGATAGCAGGAATAAGGGCTACCAAGGCTATGGAGACTCTCCGTAAAAGTACACTTATAAAAATGCAAGAACGGTGAATGCTCGTGAATCAGTACAAACCACCCCTTTGTGAAAAAGGATAAATTGCAAAGACTCACGTTGTGTTGTGTGTAGTGTGTATACTGGGCAAGTGATTACCCAGGTCGTCTCCCAACGAAGTGTGAAATTGACAATTGCTTAGAATTTGGATTATAGTGACTGATGATAAGATATTTTTGGATTTTTGCTTTTTTAACAATTCTACTAACAATTTAAAACAAATATAAACGCGATTAAAATTAACTACAAACGCGCAACGGGAAAATCTAGAATAAGACAAAAACTAAAATTTATAAAATTTCAAACCTAAAAATAAAATTACTTAAAACTTATTTAAAAACTTAAATTATAATTTTCTACACTTTTTATTTAATTATTACTAATTATTAATTATTTAATTATTAATTAAACTAATTTAAATTATAAAAAAATACTAAATCAACAAAGAAAAATATAAAACTTTTTCTATAAATATGTTAAGATAAAATGAAACTAAGAAAATTATAAAAATGAAAATTACTTAATTAAAAATTAAAAAGATAAATCCTATTAAATAGAAGCTATCACTATATTTCTAATTCGTTTGATTTTAAGTCCTAAAAATATTTTTATATTTTTCCTAGATTAAAAATGACAAAAGAAAATTATGAAAATTGGAATTATATTTTTTTGATTATTTTTCTATTTATTATGATTAAATTACTATTAAAAACTACTTAAAATGATTAAAAATATTAAAACTGATCAAAAAATTATGAAAAATTACAGATAATACTAAAATATTATAAGGAAGATGGGAAAAATAAAATGAAAAGCTGACAAGGCCAAATAAGCAGATTTGGGCTAATGGGCAATAAGCTAATAAGCCAAAAATAAGCAAATAAGCACTAAACTTCACCAACTGATCAGGACAAGTTAAAATAACTAAAATAAGCTTAAAACAACTGATATTACACAATAAGAACTAAGAATTAAGCAATAAGTAGTTGGGCTGATTTGCAAAATATACACAGAAAAGTCAGGAATGGACCCAACTTTCAGGCAAGAATAAGTACACCAATAAGCAGTTAAAGTGCAACTTAAGGGGGCAAAAGTAAGGTGGTTCTACTGGGAATCTAAAAAGCACAAAAGCCCCATCAAACAACTTCCAATTGAAGTCCAATTGATGCAAAGATCAGCAACCAACACAATAAGGTCTGCTGATCTTGTCTGTTTGTGCAGACTTGCACAATGTTGTGCACAGACCAATTTGAACCTAAGCAGCTGATATGGAACAATTATATGGACTATATTGACTACAAAGCAACCAAGAAAATGGCTAAAACAAGCTTATAGCTGAAAAATGGCTTATATAGCCATTTGACTGCCCAAAATCCACACAGTCAACAAGAAAAGTGATTATCTATCTAATAGGCTTAAGAGATTCTAAAAACAGCTTATATTGGCTTCTTAAAGCTGAATCAAAGCTGAGACCATGACCACTCTACAGTAACCAAAGGTTTTACCCCTTGACTGCACAATAACCAAACACCCCTTATGGGTCAACTGCCTTGGATTTTTCAAAGGAAAATCAAATTTTTGAACTAAAAGTCTATAGATTATTGATCTAATAACTTATATAAACACTAAAGAACAACTTTTAATTCAGACTTAAGCTTATTATTAAGCTAAACTAGATATTGCTATTTTTGGTCTTTTCTAAGATTTTTGAGCAAATTAACTAAAAACTATTATACTACTAACAAATCTGATCACATGCACTAAGAAACTAACAATAAGCTTATAAGAACACAGATCAGCAGAAAATAAGCACTTAAACAGTACTTAATGAAATAAAGCAAAAAATGAGGAAATTCTTACAACTGAGGTGGACTGATACACAAAGAACAAGGAACCAAGGACCAATCAAACTTGTCAAATACAAGCTAAATAACCCAGAGAAGCTTCTTGAACTAGCTTAATCACCCAGAATTAGCTTATCCATCTTCAGTTGACTTTCATTGACCATGGTTGAAATCTTGGAATTTAGAACAAGTTATACTACAATAACTTACAATAAGCTATTAGAAGCTTATATAAGCTATTTAAAACAGCTAAGAAGCTATTCTATATACTACTTATTAATGAACTAATTCTCAGTGTCAAGGAAAATCAGAACATTAGATAAATATTACTCTACTGACAAAGATCAACAAACAAATATACTAAAGAGACTTGTATTGATTGATTGAACTTGAAAATTACAAATTACAAATACTGGGAATGGAAATACGATTAACTACTTTTACACTAAATTTCCACACACTAAATTAAAGCTACATTACACACTATTTATACAATATTTTGACTGGGATAATCTCTTGTCGACATCCAGAATGAATCCACACCATCCAATTGATCCAATTTAATCTCCTCAGTACACATGGAAAATTGGCGGGAAATTTGGCTTTTGACTAACTCCTCTGAATTTGCTAGTGGAAGAGTGGGAAGATGCAATTAATGCATTTGGATGTGTTAGGTGGAGTGTTGGAGGAGGGGGGTGAGGTGTTTAAGCCAGCTGGGGGGATGACTGGTTATGGCTGGGGTGAGTGGGAAAAGAGACGGGTCAAAGGGGGTTTGACTGAGTTTTTAAACTCAGTTAAGTAGTTGGGCTTGTATGGGTTTTGGGCTTGGGTTATGGGAAATAGACTGGGTTGGGTTTATTTTGGATTTGGATTGTGGGTATTTAGTTTAGATCCGGATTTTGGTTTAGATATTTAACATAGGGACTAAACTTGCCATTTGCTGAAACTTTAGGGGCTGAGTTGTCAACTTCCAAAATATCTTCCAAGGACTAATCCTGCCATAAAATAATTATACAAGGACCATATTTATTTTTCTCAAAGTTTTTAAATCCCAGGGACCATTTTTGTACATTTTCAAACTTCAGGGACTAAACTTGTAATTTTCCAAAACTTTTGAGATTTTTCACCAAAGGACTATTATGATAAATTATGATTTAAAAAGGACCTCTGATGACTTTTTCAATGTTTTGAATAACCAGGGACTAGATTTGACAATTCTTGAAACTCCAGGGACTGAAAGTGACAATTAAGTAAACTTTGTTCGTTTTTCATTTGTTTTCAGTCTTTTTGTTCCTGAGTTATATAAAAACACATTTTTGATGATATTGGTAACATTTGTGTGTTTTTGGATGTTTATGTGGGTATTTTCCGGGTAAATTATATGTGTTTTTTAGACACATATCAAATCCCCCACACTAAACTATTGCTAGTCCCTAGCAATCATTTATGAAGATTTAATGGATTTTATGTCTCTTTACCAAAAGCCATTACTTCTGGAGTAGCCAAATGTTTTAGTTCAAAATAAGAACTTTGGTACACCGATAACCAAATGATTTTGAGCAAACCATCAGCTGTCAACGGTTTTGATTTGTCTTTACCAGAAGCCGTTTGCTTCTGGACTAGCCAACTCTTAGATAAATTATTAATATTATCTTTGGTGAGCTGATTACCAATTATGGTTTTTCCACTGCCTTTACCACAAGCCATAACCTTGCGGGCTAGTCAACTCTTCACTTATAAGGATATGGTGAGTCGAATACCATACAATTTTGGGCAAATTGTAAGCCATAAACGGATTTGATTTATCTTTACCAAGAGCCGTTTGCTCCTGGATTAGCCAATCCTTATGTGGGTTAGACATGGTGGACTGATAACCATTTATCGAGTTCTAAGTGAGAAAAATTTTAAAATTTTGGCTAAAATGGGGGTGCTAGATGGTACATTTGATCAAATTCGCGAGAATTCCCCCCCACACTTAGAACTGAATATTGCCCTCAATATTCAAAGAACTGGTTGTGAAACCAACACTTAGAACGTGAAAGGGAAATATTAATAGCCATTTATTTCATATAGATATTTATTTTATTTTTATTTAATTTGCATTTAAGCCGTTAAGGCATGCAAATTCCTCTTTTTTTTTTTTTTTTTTTTTTTTTTTTTTTTTTTTTTTTTTTTTTTTTTTTTTTTTGGACATATACATATATACAACATGTGGGGCATCTCCCCCACACTTAGGTGTTAGAAAAGAGAAAGAAAACAGAGATACGGGTGAAAACCCATATGGTTTGCTAATGTTTTTGATCACCGAGTCACTAGCTTGACTCGACCCCAAATTGAGTTGATTCCTCCCGAACAGTCAGGATTATCACGCAAGCTAACCGCTTGTGAACGGTTAACTGTAACAAAGGGTTCCTGAACAGCCCGGGAGAAAAAAACAATTTTAAAAGTTTATGGGGAAGTAAGAGACCAGGAAATCCGGCATTTAAACCAATGTTAGATGGACAATGCCGGGGTCAAACGTAATATCCTCACTCCCGACTGAGTGACAGATAGGGGAAATCACCGGGTAGGTGAAGGGAAGAAGAGAGATCAGCATAGTAGTTAAGAGAAGAACTTCCTCCTCAAGATTTGCATAATCAAGTGGAGGAGGCAAGTCCTTAGACTTGATCTCTGATGTTTTGTCAGTTTTCTCAACTGACTTGAATTTTTCATTATGAAGTTGCACGGGAGGGAGAGGAGAAGAATTGTCTTGATTTAACAATTGTTCAATATGAAGAATATCTCCCTCCAGATCAATCTCAGCGTTATCAATTCCTTCGAGAATTGAATCACACTTGAGATAAGCCTCGATCTCTTCCAAAACGGAATCATCTCCCTCAAACGGAGGGAAAGAAGGGGAAGAGTCGGAAAGAATTGGTTGAAAAGAAGGAGTGGTACTTTGAGTGGTATCCACAGAATCAATAATTTCGATACGACAAACTGACTTCGGAGGTGGGACAAGTGGAGAGCTCTTAGAGCTAGCAGTATTCACCACTTCCGATGTTAACTCCGATTCTTCTTCATCATAGTCTAGAACACTTTTTACATCTGTGGTACAACTTTCAAACCATTGGTTTGAACCAGGAATGATTTTCTTTGCTTTAAGCTCAGCACGTTTTTGGGAAAGACTCTTAACCTCAAATTTTGAAAGAAATGAATCATCATTTCTTTTGGAAGCAATTACGGTCTCAGATTTTTGAGCAACCGTAGAAACGTTGAATTTAGTGGTGAGAGGTTTAGAGTTTTGATTTATGTTAAACGTGATTTCTTCGTTATCAACCCGAATGGTTAATTCTTCGGCAAAAACATCAATGTTAGCACGACTTGTTCTTAAGAAAGATCTCCCTAAGATGAGCGGAACTCGAGGATCGGCATCGAATTCTACTACAAACAAAATCAGTAGGGAAATGAAACTTTCCTACTTTGACAATGACATCCTCGGCTATTCCGCATGGGTATTTTAAAGTACGGTCAGCAAGCTCGAGTGTCATGGACGTATCGGTAAGCTTTGGAAGAGATAATTTCTCCCAAACTGAGAATGGCATGAGGTTAATGCTTGCGCCAAGATCGGCCAAGGCAGAGCATTGAACCATCCCTAAGAAATCACACGGGATTAAAAATTTTCCGGGGTCTCCTAACTTCTCGGGAAGCTTTTTAAGGATAACCGCCGAGCATTGTTCGTTTAGATTGGTTTGTGCCATCTCAGACAATTTATCTTTGTTGCTCAGTAGGCTTTTGATTGTAGATGCAAACTTGGGCATGAGCATAAGAGCATCTATGAAGCCTATGTCGAAGTGCAAATCACTGAATATTTTGAAGAATTTTTCCATCTGCTGATTTGTTTTGTCTTTGAGCTTTTGGTCATTAAGCCTTGAAGGATAGGGAAGAAAAGGCTTAGGATCTGTCTTCGGAACATAGGGTTCCGGAATTTGAGTTTGGTCATTCTGAGGTTGGACGTGTGCGGTACTTTGTGGGATTGGAATTTGCACTTTGTCCTTGGTCACCTCAGTATCTTGATTCACCTTCCTCAATGGAGGAGGTACAGGGGTCTTGGGTCCATTAACTTTTTTACCACTTCGTGTTGTGATCGCCTTGGCATCGCCCCTCGGGTTAGCGATCGTGTTGCTAGGGAGCTTACCCGAGCCCGAGGGTTGATCATTTAAAGCCTTTTTGATTTCATTTAATTGAGCAATCACAAACTGGTTTGTCTCATATTGAATCCTATTTGTCTCACTTTGGATCCTATTGGTCTCATCTTGTTTTTTTCATGAATTGCTTAAGCAACTCATCCGAGGACATATGATTTTGGTTTTGATTAAAATTTTGACCTCGGTTTTGGTTATGGACATTACCCTGATTAAAATTGTTCCGGTTTTGGTTATAATTCTGAGAATTTTGAGAATTGTTTCCTTGGTTTTGAACAAAGCGATTTTGATTGTTTCTATTTGGACCGGGTGGAAAACCATGTGGCACCATAGCACTTGGTGCTTGGGGTCGGTACTGATCGTAGTTTACTGCAGCTACGGGAGCTTGGTAAACAGAAGCATCGGTTGCATCACAATCGTAATACGCATGTGGTCCACCACAAGTTTCACAAACTTTGTTTATTGCTTTTATTTGTTCCGGTTTACGTTTTTCACTCTTTAATTGATTTAATTCCTTCATCATACAACGCATTGAGTCCGTTAGAAAGGCTAACTCTGAGGAGTTACCGGATGAAGAAGCAGCAGGAGTGATTGGAACATTCACTTTGTTTCTGGAAATAGGAACTTTCGATTTATTCTCACAAATTTCAGTAACATCTTTCGGTTTACGATTCAAGATATTGCCACCGGCGGCTGCGTTAAGTGCATCTTGATCGTTTTGGTTTAACCCATTATAAAACGTGTTTATCTGTTGTAACTCATTGAAATCGTGATGTGGGCATTTTCGTAGGAGATCTTTAAATCTGTCCCATGCCTCTCCGAAATTTTCATCAAAACCTTGACGAAAACCAGCAATTTCATTTTTCAGATTTGTCGTTTTTGATGGGGGGAAGAAATGATTCACAAATTTTTTAACGAGATCTTCCCAGGTTGCAATGGAACGAGGGGGTTCTTTATCCAGCCAAATTCGGGCTGCCCCCTCCAGTGAAAATGGAAATAGCATCAATTTGATCACTGTCTGTGGCACATTCTTGTAATTGATTGTGGATGTCAGTTTGTTGAACCAACGAATGTGTGCATAAGGATCCTCTCGTTCAAACCCGTGAAATTGGTTTGTGGACACGAGCTGAATCAGATGTGTTTTTAGTTCAAAATGATCAGAATCGATGGCCGGTAAAACGATGGCATCTCCGTAACCCTCGGTGGGTGCCTGGAGCATTTCAGCCATTGTGCGTTCGTCTGCCATATTATCAGTGGGAACAGTACGAATCTCGGGTTCGACTGTTTGGGCAGCACGTCTACGATTACGTCTTCTCGGAATATTTTCGAGTTCACGTAAAGGGCTTGATGACGTGGAAGAACGAGTGCGCATGCACTAAGTAAAATATACCAATTAAAACAAGACAGAAGCAAAACACAAGTTAACTTATACCAACAATCAGCAAGCGTACGGTAGCTCTCTAACTGAAAAACGCACAGGGTGGCGGAGAAGCAAAGGTGGGCGATTAAGCTCCTTAAAAACCCGCTTCTTTCAGTCCGACAATTTAATGTCAGACTATCCTAGAACCTCCGTAGAGTTTGTTTATCAATCAAAGGTGAGCCGGAATCGCAAGTGATACAGAGGTAAAGTTTTAAATCTTTGGTTTGGGAACTTATTATGGTCGCACCCCCAGTTAGGTAGTGCTCAGTCTTGATTTTCGATGGTAATTTTTTTATTGTTATTTATTATTTAACAAAGAAAACGGAATTTATTTTTTTGTGTTTTTATTTTTTATATGATAATAATAATAATAATAATATATATAGAAAAGAAATGAAAAATATTTTTGTATTTTATATTGTTTTTGGGAAATAGGGAACTTCTTGGTAGAAGGGTCTCAGATCACTAATCGCTAAAACTTACTCAACAGTCGCAGCACACCTCCCCGGCAGCGGCGCCAAAATTTGACTCTCCGAAAGTACACTTATAAAAATGCAAGAACGGTGAATGCTCGTGAATCAGTACAGACCACCCCTTTGTGAAAAAGGATAACTTGCAAAGACTCACGCTGTGTTGTGTGTAGTGTGTATACTGGGCAAGTGATCACCCAGGTCGTCTCCCAACGAAGTGTGAAATTGACGATTGCTTAGAATTTGGATTATAGTGACTGATGATAAGATATTTTTGGATTTTTGCTTTTTTAACAATTCTACTAACAATTTAAAACAAATATAAACGCGATTAAAATTAACTACAAACGCGCAACGGGAAAATCTAGAATAGGACAAAAACTAAAATTTATAAAATTTCAAACCTAAAAATATAAAATTACTTAAAACTTATTTAAAAACTTAAATTATAATTTTCTACACTTTTTATTTAATTATTACTAATTATTAATTATTTAATTATTAATTAAACTAATTTAAATTATAAAAAATACTAAATCAACAAAGAAAAATATAAAACTTTTTCTATAAATATTATAAGATAAAATGAAACTAAGAAAATTATAAAAATGAAAATTACTTAATTAAAAATTAAAAAGATAAATCCTATTAAATAGAAGCTATCACTATATTTCTAATTCGTTTGATTTTAAGTCCTAAAAATATTTTTATATTTTTCCTAGATTAAAAATGACAAAAGAAAATTATGAAAATTGGAATTATAATTTTTTGATTATTTTTCTATTTATTATAATTTATTTACTATTAAAAACTACTTAAAATGATTAAAAATATTAAAACTGATCAAAAAATTATGAAAAATTACAGATAATACTAAAATATTATAAGGAATCTGGGAAAAATAAAATGAAAAGCTGACAAGGCCCAATAAGCAGATTTGGGCTAATGGGCAATAAGCTAATAAGCCAAAATTAAGCAAATAAGCACTAAACTTCACCAACTGATCAGGACAAGTTAATATAACTAAAATAAGCTTAAAACAACTGATATTACACAATAAGAACTAAGAATTAAGCAATAAGTAGTTGGGCTGATTTGCAAAATATACACAGAAAAGTCAGGAATGGACCCAACTTTCAGGCAAGAATAAGTACACCAATAAGCAGTTAAAGTGCAACTTAAGGGGGGCAAAAGTAAGGTGGTTCTACTGGGAATCTAAAAAGCACAAAAGCCCCATCAAACAACTTCCAATTGAAGTCCAATTGATGCAAAGATCAGCAACCAACACAATAAGGTCTGCTGATCTTGTCTGTTTGTGCAGACTTGCACAATGTTGTGCACAGACCAATTTGAACCTAAGCAGCTGATATGGAACAATTATATGGACTATATTGACTACAAAGCAACCAAGAAAATGGCTAAAACAAGCTTATAGCTGAAAAATGGCTTATATAGCCATTTGACTGCCCAAAATCCACACAGTCAACAAGAAAAGTGATTATCTATCTAATAGGCTTAAGAGATTCTAAAAACAGCTTATATTGGCTTCTTAAAGCTGAATCAAAGCTGAGACCATGACCACTCTACAGTAACCAAAGGTTTTACCCCTTGACTGCACAATAACCAAAACACCCCTTATGGGTCAACTGCCTTGGATTTTTCAAAGGAAAATCAAATTTTTGAACTAAAAGTCTATAGATTATTGATCTAATAACTTATATAAACACTAAAGAACAACTTTTAATTCAGACTTAAGCTTATTATTAAGCTAAACTAGATATTGCTATTTTTGGTCTTTTCTAAGATTTTTGAGCAAATTAACTAAAAACTATTATACTACTAACAAATCTGATCACATGCACTAAGAAACTAACAATAAGCTTATAAGAACACAGATCAGCAGAAAATAAGCACTTAAACAGTACTTAATGAAATAAAGCAAAAAATGAGGAAATTCTTACAACTGAGGTGGACTGATACACAAAGAACAAGGAACCAAGGACCAATCAAACTTGTCAAATACAAGCTAAATAACCCAGAGAAGCTTCTTGAACTAGCTTAATCACCCAGAATTAGCTTATCCATCTTCAGTTGACTTTCATTGACCATGGTTGAAATCTTGGAATTTAGAACAAGTTATACTACAATAACTTACAATAAGCTATTAGAAGCTTATATAAGCTATTTAAAACAGCTAAGAAGCTATTCTATATACTACTTATTAATGAACTAATTCTCAGTGTCAAGGAAAATCAGAACATTAGATAAATATTACTCTACTGACAAAGATCAACAAACAAATATACTAAAGAGACTTGTATTGATTGATTGAACTTGAAAATTACAAATTACAAATACTGGGAATGGAAATACGATTAACTACTTTTACACTAAATTTCCACACACTAAATTAAAGCTACATTACACACTATTTATACAATATTTTGACTGGGATAATCTCTTGTCGACATCCAGAATGAATCCACACCATCCAATTGATCCAATTTAATCTCCTCAGTACACATGGAAAATTGGCGGGAAATTTGGCTTTTGACTAACTCCTCTGAATTTGCTAGTGGAAGAGTGGGAAGATGCAATTAATGCATTTGGATGTGTTAGGTGGAGTGTTGGAGGAGGGGGGTGAGGTGTTTAAGCCAGCTGGGGGGATGACTGGTTATGGCTGGGGTGAGTGGGAAAGAGACGGGTCAAAGGGGGTTTGACTGAGTTTTTAAACTCAGTTAAGTAGTTGGGCTTGTATGGGTTTTGGGCTTGGGTTATGGGAAATAGACTGGGTTGGGTTTATTTTGGATTTGGATTGTGGGTATTTAGTTTAGATCCGGATTTTGGTTTAGATATTTAACAATAGGGACTAAACTTGCCATTTGCTGAAACTTTAGGGGCTGAGTTGTCAACTTCCAAAATATCTTCCAAGGACTAATCCTGCCATAAAATAATTATACAAGGACCATATTTATTTTTCTCAAAGTTTTTAAATCCCAGGGACCATTTTTGTACATTTTCAAACTTCAGGGACTAAACTTGTAATTTTCCAAAACTTTTGAGATTTTTCACCAAAGGACTAATTATGATAAATTATGATTTAAAAAGGACCTCTGATGACTTTTTCAATGTTTTGAATAACCAGGGACTAGATTTGACAATTCTTGAAACTCCAGGGACTGAAAGTGACAATTAAGTAAACTTTGTTCGTTTTTCATTTGTTTTCAGTCTTTTTGTTCCTGAGTTATATAAAAACACATTTTTGATGATATTGGTAACATTTGTGTGTTTTTGGATGTTTATGTGGGTATTTTCCGGGTAAATTATATGTGTTTTTAGACACATATCAGCAGGATAGCAGGAACAAGGGCTACCAAGGCTATGGAGATTACTGAGACAAATTCAAAAGCCATGGTAGCTATTGATGGCTTAGGGTTTGATTGGAGTTACATGGCAGAAGAGGAGGAAGCACCTACTGAGTTGGCACTCATGGCCTTCTCTGATTCTGAGGTACAATATGCTAAAGTTTGTTCTAAATCTTGCACTGCTCTTAAAGAATTAGAAACTTTAAGAAAACATTATGATGAACAAAGGATAGAGCTGAACAAAACTAATTATAACTTGTTAAATCATAAGAGGGGTTTAGCTGTCTTAGAGGAGCAGATAGTTCATTATAAGAATAATGAGTCTAGTTTTGCTGATGATATAGCAGTTCTTAAAAGGGATTTAACTTTTAAAAATGCTGAAATTAGTCTCTTGAAAGCTGAGTTGGATAGGATTAAAAAGGCTAATGAAAACATTCAATTAAGTGTAGAAACATTAGAATATGCCTCTAAAGGTGTAAACAAAATAATTGAATGTCAATTAATAAACAAGGCTAAGTCTGGGTTAGGTTATAAGACTGTTCCACCTCCTCACAGAGGAATACCTGCACCCCCAGGGATAGACCTAGAACATACAGGTTTTCCTGAATTTCAACAACCAATGTTAGAATATGGTCCTAAGTCAAGAGAGAATGTAGTTGTTGATAAGCCTGTAGAAGTAAGTGAACCCTTTGAGAGTGCAAGTGATACTTCACTCCCTGAGAACAAGGTGTCTTCTGGAAGGAATTCAGATGCTCCAACCATTGAAGATTGGACATCTGATGATGATGAGGCAGATCAAGTTATGGCTAAACCTGATGTAGTTAGGGTAGAAGGAACAAGTGTTCCTAAGGTGGTCAAGAATGAAACTGTTAGGCCTAAAACAAATGTTAAACAAGTTAGGCAACCAGTTAGGTATTGTGAAATGTATAAAACCACAGACAAGCCCAGAGGTAAACAAAGGAATTGGAACAAACTCAAGTCTTACCAACTAGGTGATGAATTTCTCCTATATAAGAAAGTTTGTTACACTTGTGGAGGTTTTGACCATCTTGTAGCTTTTTGCAACAAAAGGGTAATTGGGTATTCAAAAAATAGGGTGAACTTAGAAAGGCTTCAAAATCACTCTAATATTGCTAGAATGACACCCAGAGCAGTTATATTGATGTCTGGACCAAAACCAATTCATACTGCTAGACCAGCAGTTAGGACTGCCAGACCCATTAAGACTGTTTACCCAAAACCAGCAGTTCAAAGTGCAAAAACTACTTTTAAATATGCACCAACAACTGCTAAATGGCCTTTTCAAAAGAAATCAGTGATACAAAAATAAATTTGGAAGCCTAAGACTACAACTGCAAAGGCAGCAGTTCATACTACTAGCCAAGCAGTTAGTTTTGCCAACTTTAAAACCACTGCTAGGGAACAAAGGGCTAATGCTGTTAAGGCCTCAGCATGTTGGGTTTAGAGACCACTCCAATCCAATGGTGCATCAACTATTTTGAAAAGATTTAATTATATTGATGCACGAGGCAAACCCAAGTCAGTAATGGCTTGGGTTCCCCAAGGAAACTAATTTCCTTATTTCATGTGCAGGGACATTCACAAGGGGATAATGAAGATCAAGGATATGCAGATAGTGGGTGTTCCAGGCACATGACAGGCAACATGTCCTATCTTTCAGACTTTCAACCATTGGATGGAGGATATGTTACCTTTGGGGGAGGAATTGGAGGCAAAATTACTGGTAAATGTACTCTTAAAACCGGTAAATTGGATTTTGAAGATGTGTACTATGTGCAAGAACTTAAGTATAACATTTTTAGTGTCTCACAGATGTGTGAAAAAAAGAATAAGGTTCTTTTTACTAACACTGAATGTCTTGTGCTTTCTCTAGAATTTAAGCTACCTGATGAAAGTCAGGTATTGCTAAAAGTTCCAAGAAAGGGCAACATGTACAGTGTTGGTATGAAGAAGATTGTTCCTAAAGAGGCCCTTACTTGTAAAGGATGGTTTGGTAAGAGGCTTGCCTCAGAAAAGATTTGAAAATGACCAAACTTGTGTTGCCTGTCTTAAAGGCAAGTAACACAAGGCTTCTTGTAAGCCCAAGATTTTTAACTCTATTGATCAACCTTTGTTTATGCTACATATGGACTTATTTGGTGTGACAAATGGTAAAATTTGTCCTAATATTTAATTCATAACCATTCATTTATTATGACTAAAGTACCAGATTTGGCCATTATGTGATTATCACGGAAAACAGACCTGCACATATTGTCACCCGGAAATCTCACCAAGGAACAGTGAAACAATCACATATTATAATTTACTCATTTTATTTTAGTAAGAACGGGAGGTTATCCCAGATTCACATAGACTGACACCACACGCAGACCAGAGATAAACCTAACGCATTCAAGACTTATAGAAACGACTCTAAAAATATAAACTTTCATATTTGTAACGGTTCCAGAAAGGACCCGAATTTGACTCAGTTTAATGATACGCGGGTATAAAACACTACACTTTAATTACTATCTCACTCAATACTTAAAATAAAACATCACACACTGTTAGGAAATTAAGCTATAGCAGTTAGTACGGTTGAAGATGAAAGTTAGTACTGCTGAAGAGTTTTGAAGACATAAGCAGTTAGTACTGTTGAATGAAGAAGTTTGTACTGTTTATTATTTCGTGCGAAGATAATTATAGGAAAGATTTAATGTATATCTTATAATGTTAGGTTGATAGTTATTTTGTAAAGGAATCCTTAGTCTATAAAAAGATTGCCTAGGTTAATGAATGTGTACGTATTGTTTTTGTTAAGATTCAAGGTTGTAAACCCTAGTGATAGGAGATCACTCGTATTATTTATTAATAATATTGAATCGTTGAAGTGAAAGTATATTGTTCATTGTTCATTCTTTGTTGATTCGTTAATACAAAACACAAACAAACAAATCTTCTAAGTGCTAGCTAGTAAATTCCGCTTGCTAGACTAGACATCATTCAAAGTATTCATCTAACACAAGGAGTGTGTGTAGATCCGGTCAAGTGGTATCAGAGACAGGTTACTGATACTTTGGTTTAGAAGATCCAGGCGAATTTGTTCAAGAAAAGATGGACATGGAGACAACAACTAGTCAGACTAATATTGCTGCTAAGCTTCCAATGCTTAAGCCCACTGAGTTCGATATGTGCAGTTCTTCCAAGTTCAAGATTATACTCTTTGGGAGATCATTAAAGAAGGAAACTCCTTTTCACCCGTATCAACAACAACTGTTGTTGAAGGTAAATCTGAGACTACTGTGCAGACAAAGCCAACCACTACTGAAGAGAAGGCAAGGCACAAGAATGATGTTAAGGCTAGAAGTTTGCTTCTGATGACTATTCCCAATGACCAGTTGTTAAATTTTAGCAAGTTTAAGTGTGCTAAAACCCTTTTTGAAGCTATTGTTGTAAGATATGGTGGGAACGAAGCCACCAAGAAATCTCAGAAGACCCTTCTCAAGCAACAGTTTGAGTAATTTTCAGCAACAAGCAACGAGTCACTAGATCATATGTTTAATAGACTTGAAAAACTAGTGAGTCAATTGGCTGTTCTAGGAATTGAGATGCCTTAGGAAGATCTCAACTCCAAATTTCTGAGGAGTCTACCAGCTGAATGGGCTATGCATGTGGTTGTATGGAAAAACAAGCCTGATATAGATTCCATGAGCTTAATGGATCTCTATAGCAACTTCAAGATAGTTGAACATGATATTAAGAAGTCTGCTGGATCAAGCTCAAGCTCAAGCTCAAGCTCAGGGAATTTGGCCTTTGTATCAACTCCCAGTACCTCAAGTCCAGATGAAGAAGTGCAAGTTGCTGGAGCAGTTGGTACTGCTAGTGCAAACCTTGGTACTGCTAGCACCTCAAGCAGTACTAGTGGACTTTTGAATGAAGATACTTATTGTGCTTTCTTGACTACTCAGCACAATGGAAGTATGTTAACTCATTCAGATCTTTAAGAGATTGATGAAGATGCTCTTCTCAGCTTGAGAGCTAGGAGATTTTTGAAAAAGACTGGCAAGAAGATTGTCATAAACAGCAATGATGTTGCAGGGTATGACAAGTCCAAGATTGAGTGTTTCAATTGCCACAAGAAAGGTCATTATTCAAGGGAGTGCAGATTGCCAAGCCAACAAGATGGAAAGAGCAGAGGATATGGAAACAAGTCAAGGGTTGTAGAGGTTACTGATTCAAGCTCAAAAGCCATGGTTGCCATTGATGGCTTAGGGTTTGACTGGAGCTACATTGCAGAGGAGGAAGCAGAAGCATCTACAGAGATTGCTCTCATGGCATTTTCAGACTCTGAGGTAGAAGTTTCAAAATGTTCTAAATCTTGTGAAGCTTTAAAAGATCTAGAAACACTTAAGAAAAGATATGAGGATCAGAGAAAAGAGCTAATCGAAACTGCTTTTAACTTAGCAAATCATAAGAGGGCTTTAGCTTTGTTAGAAGAACAAATTGTTCATTATAAAAGTAATGAGTCAAAGTTTTCTGATGATATGATTATTGTTAAGAGAGACTTAATGTTTAGGGAGAATGAAATTAGTGTGTTGAAACATGAGCTAGAACAGGTTAAGAAAGCAAAGGAGAACATTCAAATGACTGTTGATACACTAGAATTTGCAACTCAGGGTGTTAGTAAGATTGTTGAGTGTCAGATCCTTAATAAAGCTAAGTCAGGCCTAGGTTATAAGTCAGTTCCACCTCCCTATAGAGGAATTCCAACACCCCCAGGCATAGACTTAGAACACACAAGACTACCTGAATTTCAACTACCTGAGCTTAAATATGGTCCTCAACCTAAAAAGAATGTAGTTGATAAACCTGTGTATGAAAGTGCAAGTGATGCCTCATTTTCTGAGGATAAGGTGTCCTCAGCTAAGGAATCAGATGCTCCAATCATTGAGGAATGGACTTCTGATGATGAGGATAATCAGGCTGTGGTTAAGCCTGTTAGTGCTAAAGTGGTGAAACCAAAAGTTCCAAAGATGGTTAAACCTGAGACTGTTAGGCCTAGAGCAACTACCAAACCTTTTAGACCAACAGTTAGGTATGCAGAAATGTATAGAACCACAAACAAGCCAAGAGGTAACCAAAGGAACTGGAATGACCTCAAATCTCACCAATTAGGAGATGATTTTGTCTGCTATAGGAAAGCTTGTTATTCGTGTGGTATTTTTGACCATCTTGCAGCCTTTTGTGATAAATGGGTAAATAGGTATTCAAGTCCTAAGGTGAACATTGTTAGACCTCCCACTCACCTACTAAACACTAGAATGATACCTAGATCAGTTCTTTTAAGGTCTGGACCCAAAGCAGTTCATACTGCTATACCAGCAGTTCAGACTGTCAGACCTATTAGACATGTTAACCCAAGACCAACAGTTCAAGGTGCAAAACCAGTTTTTAAACCAGCACCAAAAACTGTTAATAGACCCTTTCATCACAAAGCAGTTGTAACAAACCAAGTTTGGAAACCTAAGGTAACAACTACCAAGCCAGCAGTTCCAACTGCTAGCAGAGTAATTGGTACTGGTGTTAATAAAAACACTGCTAAAGGAAATATGGGAAATGGTGTGAATGCATCAGTATGTTGGGTTTGGAGACCCATCAAACCCAATGGTGCTAAAATTGTTTTGAAAAGAATGAATTATGTTGATTTAAGAGGAAAGCCTAAGTCTGTTTTGGATTGGGTACCACAAGGAAATTAATTTTTCTTGTAATGTGCATTGTTAGTCATATACTTTTATATTGTGAGACAAGTTCTTTGTGGCTTGTTTCTTTTTTTTGGACTAACACTTGCAGGTTTTGGATGATAAGCATCATGAATTAAATGCTATATGTTTTGGACTGTAATGGTGATTTGGAGCTGAGTGTGTGATCTTTACACACAACAAATGGTAATTGGTTCACCATGTCTAACCCACATAAGAATCAACTAGTCCAGAGCAAACGGTATCTGGTAAAGACTAATCAAATCTGTTGATGGTTGACAATTTACCAAAAATTGTATGGTTATCAGCTCACTATATCTAAATGTGAAGAGTTGGCTAGTCCAATGCAAATGGCTATTGGTAAAGACATATCAAATCCGTTGATAGCTGATAGTCTGCTAAAAACTATGTTGGAGCCATGGTATTTTCAAATTCTTTACAATAAGTTCATACGGCTCAACAAAAATTTTCCAACAGTTGGTACGGTTAGTACAAAGTTAGTACGGCTCAACTAGCCGTTGTAAAAATCTGTCAGTAATTAATTTTATAGCCGTTGGGGTAAAACCATTATTCTTAAGGTATTTATAGGGATTTTTCTAAAAGATAATTATCTTTTTACCATAAATTCATTTATTCTATTTCTAAAGATAATTAATCTCATACGCATATTTCGCAAAACCCTAAACAGTACCTATAAACCCCAATTGACTATATAAAACCTCAATTCCAATTTAAACGATCATCGTATTGCTATAATCTTTCATTTTTCATCATTAAAATGGCTGGATTGGAATTTGTTAAGCGTCATAATCAGGTTGCGTTTCTTGAGAAAACAGAGGAAGGAGATGGACCAAAGCTTTATGAGATTGTGGACTTTCTCAACCACTCTCACATAAGGTATGCTCTAACTGTTTCTCCTACTCTTTATGTCTCGCACATCACACAGTTCTGGCAAAATGCTACTGTCTTGACTAGTGAAGATGGAGACTTAGAAATTCATTCTGAAGTGGATGGTGTATCTTTTGTTGTTACCGAGTCTATAATTAGGAGACATCTTAAATTAAATGACTTAGATGGTATTAACATTATGCACAACACTGAAAAATGGGAAGAACTTACCAAAATAGGGTATGATACATCTGAACATAAACTAACTTTTCAAAAAGGATGTTTCTTGATGAAGCAAAAAGTGTACCGCTTTTAAGGGGTCATTTAAGCCCTAAATCGTATTTATTTGATCAAATATTGCCCTAAATCGTTCCTTTTGTCATTTTAGGTACTTTGGAGAAGAAATCTGGAAAAGGAAGCATTTTGGACGTTTTTGGAGCATAAAAGTGAAGAAAACGACAAAGTCTCAAAATCGGCTGGAAAAGTACCTGTGACGGCGTCAAGCACCATTGTGACGCCGTCAAACCTTGATGCGCCAGAGAGGATTTTGGATGATTAAAAGGGGACGGCGTCAAGAAGGCCATCAAGAAACCCTAACTGCGGTGAGGTGACGGCGTCAGCTCTATAACGTGACGCCGTCAGATCTGATTTTCTATATATATTCTCATAATTTTTAGTCATTAGTGTGCAACTTTGTGAGGAGAAACCCTAAGACGATTTTTCTGCCATTTTTAAGGGTTTTATACCCTTGGATCTCCCATGTTCAATTGAAGATAAGTAATCAATTAATCATTCAATATGTCTACGTGTTGTTTGATTATATCTTGTTCATGTCTTTTATTTAACATGCTAGGCTAGATTTATCTTGTGTTTGCTTAGATCTACTGAAACCTAACTATTGATTATTGGTTGTTGGTGTGTTATTAATTGTATTGGATGATTGTTTATCGATGTTAGGCTTAAGAAAACTGGCTAACCTCCTATACGGTAACTTGCTTGAACCTCTTAAGAAACATGAACCAATGCGTACTAAGGTTTTTATGGTTGTATTTAATGCATGAGCGAATTCTAGTGATCCCATGTTAGGAGCTTCTTAGCCGGCTCGACATAGGAGTGAAGTAGGATCTGGTAGAGTTGGGGAAGTACGTACGTCACCCCACGATTGGTATTAAGGAATACACCCGTCATCCACGCAATTAATACACACTAATCAACCGGTAAAAGATAGTTAGGGAGTAAGGAAATCTAAGTAAACACATTTCTCTCCATATAAGTTCCACAACATTTTTATTTTCTGTTATTTTATTTTATTTGCAATTGTAGTTATTTGGGTTAGTTGACTAGCAACTAATTCCGCCCACTCCTTCAAACCCGAGATTTTACTTGCTTTCATAAAAATATAAAAATACAAAAAGAATCTTCCCTCACCCTTAGACCTATTAGAGTAGTTTTTCAATCCTAACGACACTATTCCCCTAGAGAACGATCAATCCCCCGGTACTTGCCACTACACTATACTACATTGGTCAGGTACACTGCCTGGTGGGGATTGCAAGCCTCTTGAGATCCCTCGAGAGGTAAAACCTGTTGTAAGGTCGCAAAACCACGCATCAAGTTTTTGGCGCCGCTGCCGGGGAATAGTTATTGTTTAGGTTGAATTTTTATTTTATTAGGTCTACTCACTAGATTCCTTTCTAGTGAGATTTTTATTTTATTTTTCCAGGTTTTCTTTAGTCTATCCTATTTCTTTGTACTCTTGTTTGTGACACCTTTCACCTACCTCATGAGTAATAGTGATCGCTTGATCCCTGTTATTCGTATTTTCCGCCGTGCAAACTTCCAACTACCCGTTCCCGCCCCCATCGTAGAAAACAACAACCTTTCACCCGACCACCACTTTGGTAACAATTCTGAGATGGAGGAGTCTGACCATGAGAATGACTATGCAGTTAGTCCATTTTACGACTCAGACTCTGATGAGGATGCTGGTAATGGAGAAGTAGTTAACGAGGAATGGAGAAAAGAGGAAATTGATCCCTTTAAGTATGTTGACCCTAGGACTAAGATTGAAAAGGATAGCCTCTTTAACATGCAATTTCCATGTAAGATTGGTTATCATAGTTTTCATGCTTATCTTAACTCATCTTTGCCTATGAACATTATCTCTCGCGCTAATTATAATAAAATCATTGTAGATGAGCTAGAATATCAAGGAGATAACATTGTTGCTAGGATTGAGCTACTACACGTATTCGTAGGAAGTTTTGTGTATTTGGTGGATTTTATGGTTATGGAGAACTTAGGAGAATTTATTGATAACAAATTAACCCAAGTCATTTTTGGAGAACCCTTCAAAAGGTTGACCAACCTTGACGAAAAACTTGTGGACGGGTTAATTACATTCTCGGATGGGGATGAAGATTTTGTTTACCAAATGCCCCGATCACATCCTAGGTTTAAGAACTTCTCCATTGAATCTTGCAATAGACTTGTGCCTATTGACTTGTTAAGTGAGAATGATAAGAAAAAGGGGCTCAAATATCCACATGAGAAAAATAAGAGATATTATCATGGATGTCTGGAGCTGAATGATGAATACAAGAAAGATGAGGCAACAATTAGATGGCTCACACTCGGATACGTGAGCATAAGCGACACTAGATAAGCCTGACTTTGAGTCTAGCTACAAGACTCGTTAATAAAGAAAAGCGCTTCTTGGGAGGCAACCCAAGCTTTATTTGCTTTGTGTGTTTATTTATTTGTTTGTTTGATTTTATTTACTTCCGTATGTATGTTTAATTTTTATTATTATTGATTCATGTTCGAAACTAAATTGTGAAAATGCTTTATCTAGTTTTTAACTTCGTCTTAACTACATATAAAGGTATTTTGCAAAAGATAAGTGTAAGGGAAATCCAAATCGGTTTATTAGAACAAATGAACATGAATCATAACAATATTAAATTAACATACATATTAGTAATTGTTTGAGTCAAATGCTTGTATCGAGTCATAATGATATTTTGCAGGATTTCCAGGAAATAAGGATTGAGTTTTTCCAGAAATTTTCCGGAAACTTAACATGAAAAATCTGTCAGATCACTTCTGACGGCGTCAGGAACAGTTTTCTGGATTTTTTTTTTTTTTTTTTTGAAAGTTTTATTTTTCTTCCGGAATCATAAAATGCTTTATTAAATCTCTAACTTATAAACTCCAGGAATCTGCAAAATAATCATTCCACAAGCATTATATCCTTATACAGATTTATCCCGCCGATGTTATGCAGGTTTTCGTGTTTGTTTTCTCAGGTTTAACAGGTTATTTTGGACAAGGAGATGTATGTGGAATCTAGCTTTTGGCGCTGCTTTAATCTTGAAGCTTCAACATTACCTTGGAAGAAGATCTAACCATGTTACCTCTTTATCCACCGAGCGAATCAGGGGAGTATTTGATTTCATTCTTTTACCTTATTTACTTTTACATCTTGTTATTTGAACATTGGGGACAATGTTCATCTTAAGTGTAAGGGGGGGGGGGGTAAAGTACGATACCTTAGAGAATGCTATTACGCTTGATTTTTCGTTTGTTTAATGGTAGATGTGTAATAAAACTGAGAGAAATACCTGTTAAGACAATTTTAGTGCCAAATTTAAAATTTTTTACAACATATAGGAGTGAAACTTTGGTCTTAATGAGCATCTCACGGATAGGAGTTATATGACTAGCACAAAACCGTACCACTAAAAAATTTTCCACCCCAAATATGTGAGGTTCGCCCCTAGAATTGGTAGGAAAAGCATTTATGCTACGATGTGTGTACCGGTAGCACTTAGATTCTAGAACTTGCGTTAGGACCATTCCAAGGCCACAAGTGAGACTACATTCGTGTAGTTAGATTTACTACATTATAAGAGGCATTAGGATTAACCCATTGTTTTACACCTGTGTTTTTGTTATAATTAAATTGGCTACATTGGTCAAGTAATTCTCCCACACCCTTTGCATTGTACTCATTTTTAGTACATGATACCCCTAGTACACCCCTCAGAGCCTATCTTTTCATTTCTAACTTTAAGCATTTTACTTAAAGTAAGAATTTGTTTACATCCCACTTAAATGTACACCCAAATCACCTTAGCCTACCTTGTATGCACTCATTTTTAGTGCATTATTGTGACAACATTTGTTTAAACCCCAAGTTAATTATCTAATTGATTACATGGTTGCTAAGTCGAGTCATATCCTTGTACATATTGTTTTGGGACGATTGGGACTCATGGGTAAAGTACTAGTGTAATGGAGTAATGTGGAAGAACAACATTATTACCCCCATATGTGCTAAATATTTTAAAAGTACTCCAAGTGTTTCGATTATCTTAATTCGAGTAATTAGAATAGTTAATTGTAAAGTTATGTAAAAGTTCAAGTGTAAGGGGGATACAACCCCCCTGCGATGTATTATTTTGGATGGTAGGGCAAGAGTGTATGCAAAAAAAAAAAAAAAAAAAAAAAAAAAAAAAAAAAAAAGGACCACCATCCCGTTTCATTTTATGTTTATTTTATCTTTTTGTTATTTTTTTCATTAGCTTAAGTCTAGTCTAGTCTTGGTGTTGATACAAAAGTTGGGCGTTCCTTGTGAGGGCTTCTATTCTCGTACCAATTAGATCTTAATGCTGGGTGGAACCTGCGCACTAAGAAAAAGAACCAACACCGTTAGGCTTATCGAGGGATTGTCTCCCCCGATTATCCTCCGGCGTGAGAGTAAGTAATCGAATTTTAGGGTTTAGTGAAGAGTTAGGGTTTGAATGAAGTCGTACCTTTACCAAGGGCATGGGTGCCCTTTATATACACATGTAACCCTAGTAGGTTTCTTGTTCCCTACTCCTTGGCGTATTCGCCGACCTTGGATATTTGGTGTATATCCCCTTTATTTAGGAGATATTCCAAATCCTATCCGAAAATAGCTTTGGGCTTGGGCCTTGTAGACCCAAACCGTATAAGTGGTAGTCCATTAATCGCCGTAGCGGCCCATACGTGGTGGGCTTAGATATTAGTATTGTTTACTAATCGGGTTCGTGACCCGGGTGTAGACTATACGTCATCATGTCCCCCCAGTCTAGTGTGCGCAGGGTAAAACCTGCGGATGCTAGACTAAAGTCGTGTCGAAATTATTCCCCACGCGTACGCGGGAAGATTTAAAATATTTTACCGCCAACAACGCATGTATGATGTATCTAGTCCAAAAAAGGTGCAATTCGGGTACCTTGGGAAGTGGAGAAGTTATCCACTTGCCCTGTACCGTCAGCTCTCCCATCCACACGATTCGAGTTAGTGGGATACACGTGCCAATCATCTGTGGTAGGTGGAAAACTATATAAGCTACCGCCTCCCTTTACTGTGATGTCCACAGTAAAAAAAAAATCATATTTCCACCATTTTTATATCTTCCAATCTGCTATCAAAGAACGATAATCCGAAGGTAATAGCGCGTGCGCACATTCGAAAACACAAAATGGTTATGCAACTTCAGGATTTTACTTCTGACATAACCGAAGATGAACTGAATCAGTTCACCTCGGATTATTTTATCCCTTATGATCTGCACCCAGAGGTGCCAGGTCCAAATGACACCATCGCGAATTTCCCCGATGGGAAGGTTGGGCTATATATGCGCTTTTTCGAGTGGGCGAATCAGCGCGTACCCATTTCCGTGCTCTTGAGTGATATACTTAATTATTACGAGCTCCACATCTCCCAATTGCACTGTATTGGTGCTGGGAAAATCGCCAATTTTGAGGTGAACTGTCGCTTATTAGCGATTCACCCGACCCTCCAATTATTCCGCGCGTTCTATCACGCGACGTGGTCAAATGGGTGGGTTACTTTCGTGAATCGCGTAGGTAAGTTACAATGCTATGTGAAGAAGGTGGATAAACTGTTAGGAATATAAATATTCAGATGAAGGCTCGGTCACCCCGAGCATCTAATTAGCATTTCTATAGCTCGTAGGCTTATCTATATTATCAGTAATATTGTTAGTAGTTTAGTTATTAATTACTATTGTGGAGTGGGTCGGGGCTTTCCCCTCTGTCAGCTCGCTCCACAGTCCACTAGGGACATAATATGTAGTAGTATATATACCCCTTCCCACACATGGGAAGGGTTGGACCTTTTCAATCTAATATTACACAAGTTTCTTTCTCTCACTAAAAGGCTCCCATTTCTCTCTCTAAAACCTCTTCCATTCGATCCATACAAGCCTCATACTAGTGATTCATGTATTGTGAATACCCTACAATTGGTATCAAGAGCCATGGTTAGGTCCATGAGAGTTGGTATTCACGAATTTGTGTAGTTTGTGAGGTGTTTATACTTGGGTCGATTTGTAGTTTTCTAATTTTCTTTGGTTCGGTTTGTTTAGTAGCTTAAATTTCACTTTGTACTTTGTTTAGTGATTAGAGGTTGTTTTATCTTGTATTTGTGTAGTTCTTTAGGCTTTTTCTTGGTTAGGTTTGTAGTTTGTTTAAGTTTTTCTTTCGGTTTGATTAAGTAGCATAGATTTCATCTTTGTACTTTGCTTAGTGATTAGAAGTTGGTTTTCTTTGTACTTTCTAGCTTAAGAATAGTATTAGAGTGGTATTTAGTGTTTGGATTCACAGATCTAAGAACGGTGTGGTGATTTTGAGAAAATTCGTGGGTTGTAGTTGTGTTGTTCTTGGCAGCGGTTTGTCTGTTTTGGACGATTATTGGACTCGGTTTGTGTCAATTCTTGGACACGGTTTGTCCTTTTACTCGTTTAGGCTAAAGGACAAAAGGCAGTGAAAGTGACGTGCCTGGGAGTTTGTGTCCACTCGGTTTGTCCCTGCTGTGCATACTCGGTTTGTGTAGACTCGGTTTGTCTCCGAAGAATTTACTCGGTTTGTGTTAATTTACTCGGTTTGTGTGTCTACTCGGTTTGTCCCAGCTACGTAGACTCGGTTTGTCTCTAAGGATTTTACTCGGTTTGTACCTACTCGGTTTGTCCCAGCTTTGTGTAGACTCGGTTTGTGTAGACTCGGTTTGTCTCTAAGAATTTACTCGGTTTGTGTAAATTTACTCGGTTTGTGTGTCTACTCGGTTTGTCCCAGCTACGTAGACTCGGTTTGTCTCTAAGGATTTTACTCGGTTTGTACCTACTCGGTTTGTCCCAGCTGTGTACTCGGTTTGTGTAGACTCGGTTTGTATAGACTCGGTTTGTCTCTGTGGAATCTACTCGGTTTGTATCTACTCGGTTTGTCTCTCAGACTTGTATGCGGTTTGTGTCTTGGTGATTTTAGAAATTCCCGCGAAAGATTCGATTTCTCGGTTAAATCACAAGATCAGTAAAATCCCGTAGTTACTATGGCTACCACATCAAGTACATCATCAGATGATATTCAAGCAGCAGGATCTGACACTCGTCCACCTATGCTAGATAGGACGGATTATGAGTCTTGGGCACAACGAATTAGACTTTACTGCTTGGGCAAAGATAATGGTGTTAACATTCTTAAGTCAATTGACGAAGGACCTTATCAGATGGGTACCACCAGAGACGTGGTTACAACTGGTGAAGATGGAACAGTAACTTGGGGCATCGACAGACCTAGGAACTACAACGATCTTAATGAAGAAGAAAAGAAGAGGTATGATGCCGATATTAGAGCCTCCAACATAGTTATTCAAGGTCTTCCAAAGGATGTGTACAAGCTCATCAATTTCAACACTGAAGCCAAAGCTGTGTGGGACAACGTTAAGATGCTGCTAGCAGGGTCAGAACTCACAAAGGAAGATCGTGAGTCACAGCTGTATGATGAGTTCGAGCATTTCAAAATGAACCCAGGAGAAAATATCACAGATTACTATGTGAGATTTCATAAGTTGGTGAATGATATGAGGATGATCAGAATGACTATGCCCAATATCCAACTTAACTCAAAGTTTGTGAACAACATGACTCCGGAATGGGACAGATTTGTTACTGCCGTCAAACTCAACAAAGGTTTAAGGGAGACTAACTATGAACAGCTGTATGCTTACCTGCAACAACATGAGAAGCATGCTGCCTATGATAGGGTGCTGAGAGAAAAGTTGAATCCTTCAACTGCAAATGACCCACTGGCATTCATGACAAACATACAACCAACAAACCAATCATCATCCAATCCAAGCTATCACCAACTTCACTCACCAGTACCTGCTATGAGTTCACAACTTGACTCAGGCTACTCTCAGACCGACAAAATGATTGACAACCTCACCAATCAAGTATCTCTACTGGTTCAACAGTTTCAAGCATCACTCCCTCAGACCAACAATCAGTTAAGGAATTCTTCCAACCCACGCAATCTAGCAATGGTGGAGGACGGGAAAATTGTGGTCCAGAATGTGCAAGGGAGAGCTGGTAGAAACATGGGTCGAGGTTATGTGCAGAACAGAGCAGGGAATGCCAATCAGGGGCAAGGGAAACAGATCAAGTGTTATAATTGTGGGGGGCTTGGACACATTGCTAGAAACTGCAATCAACCTAAACGTCCTCAGAACTCAGATTACTTCAAAGACAAGATGCTGTTAATGCAAGCTCAAGAAAATGGTGCTGTATTGGATGAGGAAGAGTTATTGTTCTTGGCAGGAGATGGAGGAAATACTTTTGATGAAGATGTGGATGAGAAACCTGTTCAGGATCTGGCACTTAATGATCCTAACATCTTCAAGGCAGATGACTATGATGCATTTGACTCTGATGTGGATGATGAACCTACTGCTCAAACAATCTTCATGGCTAACTTGTCTTCCCTGGCCTCATCTCGTCAAGCTGGTTCTTCTAATGCATCCGTGATTTCTGAGGTACTAAAAATTTATGACACATATAATATTGTCGAGGGACATCAGATTCCCGAAGAAGTACATCAGGCAGTTGTTTCTGACTCAAGTGATGTTGATATGGAAAATAGCAATATTGTCTCATATGAACAGTATTTGAATAGCAACAACTCGCTTGATGTACCAAATGGTGAATCCTTTGTCAATAATGATGTGTGTGCTATGAGTAATGTATGTGCCTTAGATAATGCGAGTAATGTAGATAATGCATGTGTGTACCATGAGAACCAATTGCCTGTCCCTGATAATAACTTGATCACTAGACTTAACATCTATAAAGAACAAGTTGCTATGTATGAACAGCGTGCTAAGTTTGAGCTTAATGATCGTGAGCAGAAATTAGAAGGTCAAATGAGTACACTTATTAAAGAGTCTAGAGTGCGAGAAGAAACATTAAAATTAGAGTTAAGTTCTTTGAAAAGTCAGCTAGAACAGTCTGTCAAACAAAAACAGGAAGCACAAAAGTGTGTAACAACACTTAAGCAAGAATTCAAACAAAAAGAAACAACTCTTTTAAATGATTTCTCTAAACTCAAGACGTTAAAAAATAAGCTTGAAGATAAGTTGTACACACAAAATCAAACCATACAAACTGCTCAAATGATTCATAAGCACAGAAAGTTGAGTGATAAGCATAGTAAAATCATGATAGGTGAACCAAAGTCAACCATCCTTAGGGGTATGCAAGTACTTCAACCAGCCCTATATGATGGTAATGTGATGATTAAGCCTATTCATGACCAACCTGAGCATATCTACACTGATGAAGAGGATGAGTTAAGTGAGAAAACAAAAGAAAAAATGAATGAGAAAATGAGGGATCCCGAGTGCATAGCCAGACGAATAATAATCAAACCCCATGATTATTATGAGGAAAATCATTTGACTGTGTTTGCTCCTCAAAAGAAGTTAACACCTGAACAGATATTTTGGAAACAAGATAGTGAAAAACTTAAGGAAGATAAACTTAAGGCCAACACCCCCCTCATTCGAAAAGTTGCGTCCATAACGGTGTATCCTCCCAATACACCTAGGAATCTGGTGCCTTTGTCTCTTCCCACTGAATGCAAAACCTTTATTAGCTTATATGTGCTTTGGCAACTGTTTGCTGATTTTGATAAAACATGTAAGAAGAGAATCACACCAACCGGCATTACTGATGGGGAAAGGTGTTTTGAACATGCAAAAAGGTGTTACTTAACTGAGGTCATGCCATTCTTTAAACTACTTAAAGAACATTTTGAAGGGTTGCAAACTGCCCTTAAAGCCGAAATAAAAAGAATGGAAGTAGTGTTTAAAGACATGGAAAATGAGGTGAATGAATATGCAATAGAACTTAAGAGTCGTGAGATTGAAAGAAAAAACATACTCATCACTAATGACAACTTGATTGCTAAATGTATTGCACAAGATGTATTTTACACTGTCACTGATTCTGCATTGTCTGCTTGTCAATTTAATGAGTATGCTATTGCGTTAAATGTCACCCAGAATCGTGTTGTTGAGCTTGAGGGGGAGAATTTGAAATTGCTTGAAAAAATTCAAAATGATGACCATGATAACATGGTTAAACGTTTTTCAAAACTAGAAGTTGATTATCTGAATTTGCAACTCAAACATCAACACTTAGAAGAAAAATGCAAAATATCAAATGTCAAGACATCCTCGGATGCTCCTGAGTTTGATACTTATTTTGAATTAAGCAAACGAGATGAGACAATTCAAGCTCACACGAACACGATTCGACTGCTGAGGGCCCAAATTGCCCAATTGAAATCCAACAAGTGTGAAGTATATGGCACCAATAAACCTTCGTCTTCAGATTCTCAGAATTTTCAATATCAAAACACCATAAATAAGTTACATTATGAAAATGAGTGTTATCGAGAAGAAAATTCAAAGGTTAAACAACATTTCAAAGAGTTATATGATTCTATTAAAGTTACAAGAAGCAATCATAATGATCAAATAACCTCTTTGACAAATGAAATTGAGAATCTTAAGGCTCGGGTGAAAGGTAAAATGCCATGCACCACTTGTAATTGTGATACACCAAAGGCTAATGATTGTAAAAAGTATGATGTTGATGTTGGGCGTATTCCGTTTAAGCTTAGAAATAACAGCCTTGCCCATCAAACATATCTAGATCATCTTAGAGAAGGTCTTGACACACTTCGTGAGGTAGTTGAAGAGGATAGGAATGATAAGCCACTTGATCAAGCAGTAGTCTATGCATGCAAACTCACGAAAAGGATTCAGGAAAACTTAGAATATGCCATAGGCTCAATTCCTAAGTTTAGAGGCCATAGAGATAGATTTGTTGCATCATCATCCAATGTTGTGAACAAGCATGTAGCCTTTGATCTACCACCCAAAACATCAAAACCCAACACATCATTATCAGGAAGGCATGCGACAGAAAAACAAACTAATGTTACCTTCGATGCTTCTACAGGAGTAAAAAGTGACACCCAAGCTAGCGGGTCAAGGTCTAGAGGAAATGAAAGAAAGGATATGACTGCGCCAGCTAAGAATGATCACTTGAAGAATGTAGAAGCCCAACCTAGGAACAATAAGTTTACAATGAGTAGGATGAATCGTGTTGATTCTAGTATCAAAAGTACTGTAATTAATTCGAATTCTAATGCTATCTGTAAAACGTGCGACAATTGCTTAATTTCTGCTAATCATGATGAATGTGTTGTGTCTTTCCTGATGTCTTCTGCATCATCCCATGTTAAGAATGGTAGGATATCTGAAGCATGCAAAAAGGTTTGGAAAGCAACAGGAAAAACATTTGCTAGCATAGGCTATCAATGGAGACCCACTGGAAGGAAATTCAATTTAGGAAAACAGTGCACGTTACCTAAAATGAATAAGCATAAAATTGTTAAAGTTAAGGAATGGAGACCCACTGGAAGGAAATTCAATTTAGGAAAACAGAGACCATTACCTAAAATGAATATGCATAAAATTGTGAAGAATAAGGAATGGAGACCAACTGGTAGAATCTTGCCTTTAGAATCACAATGCCTTCCATCTAGGTCTTGTCCTGTCTCAAGTTCTGTCTCCACAGTAAAGATAGTAGCATCTGTGAAATCTGTGGTTCCTGAATATGTGTGTGCTGACCAAATGGACCCCAATTGCACTTGGGGATCCACATTTTTCAGTTATCCATTGTTGTCTGGTTTCAAATGCAGGTCGTACAAATCGTCCTGTGGTATTTGGACTCAGGCTGCTCAAAACATATGACTGGAGATCGCTCACGGCTCAAGAACTTCGTGAAAAAGTTTATCGGGACAGTTAGATTTGGGAACGACCACTTTGGTGCTATTATGGGTTATGGAGATTATGTGTTTGGTAATAGCGTAATCTCAAGGGTATATTATGTGGAAGGACTAGGACACAATCTGTTTTCTGTGGGTCAATTTTGTGATTCAGATCTGGAAGTGGCTTTCAGAAAGCATACATGTTTCGTCAGAGAATTGGATGGTTTAGATCTCCTCAAGGGCAGTCGGGGCACCAATCTATACACCATCTCAATTGAAGAAATGTTGAAGTCCTCTCCAATATGCTTGCTTTCTAAAGCCTCTAAAACAAAATCATGGCTGTGGCATCGTCGTTTGAACCACTTGAACTTCGGTACCATAAATAATCTTTCCCGTAAAGATCTTGTTAGAGGGATGCCCAGACTGAAATATGAGAAAGATCATCTCTGCTCTGCATGTCAACTGGGTAAAAGCAAGAAACAAACCCACAAGCCTAAAACCGTCAACACCAACTTGGAAGTTCTTCACACCCTCCACATGGACTTGTGCGGTCCAATGAGAATACAAACCATAAATGGAAAGAAGTATGTTCTGGTGATAGTAGATGATTATTCTCGGTTCACATGGGTAAAGTTTTTGAGAACCAAGGACGAAACTCCAGAGGTTATCATTAAACTGATAAAACAGCTGCAAGTAAGGCTAGATAAAACTGTCAGAATCATCCGCACAGATAATGGTACTGAGTTTGTTAACCAACAACTCCGTAATTTCTATGAAAATATTGGCATCACGCATCAGAAAAGTATCCCTCGCACGCCTCAACAGAACGGGGTGGTTGAACGAAGGAACCGTACTCTGGTGGAGGCTGCAAGAACCATGCTTATATTTTCAAAGACACCGATGTTTCTCTGGGCAGAAGCTATTGCAACAGCATGTTACACTCAAAACCGATCCCTAATTCATCCGGTTCATGAGAAGACTCCCTTCGAGTTAATTCATAACAAGAAACCAGATCTTTCCTTTCTGCGTGTGTTTGGTGCTCTTTGCTATCCAACTAACGATAGTCAAGACCTGGGAAAATTAAGAGCTAAAGCAGATATAGGTATTTTCGTTGGATACGCACCAGACAGTAAAGGGTATCGAATCTACAATAAAAGGACCCGTAAAATCATGGAAACCATTCATGTTACGTTCGATGAGCTGAGTGAGCTACCTGTTTCAGGACAAATCAGTTCTGGACCCGATCTTCACCTTTTGTCTCCTGGACCCATTAGTTCAGGACTTGTACAGAATTCCACGCCTGCAGATTCTTATGTGCCACCTACATGTGAGGAGTTGAAGAAGTTATTCGATCCCATGTTTGATGAATACTTTGAGCCAACAAATGGAACCATCCCGAGTGAATCAGCTGTAATTCCTAAGGATGAGGTTCAAGCCCCACAAAATTCAGAAGGACCTGCAGCTTCAGTATCAGTCAGTCACAATGCTCCTGCTGCCAGTCAATCGCCTTCGTCATCAAACACTCAAACTTCTCCAGTAATGCAAGAATCTTCAGATAATAACTCTTTGGAAGTTAATCCTTTTGCTCCTGTTGAAGAGGTTCCTTTTGAAAACATATTTGCTCCTGAACATCCATCAGACACATCCTTACCTGAGGAACACAGCACTGCTACTTCTGTTCATTACCATCAACCTCACGACCATCTCAGGAAATGGACCAGTAATCATCCAATCGACAACATCATAGGCAATCCCTCACGTCCAGTATCCACACGTAATCAACTAGCCACTGATGCACTATGGTGCTTCTTCAATTCCGTACTGTCTAAAGTCGAACCAAAAGATGCCAAAGAAGCAATGACTAAAGATTGCTGGTTCCAGGCTATGCAGGATGAAATCCATGAATTTGATCGACTTGAAGTATGGGAATTAGTGCCTCCTCCGGAGCGTGCAATGATCATTGCTTTAAAGTGGATCTTCAAAGTGAAGCTTGACGAGTATGGTGATGTCTTAAAGAACAAGGCACGGCTAGTTGCTAAAGGGTTTAGACAAGAAGAGGGCATTGATTTTGAAGAATCGTTTGCTCCGGTTGCTAGAATTGAAGCTATAAGAATCTTCCTAGCTAATGCGGCTAGTCGTAATATGATAGTCTACCAGATGGATGTCAAAACGGCATTCTTGAATGGTGACTTAAAGGAAGAAGTTTATGTGAGTCAACCTGAAGGATTCGTGGATGCTGAACACCCTACTCATGTTTACCGCTTGAAGAAGGCTCTTTATGGGCTAAAACAGGCGCCAAGGGCATGGTACGATACATTGTCCAAGTTCCTCCTAGCAAACAAATTCTCCAAGGGTGTTGTTGATCCTACACTATTCACCAGGAAATCAAGAAACCATCTACTGCTAGTTCAGATATACGTAGATGATATCATCTTTGCTTCAACAGATCCTGGTGAATGTGATAGTTTCTCAAAGGAGATGAATTCCAAATTCCAAATGTCCATGATGGGACAAATGTCATTCTTCTTAGGACTACAAGTTTCTCAAAGTCCCGGAGGCATATTCATCAATCAATCCAAATACGCCAACGAGATCCTGAAAAAGTTTGGATTCCATTCAAGTGAACCTGTTGACACTCCCATGGTTGATAGAACGAAGCTGGATGAAGATCCTTCAGGGATTCCAGTTGATATCACACAGTATCGAAGCATGATTGGATCTTTGATGTACATCACGGCTAGCAGACCAGATCTTCTGTTTGCTGTGTGTATGTGTGCTCGGTATCAATCCAGACCAACCAAGAAGCATGTTGAAGCAGTGAAAAGGATCTTCCGATATCTTCAAGGCACGGTTCATATGGGTCTCTGGTATCCTAAGGACACTGCAATGGAGTTAACGGCATATGCAGATGCTGATCATGCGGGATGTCAAGACACTCGTCGAAGTACTTCAGGAGGAGCTCAATTTTTAGGGGAAAAGTTGGTTAGTTGGTCTTCTAAGAAGCAGATGAGTACTTCCATATCCTCTACTGAAGCTGAGTACATTGCTATGTCTGCTTGCTGTGCACAAATCCTTTGGATGCGATCACAGCTTTCGGACTATGGATTCTCATACAACAAAATTCCCCTATATTGTGACAACAAAAGCGCCATTGCTCTTTGTTGTAACAATGTTCAGCACTCCAGGTCAAAACACATCGACATCAGGCATCACTTCATCAGGGAACAGGTGGAAAAAGGAATTGTGGAGCTATACTTCGTGAGGACAGAGTTTCAGTTAGCTGACATCTTCACCAAGGCCCTCCCAAGAGAAAGGTTTCAGTTTATTCTCCCACGCCTTGGCATGAAAAGCATGACTCCTGAAACCCTCAAGTGTCTTCAGGAAGAAAAGGAGGAGTAAAGGATTGTCTTCTTATATCCTTGTACATAGTTGTATATATCTTAAATCAAAAAGAAAAATACAAAAATATAAAACCTATAAAAACCATAAAAATCGAAAAAAATCAGAAAATACCAAAAATAGTTCTACCTAGGCATGTCTTCTGTTTATCGATAACATTTATGTATCTAGAAATGTCATTCAACAATGGCACGGATTCTTAAATGAAGCTCGAGCAGAAGTTATACTAATCAGTTAAAACATGTCTTATTGGCTTGCAGTTACTTCATACTGCAACCCGCACTATACACTGGGGAAAGCATATCGCCAAAAAGATAGCTGTTCCTCCAACCGGGTGATGTTCACCTGGGCATGGATTACTTTATATCCATGTTCTCCCGTTTTGATGTACGTTTCAGTGCGTCATTTCGTGTATAAGAAGAGAAGTCTTCTTTACATCAGACTCTTTATATTGTTTGATTCTTCAAGAGAGTCTTGATGTTACACAAAGTGGTTGATTGATTTAAATTTTTCAAATGTCCGACACCTTGCCAGATTTATGCAACATCAGCAGTGACACTCTCTTGGTGTTTCAAGGGAAGCATAGTATGCTTCAAAATCAGAATACATTTTAACCTGACCACATTTTCTCCCAAGTTTTTCTAAATGTATTTAAATCAATTGGGATCACAAATCTCAAATGGTTTGAAATTTTTGATCGGGGGAGAGAATGTGATTTAAATAGGAAATTCTGATAAAATGTGATGATTTGGAAATTAATGTAAGCTCTCCCATATGTGCTAAACTCTTTTGTATACCAAGGCACATATTGAGGGGGAGCAAAATGTTTTGGTCATAAAAGCAAGCTCTTCCATATGTGCTAAAATCTTTCATATATCGATGCACATAGTGAGGGGGAGCAAATGGTTTTTACAAAACAAAGGATTTTGGCATCTCACGTGTGCAAGGCTCAGACTTCACCAAAGAATTGACGAAACTTGAATTGTCATCAATCGAAAGGATACGTCTTGGCCGGGTAATAATTTCAAGCTGGTCTAACCAGTGATGTAAGCGTGTCTCGAAAAAGATGTATCTGAGTAGAGTGTACCATTTCGAGAAACCTTCTATGGACTTGACCAGGACGGGTAATAATTTCAAGCTGGTCTAACCAGTGATGTAAGCGTGTCTCGAATCGGTCATGTTCACTGAAAGTGGATCAATTCAAAAAGTGCAAGCTCTACCTAACATGTGCAAATTTATAAAACTATCACATGTTGAGGGGGAGCATTTGAAAAAATATAAAACTCTCAAGTGTTTACAAAAATGTGTTTCAGAATCATGAACACTTTGAGAGATTTTTCAAAGATTTGATTTATGGCAATCGTGGAAGTACACCAAAGACCGACCATTTTAATTAATGCATGGAGTTATAAGGATGGTTAGGTTAGGCTCAAGTTCCCACGATCCCGCCAGAGCCGGAGGGATCTACCCAGGGACAATCCACTAGTTAGTGTAGAAGTCCTTAGGTATGATTAAAAAGGAGAAAAGTGTGATTAAGGGAAGAGTGCCGACTGAGATGGAGCTAATACTGGAACAAACCCAACAAGGTACTAGTAATGAAGTCTCGGTAAGCACTGAAGGGGTTGAAGAATGAAAAAGAATTGTAAAGATAAAGGGTGAAAAGAAATAGCCCTCCTTACAACTTAGGCAGAAACCGGGTCAATACATATGCTGTCAGAATCACTTAGTTGATTGCTGGCATTGAAGACAAAGTATCATTGACCCAGTGATACGCTGCACAACCCTCCCTAGCCACTCAAGGTCCCTCAAAGGATTCTTGTTTCAATTGTCACGGAGTTCAATACATTCCTATCGTCTCTCTCACTCCGAGTTAGATGATATTGAAAAGGTGGCAGTCCTCTCCAGCCTCCGCTCACTAAATCAAAACGCACTATCGAGTCTAGAGCCACGAGATGCATAATAAGATCTCATAGGGACACGAATTATTTCTACACTGGTTGTTCAACATTAATGACACCAGTTGTAATCTTAAGAGTCCTACGCAGATCTTAGCAATCTGCCAGAACATTTATGAGAGAATTTACGAATGTAATTCTCAATGATTGAATGGAAATTCCTGCCAGGGTCAACATCAAGCAGCCCTGAAAGCAGGTCACTTCGGTAATTCTTTATGGATTACGCTTAGTGGTCACGACGGTTTCAAACGGTCTACAGTCGTGGAGTGATCTCCAGCGACTCACCTAATCGTTGATGTGCTACGGTTCGATCTTAAAAAACCCTCTTTGGGTTTTCGATTAGGAACGGTCTTGGTAAGAATTAGAGAGAGTTTTCACACTATGCTGTTAACAATCTCGAAGTCCGAACCTGTAAGTACCGGTCGATTTGTTGCTAACTGTCGTATGCAGGAACTTCTGGCGATTGTAGCTGTGGAATGCTGTAGCTGGTTGCTGTTGTAGCTGGTTGCAGAAAAGATGCCAATCCTCTACCACATGTTCACACTACCTCGTCATTGTTATTCAACAAAGTCATGATCAACCAAAAGACCTTCAACACGGCTTCTGCTAACTCTGATACTAAAGATCATGACACCAAACAGTGTGAGCATGTCGGCTCGAAGAATATCACATCACAAGGAAACATACTGCTGAAAGATGACTTGGAAACAAATGTTGGATGATAAAGTCGAAGAATACTCAAAGATCATCCAAGACAATCAATCAGTCATCTAATCATTACTGCTGAAGGCACATAGACTAAAGACTTTGAAGAATCAAAGACTACGAGCTATAAAGACAAGTTCAGAAGAAAGAATGCTAGAATTCAAATTATTATTTCCGGGGTGACCTCCCTTAGGGGGAGATTGTTAGGAATATAAATATTCAGATGAAGGCTCGGTCACCCCGAGCATCTAATTAGCATTTCTATAGCTCGTAGGCTTATCTATATTATCAGTAATATTGTTAGTAGTTTAGTTATTAATTACTATTGTGGAGTGGGTCGGGGCTTTCCCCTCTGTCAGCTCGCTCCACAGTCCACTAGGGACATAATATGTAGTAGTATATATACCCCTTCCCACACATGGGAAGGGTTGGACCTTTTCAATCTAATATTACACAAGTTTCTTTCTCTCACTAAAAGGCTCCCATTTCTCTCTCTAAAACCTCTTCCATTCGATCCATACAAGCCTCATACTAGTGATTCATGTATTGTGAATACCCTACATAAACTCAAGGACTGGAGGGAGAAATTCTTCTGGATTGACGCCGCCGTCTTTCCTTCCCACTTTCCATTTTACACCCGTGCCACTCTGCCCAAGGATGAGCGCCCCCCGGAGACGTGGTATAATGTCGATCATGCGGCGCTCATTGATGAGAACCGTATTCCCATCAAACCGTATCCGGAAGCGTTCCTGGTGCATATGGGCATCAGTCGCAACTTCTTCGAGCATGAGACAGAGGTTCCCACATTCTTGAATGCGGATGGCACGGGTGGGTGCTCCTTCTATCGTTATTAATGTAAGCGTTTCTTCATTTTCCATACTTTATGTAACTTGCTTTTCTTTGTCTACTTTATTGCGCAGAGATGGATCTTTTTGCGGTTGTTAACTTGGAGAATCCGCGTGCCGTAGCAGTGGGGGTGCGTCCGCTGGGGGATGGTGAGCAGACCATTCTGGAGGCAACGGCAGGGCGTGTCGTGGACTTGGTTATCCCAGAGTCTGAGGGCTCCCCTAATGTGGTGGCAGCTGAGCCGCTGCAAGAGGTGGCTCCTCCTGTGCAGCAGGGTCCTGACACAGCGCAGTCTCCTCCCAGCAAAACGCTTATTCATTTAGAGGAGACTGACAGTGAGATGGAGGAGGGCCCCCGACTAACGCGCAAGAGGGCGCTTAGTAGTGGTGCTGAAAGTTCTTCCAAGAGGCCGCGCACTGAGGTTGAGAAGAGCCCATCTTTTACTGAAGTGCAGATGGAGTAAGTGTCGTAGTTATTAGTTATGAACTTTTGTCAAGTTATACTTTATTCTAACTTTTGTTCCTTCGTGTCTTCAGTGTGGATGCTGAGAAGTCTGGTGGAGGTACGTCCACGGCTGAGATGGAGAAGGACGTGTCCTCGTCTCCTACCCCCATGTAAGTATTTTTTAGCGATCTCTTAGGATTTTGCGTATACTTGACTTTTATTCGTGCGCTAACCTTGCGTCTTGATCTTTTGTGCAGTGAACAGCCTGTGGAGGACGCTGGCGTTGTAGATGGAAGTGCGCCTCCCAAGGCGACTTCCTCTTTGGATAAGGCGCCTTCTCCCAGGGATATGGGAGAGGAGTTAAGTCCATTTGACTCTGCGATGGAGGAGCTGGCCTCCATTGCTGTGCGCTAATCTGAGCTGGTGGCGCAAGCCAGGGTGCACCAGTCTAAGGAAGTTTCCAGGCTGCAGGCGCAGCTAGCGTCTGTGCAGGCTGAGTTAGCAAGCTCTAAAGCTGAGCAGCTGAGCTCCAAGGCTAAACTGGAGCGCGCAGAAGCGTCTGCGCAAAGGTTGGGGGAGGGGAAGATGTTGGTGATGGTTGAGCTGGAGCAGGAGCGTGCTGCTGCGGACCTTCAGAAGCGAAATTCTTTATGGGCGCTGAAGTACTTGCAACAGAATAGGAGCAAGCACTTTGCCAATATTGAAGAGTTCCGTAGCCGAGTGGAGCTTGCGCTGAAGATGCAAGAAGAGAAGCTCCGCAAGCTCAGCATCGAATATGATGAGGAGCTATACCCTCATATGGTTCAGTCCGTAGCTGAGCGCAGGTACATGCCGCTTCTATCTCTTTATAACTTGTGTATATTTGAGACCCTTATTAACACTTGTGTTATTTCGTAGGTGGTTGATCAGTCATGGTCTTCGCCTGGCCGCCATGTGTACGCTGGAGCATCCCGAGGTGACCACGTCCTTTGGCAAGGTTGTGGAATGCGTTATTGCACATGGTGAGACCTTGGCCGCAGACAAACTTGCTGAGGCCAAGTTGTTGACCGTGCCGCTTGCGGAGGTCCCTGGGTACAAGGCGGATGCCCGAGCTGAGCTTGTTGCTGCTATGGAAGATTTAAAAAAGCTTGAGCTTCCGCATATCGCTCGTTTGGAGCGTGATCAGGATCAGCCTATCAGCGTGATCATGGCGGGGCTCACCCTTCCCAGGCATCTGCAGGATGGTGCGGATCAGCAAGTGGACTTCTACTTGAAGCCTGATGTAGCGCAGTTGAAGGTACCCTTTTTTGCTCAGCCTCGTGACATTCTGAATCCTTTCCGTATTGAGAAAGAGATTTCTTTGCAAAGGTCGCTAAATGCTCATGCTTCCAGGGTCGCAAGAAAGAAAGGCGTGAAAGGGAAGGCCATTCTATGCGGCATAGGCGCTGCGCATCAGCCTAGATCCGATGGGGTGCCTGTTTCCGTGGCCACTGTTTCCCTTGATGATGCAGGGTTGTTAAAGCGGCTCGAGGATGCGAAGGAAGCGGCTATGAGTGGGGGCTCTAGCCAGCTAAGGCGTACATATAGCATTTAGCTTTTTTGTACAAGTCTTTTGTAGAAACGTATTTCTATATATAAAAATTTTGCTTTTGTACTTAGTGTTTTTACAACTTCCAAATACTTATGCTTTTGAACTCGTAGTTCGTATGTATTCTTTGCGTGAAGATATCTTTAATTACCTAAGCGTGCTTAGAAAAGAAAAATTATCATTATGTATGAATTTTCTTAAATAAGGACCGTAGTCGTGTATTAAATTTTTCCAACTTAATGAAAAGGAGAGAGTCATAGTTGTCTATGTATTTTTTGTAAGTTTACTTATCGTATTGTACTTTAGGGATTCAAGAGTCTTGATTTCCTGAGTTGTTAAACGCGCACAGTGTGCCCTGGTGCGCATCCATCATGGGTTGCGTAAGGAACTTGTGCCAACGTCTTGAGCGCAAGGTGTTTAACAAGGATTCGTGATCCAAAGTTGATGGGTTTGCAACCCTCTTACTCAACGAGTTGTTTATTAGGTTTACTCATCCTTTCTGCCATCGTGGGTCTTAGTGTGTGCATGCACGCCATGTAGGCAAAATTATAACAATATTGAAACACGATAATGAAAGATGCAAACAATAGAGTTAAATGTGTTATGGAGTTAGCTAGAAACCATAACGTTTTATTAATACTTACAAGTTTTAAAAGAGAATACTTATCTAGATAATACTTAAAAAATAAAATTACATGGATCTTTATTGGGGCACTTTCTAAAGTGCGTGAGTGTCCATGTTGGGCCGTAGCCTGCTTTAAAGATAGCACCGCTTCAGGTTGCGGACGTTCCACGTTCGCTGTAGCTCATGTCCGTCCTTGTCGCGTAGCTTGTACGCTCCATTGCCAAGTGCTTCTATGACCTCGTAAGGTCCTTCCCACTTTGGTCCTAGCTTACCAGTGTCTTCTGCGCGGCTTGAGTCGTTTTCGCGGTATAAGAAGTCACCTGGTCTGAATGACGTGCTGCGTACTTTGGCATCATAGTATCCTTTCATTCTTGACTTGGCTTTCTCTTCGCGTATTGCTGCGCGTTCACGTCGCTCTTCTAATAGATCTAAGTCTATGCGCCGCTCATCATCATTGGTTGCCACATTAACTTCCGCAGTGCGGATGGTTGGCATTCCAATTTCAGCTGGTATTACAGCTTCTGTCCCATAGACCAAAGAGAAGGGAGTGTCCCCGTCACTAACCTTGATGGTTGTGTGGTGCGCCCAGAGAACATGTGATAGTTCTTCTACCCATCTTCCTTTGTGTCTGTCCAGGCGCGCTTTGATTCCTTCGCCTAGGCTTCTATTTGCGCGTTCAACCAGACCATTATTTTGTGGATGAGTTACTGACGCAAAGTGTTGCGTGATGTTCAGCTGTTCGCACCAATCTTTGAACGGGTTATCACGGAATTGTTTTCCGTTATCTGAGATAATTTCACCAGGTAATCCAAAGCGACATACTATGTTGTCCCACACGAATCGTTTTATCTGGTTACCTGTTATGGTCGCTACTGCCTTTGCTTCGATCCACTTAGTAAAGTAGTCTATTGCCACAATAAGGAATTTCAATCCACCTGCGGCAATAGGGAAAGGTCCAGCGATGTCGATACCCCATTTGTGGAATGGCCATGGCGATGTAATAGGCGTTAGTTCATGCTGTGGTCGGCGCGGAATGGGTCTGTGAACTTGGCAATCACTGCACTTCCGTACCAAGTCTCGCGCGTCACGGTGCATAGTTGGCCAATAGTATCCAGACCTTAGTGCGCGTGCTACAATGGACCGTGGTCCTGAGTGCATGCTGTATGAACCTGCGTGGATCTCTCGAAGTACATAGTCTGCCTGGAGAGGTCCAACGCACCTGAGCCATGGTTGTAGGAATGAGCGTCTATATAAGACGTTATCTCTAAGCTCGAATCGCTGCGCTGTGCGCCGGATTCTTCTAGCTTCCTTCTGTTCTTGGGGGAGTATGCCCTTACTAATGAAGTCAATGATTGGTGTCATCCACGTAGGGCCCTCTTCTTCTATCACTGTGGATATTTCCATCTCTTCGATTGACTTATTTTTCAAGGTTTCCACCAATACTTGTTTCGATAAATGTGCGAAACTGGTGGATGCAATCTTGCTCAGCGCATCTGCTTTCCTGTTTTCACCCCTGGGAACCTGCTTGATGGTAAACCTATCGAAGTTCTGGATCAGAGATTTGGTTTTTTCGAGGTATTGGATCATGTGTTCCTCCTTTGCTACATACTCGCCTAACACGTGGTTAGCAACTAGCCGTGAATCGACGTTCGCTTCTAAGTTGCGTGCACCCATTTGAATTGCGATGCGTAACCCAGCCAGGAGTGCTTCGTATTCTGCCTCGTTGTTCGTGGCTGTGAATTCAAAGCGCAGAGCATATGTGAATTCAGCTCCTTCTGGGTTAGTGAGAATAAGGCCACCTCCTGATCCATCTACGCATGAGGATCCATCAGTGAATAGGATCCATGGTTCTTGAGGTTCCCCTTTGCTTGTCGCAGGTGTAGTGTCAGTATCTGGCTTCTCGATGATGAAGTCGGCCAATATCTGCCCTTTAATTGCAGTGCGCGGTCTGTATGATATGTTATGCTCACCCAGTAAAACGCTCCATTTTTGTAGGCGTCCCGATGCGTCGGGTTTCGAGATAACTTGTTTGATGGGTTGGTCTGTGATAACAGCTACTGGGTGCGCCTGGAAATACCTGCGCAGTCTTTTTGCTGCAAATACTAAAGCTAGGACCAACTTTTCCATTGCAGTGTAGTTAATCTCCGTCTTCTTGAGCGCCTTGCTAACAAAATAGATGGGTGTTTGGACAGAGTTCCTGTCAGTCAGTAGTACTGCGCTGACTGCTCCCTGAGTCACAGATAGGTACATGATCAGCTCTTCCCCTGGTCGGGGCGCGACAAGCTTTGGTAGGGCTGCTATGTGTTGTTTGAGCTGTTGGAAGGCTTCTTTTGCTTTCGCGGTCCACCTGAAGTCTCCCTTTTTTGTACACTTCTTGAGTGTTTTGAATAAGGGAAGTGACTTGTCCACTGATTTAGATAAGAATCGGTTCAGTCCGGCTAGTTTGCCATTTAGGGACTGGACCTCCTTCAGTGTGCGCGGTGAGGGGAGGTCAATGACTGCTTGGGTCTTTTCTGGGCAAGGCTTGATCCCATCGGGTTCTATTAGATACCCGAGAAACATGCCTTCTGTAGCGCCAAATGTACACTTCTTGGGATTCAATTTCATGTTGATTCTCCTCAGTGTTTTGAACGTTTCCTCCATGTCGCGCACTAGTTCTTCCTCAGTATGGCTTTTGATGACGAGGTCATCGACGTATACTTCCAAGTTGCGGCCTACTTGTTTCTCGAACGCAGTGTCTACCAATCGTTGGTATGTTGCTCCTGCGTTCTTTAGGCCAAAGGGCATCTTTGTATAGCAATAGACCCCTTGACTTGTGTGGAAGGCCGTTTTTTCTTCATCTTCCTCCGCCATTTGAATTTGGTGGTATCCCTTGTATGCGTCCAGGAAGCATTTGAAGGGATATCCACACAGAGATTCGATCTTCCAGTCTATCTCCGGTAGCGGGTAACAGTCCTGTGGACATGCTTTATTGAGGTCTGTGAAGTCTACGCACATTCTCCAACTGCCATCGCTCTTCTTTACCATTACTGGGTTAGAGAGCCAGTCATGGTAGTACACTTCCCGCATGATGCCTGCGTTTACTAGTTTGTGTACTTCTTCCAGGATGGCTTTTGCGCGGTCTGGGGCTTGTTCGCGCTTTTTCTGTCGTATTGGAGGATATCCTTGTCGGATTTGTAGCTTGTGTTCCGTGATAGAACGTGGCACTCCTGTCATGTGCTTTGGCTCCCATGCAAAAATATCTAAGTTATTTTGCAAGAGTGCGCATATAGCTGATTTGCCTTTGTCAGACAGAGACCCGCCAATAGATACTTGTTGATCCGGGTAGTCAAGGTGGATGGCGACCTTTAGGTTTGGGACTTTGATTGCGCGCTGTTCTGGAGCATCGCTTACGTCGTTTGTCACTGTGTTGCATTCTTTGGGTGGTATGGTGGTATTGTAAAGAGTGACAATACCTCCTTCCACTGGGAACTTTAGCATCCCGTGCGCTGTGGATGGCACGGCGCGGATAGATGATATTCCAGGTCTCCCGATGATGCCATTGTACGGAGAGGGGGATCTGATTACCATGAAGTCCATCCAGGTGACTGTAGAGTGTGGTTTGTCACCAACTTCTACAAATAGACGCAATTGCCCCATGGGCCATATCTTCTCCCCTGTGAAGCTAGTGAGCGGTGCTGTGGCTGGGATCAACTGACTCTGTATCTCAGGTCGCAGTTTCTTAAAACAGTGTTCATATATAATATTAGCGGATGCACCTCCATCTATATACATGCGACGGATGTCGTGACCCCCCGTATGTATTTCAATGGTAAGTGGGTCCACCACTGCGTTGTTCACAGTCAGGGAGGGGAAAGAAATCTCGTTTTCCTTAGAGAACCGTTGACTGACCTTCTGTCTTGTCGCGCGCTGCCATGGGTGTATCATGTAGATGATATCTGCCTTTTCTTTTGATGTCTCCTTCTTGGCCCCTGGTTTTGGTTTGTCTTTCCCTTCTCTGATGTTTTTTACGAGGTGGTCCATCTTTCCTTCCTTTACCAATTTCTCAATCAATTGGCGCAGTTGGACGCACTCGTTGGTTGTGTGGCCTTTCTGTCCATGGTATTCGCAATAGCCATTCCCTGTGCGCCGATCCTCTGGGGTGCGCATTGGTGGTGGTTTCGGGAAGTTAGCCCCTTCCGTCGCGAATATTTCTTTTGGAGTTTTTGTTAATGGGGTGTACTTGTCGTTTCCCCTTCCACCGCCTTGAGTGCGATAACTCCTATTACGATTGCCGCCCTGGTCATTGGATTGTCTCCTTGACTCTTCTTGTGGCCTATGGTTCGAATAGCCTTTCTTGCTATCCGCAGCGGCTTCTTCTCCTTGGACGAAAGACCTCGTGCGCTTCATGAGTTCGTCGAAAGTTAAGGGAACCTTATCGTTTAACTTTTTTATCAAATCTGGGTTATTGATCGCATTCATAAACCCGATATTTTTAGTATCTCTGGACACGCCTTGACTTTCATGCATTCGTCCTTGAAGCGTTCCATAAAAGCACTTGTGGGTTCCCCTTGTCGCTGTTTAACCCTAGCAAGTTCGACAGGGTTTTTGGCGCACTTCTTCCTTTGAGTAAAGTTTAAGCGAAACGCCTTGCGCAACTCCTCAAACCCATCGATGCTTCTACGTGGAAGCTTGTTAAACCAGTTGCGCGCATTCCCTACTAATGTAGAGTTGAACATATGGCACCACACAGGTTGTGGCCAATTTTCGATAGTAGCTGCTGATTCGAAAATTTTTAGGTGATCATCAGGATCACCTGTCCCATCATATGTTTTGACGTTAGCAGGCATGCGCCTTTTCTTATTCTCCGAAAAATCGCTGATGCGCCTAGTGAACGCATCAACCTTTTGGCGACGCCAGGGAAGAGACATGTCTTCGTCTTCCTGGTCGCGGTATTTTCCTCTTGATTTCCAATGTCCAGTCTCGCTGTCTGAGGAATCTCTTGAAGATGAGCGAACTCTTTTGTGATGCTTGCGTCGACTATCATCAGAGTCTGAGCTCGCTCCTCTGCGGCGCTTGCGCCGACTACCCTCAGAATCAGAGCTTGAGGGGCTTTCACTTGGGGAGCATCGTCGCCCAAGCCTATCTTGGATCCTGCGACTGCCAAGCCTAGCGTGGACATTGGCGCGCCGCTCCCCCTCTTCAGGCTCTTCCAGATGTTGAAGATCGGCTGCTTCATCATCCATAATCCTCCTTCCAATCCTGGTAAACACTGGTTGTTTGCGGCTATCCTTCTCGTGTCTTTCCTTTCGGTAGCGCGTTGGGGACGCCTCATGCTCAGGGTCGAAGTTGAGCCTGGCGTGCAGACTTTGGCTTGACCTCTTCTTTGCCTCCTCTCGCATGAGCGCAGCCAAGGCTTCGTAATTTTGAGATACAAAGTCGCTTGGCGCCAATTCGGAAGTGACTCCTTCTAATGCGATGGAGTCTGTTTACAACGCAGGATCCTTGTTTCGGATAGGCGCATTGGGAGGTTCAGTGAAGTTCACCTCTGGCATGGTAAGAGGAGTGCGCTCCAGTTCTACCGCGCTAGTACTTGTTGTAATAGCGGGGGTAGTCTTGGTAAGCGATTCCACTGTAGGAAAGACCAGATCTGAATACGCTCCTAAGCTTCTAGGCGTGCTGGTTGTCCCAGGGGCCTGCTTAGGGGGCGCATCCGCTTGATGCTTCTTCCCTAGTGGGTCATCATGCGCTTTCTTCCCATGCGGACTCTTGTGGCTTCCGTGTTTCGTCATTCCAGTTCTTGGTAAAACTCTTAGTGTAGGGTCCCACGGATGGCGCCACTTGTTGATACAAAAGTTGGGCGTTCCTTGTGAGGGCTTCTATTCTCGTACCAATTAGATCTTAATGCTGGGTGGAACCTGCGCACTAAGAAAAAGAACCAACACCGTTAGGCTTATCGAGGGATTGTCTCCCCCGATTATCCTCCGGCGTGAGAGTAAGTAATCGAATTTTAGGGTTTAGTGAAGAGTTAGGGTTTGAATGAAGTCGTACCTTTACCGAGGGCATGGGTGCCCTTTATATACACATGTAACCCTAGTAGGTTTCTTGTTCCCTACTCCTCGACGTATTCGCCGACCTTGGATATTTGGTGTATATCCCCTTTATTTAGGAGATATTCCAAATCCTATTCGAAAATAGCTTTGGGCTTGGGCCTTGTAGACCCAAACCGTATAAGTGGTAGTCCATTAATCGCCGTAGCGGCCCATACGTGGTGGGCTTAGATATTAGTATTGTTTACTAATCGGGTTCGTGACCCGGGTGTAGATTATACGTCATCACTTGGCTTAGCAACGCCATATTGTACATGTAATTAATCAAGATCTTTAACTCGCCACCAGTAAAATATCCTTTATCCAACAAAACAGTGTTTATCATATCCCTACACCTAACGTTATAACCCGTTTAAAAGCCCTCTTTGATAGTTTATCTTAGGTGCTTACGCCTAGTGGAGGAGGTTTTTGATCCTTTCCCAAGCCTATGGTAATCTATTTGCTATGACAGGTAGTGAGAGATATTATTCATTTTCATTTATGAGATATACTTTTATGACACCTGAGAGATGTGAGTATCTAAACACTACTTGTGAGGTGCTAGTCTGTAATCTCCGTGCTTATTATGATTAAAATGGAACGACTATTTGTTGTAATTACTTTTATATTAGCACTAAATGACCCCTAACTTGTATTTTGATTAGAATAAAAGCGCATTTGCTTGAGGACAAGCAAATCTCAAGTGTAAGGGTATTTGATGAAGCGAAAAGTGTACCGCTTTTAGGGGGTCATTTAAGCCCTAAATCGTATTTATTTGATCAAATATTGCCCTAAATCGTTCCTTTTGTCATTTTAGGTACTTTGGAGAAGAAATCTGGAAAAGGAAGCATTTTGGACGTTTTTGGAGCATAAAAGTGAAGAAAACGACAAAGTCTCAAAATCGGCTGGAAAAGTACCTGTGACGGCGTCAAGCACCATTGTGACGCCGTCAACCCTTGACGCGCCAGAGAGGATTTTGGACGATTAAAAGGGGACGGCGTCAAGAAGGCCATCAAGAAACCCTAACCGCGGCGAGGTGACGGCGTCAGCTCTATAACGTGACTCCGTCAGATCTGATTTTCTATATATATTCTCATAATTTTTAGTCATTAGTGCGCAACTTTGTGAGGAGAAACCCTAAGACGATTTTTCTGCCATTTTTAAGGGTTTTATACCCTTGGATCTCCCATGTTCAATTGAAGATAAGTAATCAATTAATCATTCAATATGTCTATGTGTTGTTTGATTATATCTTGTTCTTGTCTTTTATTTAACATGCTAGGCTAGATTTATCTTGTGTTTGCTTAGATCTAATGAAACCTAACTATTGATTATTGATTGTTGGTGTGTTATTAATTGTATTGGATGATTGTTTATCGATGTTAGGCTTAAGAAAACTGGCTAACCTCCTATACGGTAACTTGCTTGAACGTCTTAAGAAACATGAACCAATGCGTACTAAGGTTTTTATGGTTGTATTTAATGCATGAGCGAATTCTAGTGATCCCATGTTAGGAGCTTCTTAGCCGGCTCGACATAGGAGTGAAGTAGGAGCTTGTAGAGTTGGGGAAGTACGTACGCCACCCCACGATTGGTATTAAGGAATACACCCGTCATCCACGCAATTAATACACACTAATCAACCGGTAAAAGATAGTTAGGGAGTAAGGAAATCTAAGTAAACACATTTCTCTCCATATAAGTTCCACAACCTTTTTATTTTCAGTTATTTTATTTTATTTGCAATTGTAGTTATTTGGGTTAGTTGACTAGCAACTAATTCCGCCCACTCCTTCAAACCCGAGATTTTACTTGCTTTCATAAAAATATAAAAATACAAAAAGAATCTTCCTTCACCCTTAGACCTATTAGAGTAGTTTTTCAATCCTAACGACACTATTCCCCTAGAGAACGATCAATCCCCCGGTACTTGCCACTACACTATACTACATCGGTCAGGTGCACTGCCTGGTGGGGATTGCAAGCCTCTTGAGATCCCTCGAGAGGTAAAACCTGTTGTAAGGTCGCAAAACCACGCATCATTTCTCACCTCAATGGAGATTTTTGATACGTACCCTTTTACATAGTTTGAGTCCTAAAAAGACTGCTTGGGAGCATTTTAGTAGCAATATTGCTATTGCTCTCATTTGTTTGTCTACAAACAGGGTTTTTAACTTTTCAAAATTTATTTTTGAGGGTATGGAATCTAATGTTAAGAGCAAAACAAAGTTTTTAATGTATCCCAGGTTTGTTTAAACACTTTTGAATAAAAAGACATACCTGCTTACAAAACCAACTAAAATTTTTGCTACTCCTAGCCTTCAATCAAAGGTTTTTCAAAATATGGCTATGGCTAGTAGGCTTTTTCAAGGGGAACCAGTTCCATTGTTTCCTCAAATGCTTCAAACTGAGTTGGGTGAAGGTTCAGCAGTTCCAACTGATCCCCATCACACATCCACTCAAGTACTTGAAAGAACCCAACCATTTCAATTGCGCATCACTTATAGGAGAAGGGAAACACCTAGAGTGACTCCTAGATCCTTTCCCATGATTCACCTCTCCTAGCAGATCACACAGCTAGAAGTGATGAGGGTAGTTCTAACCAAAATGCATTGATGGAATTATGTACCAAGTTAGTTGCCAAAGTTGAAAGTTTGGAGACAGATCTTGCAAGCACCAAGGATGAGCTCAAAGCCCACAAGGAGAATTCGGCTAAAGTTTTTAATAGGTTATCTTTAAAACTGAAAAAGCTGAAAGATCAACTCAAGCAGAAAAGGGCAAGAATGGTATTGGATGATGATTCTTCTAGTGATGACTCAGATGATTCAGATGATGCTGATGTGGAAATTCTTCCAAACAGGGGAGGAAATTTGATAAAGACAAAGATGGATCAAGTTCTCAGGGGAGGCATAATGAAGAGGAAGAAGAACAATTTGATATAGGTTCTGGTAATGTAGATATGGAAGAAGAACAACATGAAGCAGTTCAGACTGATACTCAAGAAGCTGAAGCAGTTCAGACTGTTGAAGCAGTTCCAACTGGCAAGTGTTCACTGATGGAAGAATGAAAGGATAATCATTGACTGGGAAGTGTTCACTGATGGGAGAATGAAAGGATGGAAAATAATCAGACTTGGTGATATTTCTGAAAGGTACAAGTTGTTTGAAGATTTACTTAGAGGATTTGACAGAGAAGATCCTAATCAACTATGGAGTTTAGTAAAAGAGAGATTCAGAGATAAAGATCCTATTGAAGACAAAGACAAAGAATTATGGGTTCAGTTGAAGAGAATCTATGAACCTGATAGTGGAGAGTCAATGTGAAGATTTGAAGCACAAGTTAAAGATGCGTATTGGTATTTGTTTGAATCGTGTGGAGTACATAGAGTTTCTACTCCAGATGGGATAGAAATCTATATGTTGGTGGAAAAAGACTATCTACTCAGATCATTTGTGTTAGTGGCTATGATACAAGGATGAATCAAGGTTGAAGAAGACTCTGAGATGGCAGACTTGTTAGTTACAAAGATTTTCAACCTTGCAGAGCAAAGAAAAGTCAAAGACTAAAGTGACTGATGTGATAGATGTTTGAAAGAATTTTCCACATTAAGAAGAAGAAGCTTAATTTGAAGAAACTTAGTGATTTGGATTGAAATCATAAGTTTAGGGGAGGATTGTTAGGAAATTAAGCTATAGCAGTTAGTACGGTTGAAGATGAAAGTCAGTACTGCTGAAGAGTTTTGAAGACATAAGCAGTTAGTACTGTTGAATGAAGTAGTTTGTACTGTTTATTATTTCGTGTGAAGATAATTATAGGAAAGATTTAATGTATATCTTATAATGTTAGGTTGATAGTTATCTTGTAAAGGAATCCTTAGTCTATAAAAGGATTGCCTAGGTTAATGAATGTGTACGTATTGTTTTTGTTAAGATTCAAGGTTGTAAACCCTAGTGATTGGAGATCACTCGTATTATTTATTAATAATATTAAATCGTTGAAGTTAAAGTATATTGTTCATTCTTCATTCTTTGTTGATTCGTTAATACAAAACACAAACAAACAAATCCTCTAAGTGCTAGCTAGTAAATTCCGCTTGCTAGACTAGACATCATTCAAAGTATTCATCTAACACAAGGAGTGTGTGTAGATCCGGTCACACACCCACTCACACAAACTCCCAAACCAAACCTGTAACCCTACCCATCCCTTTTGTCCGCCCCCTCTCTTCCCAATACACTTATCGAACCATCTCCATCATCCACCACAATTGATGCAATCCCTTTTGACCTAGAAAAAAACCAATCTTCTTCACGGGTATAGGAGATCACACGAGTCAATCTAGGGGAAATTCCTTGAAATAGAAGTAGCACGAAAAAGGGATGATTGTATCTCCCAAAACCCGAAAGCTCTTATGGAGCTACTCTCCAAGATCCACCATAAATCCGCGCCTCCAAGGAAATGTCGAATTACAACTCACCCAAAAATACCACAAAAATCTGAGAAGTTCCCAAGGAAGGATAAGAGTAGAGGTTGTGATTCGATTTAGAGGCTGGGATAATCGGATTGGAGCAGTGGGTCCTCGGAGTGAAGATTCATTCGAGTGTTCACCCCTTAAAAATCATTGTAAGGTTTGATATTGATTTGGTTTCAATTAGTTCTCCTTAATTTTTTTAGAACCATTCATGATAATTAATTAGAGGTCGAATGAATGAATAAAGATAAGTATTGATTTGTAGTTTGCTGTCGAATTGATTCCTAGGAGTGGTGATTATTGAGAAAAGTTATTATTGTTGTTGTCATTAGAGTGGCATAGGAATTTGGTGGATAGTTTCAAGTTGTTAATACTCTTGTTTGTTAAGTGTTCGAAGACATCAGGAGAAAAACCAGGTTCAGGATTTGAACCTAGGAATGTTGTTGAGTAGATTTAGGTTATTAGTCCCTATATTGTAGTCGAAAGCTCCTAGGAACCACAGGTACATGGTTCGAACCTGGGATGTTATGGCTAGAATAGGAAGGCTAGGTTGAATGTTGAGTGCTGCTAAGTTAAGGACGAAAGCTCATTGTGACCAACAACTGCCATAACCCAACTAGTGACCACCAAAGCTAGGTGCAATGGTGGTCAGGACAGCCTGGGAAAACACCTCACATAGAGGAGGATTAACTCAAATTCAGTAGCAACATTAGACCCAACCGTGTGAGTGATGCCTCGGTTCGAGCCTTGGAAGGCTCACACGAACCTCAAACCAGAGCCTCAATCAAAGATAACAATATAGTGCCTGAAACGAACCCAAAGGGGGAGGATTAGAAGTCGAATAGGAGGCTAGGAACCTTTTGGGAAACACACCCAAGAAAATTAGCAAAGGTGTTAACAATAAGGAACCAAGAAAATTAGGCTCATGTGAGGAACAATTCCTCCTCTTATCGACCTATAAGTGAATCAAGGACACCAAAACTTTGTTGCCACCTTGTTTCTCAAGGCACAAGGTCGAGTAGTACTCGACCCTAGCCAACAAATTGGGTAGTAAAAAGGCAAAGCCAAAGGCCATTCTCGGCTGAGAAATGAATGCCAGGAGATACACACCAAGCTGTTGAGCTTGGGTGTTCTGTGTTCCCCCTTGCTGAAATTACCAAACCAAAGACCCCTAGAGTTCGAATTGAGTAGTACTCATCCAAGACTCCTACCAAGACACGCGTACTCCAAATCATTGTGATGCCGAGCTTTTGTGGTCAAGGGATTTTCAGGAAAAACACAAGTCTCAAGTCTGTGAAGGCTTGAGACTATTAAGAATGTGTGTTGTGTTAGTGTACCAGGCCAAGCCCGCTAGTAAAACCCATGTAGAAAGCCCAACCTTGAGCCCAACAAACACCCTTTGATTCCAGCCCATGAAGTGGGCCCGTGAACTCACCTTTCGGCCCACCAGACTAGTATGCACAATAGAAGATTTAGCCCAACACATCAATGAACTTATTTCCCCCCCCCTCCTAGAACTCAATGGGCCGCAGCCCCACTAAGGATTTAAGTGTAAAGAATTCGGATAGTATAATTATTGTGAAACTTGTTGCGAACAACTGAAATGAACATAGGCCGTGCACGAAAATGAATTGTATCGATTAAACATATAAACGAGAAAAACTTATATAACCGAAAGAAAAAAACGAAATTTCATTTTAACCTACAAGCACATGAAAACTAGAGTAGCCGAAATGTAAAACGCGGCAAAAATGATTAAAACACTTAGATACATATACGTTGTTATACAAGTAATGTTACATACACTCGGGAAAAATAAAGTTATATAAATATTGACATACTCTCGTGAATTTAAAATATAGTACTCAAACGAAAGCAACGACAAATCAAGTTCACGATGAGGGTAGGCAATAACACACATCGAAATATATATATATATATATATATATATATATATATATATATATATATATATATATATATATATACACACATTAACACTTACGTTCATTATTTTGAAAACTAAAATGTGAGTCAAACTCAAGTCGGAAAAACTCGACGAAACATAAAAATTCTAAACTAATGTAGTGTAAAAATGACTACTAATGAGAATTTAGATAGATTAACCAAGTTATTAAGAGTTAACAATATATTCCATTTCTCAAATCATATAATTATTAGGTAATAACCGTCACTATTAATAACATGGGATATGATATTAAACTTAACTGGAACGAATTGGACGTTGTAAATATTGTTCTAAATTAAAAATGTGTAGAAATGAGTCGTGATAGATTATTTGTAATAACGCAAACTCCAATTTTAGTTGACCAAGCCTATTAAGAATTTACGACTTACATTAATTTTTTAAACCATTTAACTAGATAAGTGATAAACGCCACAAACGTTAAGTCTTATTTTAAAATCAACATAAACGGACATAACGAATAAATTACACAATTACAATATACGTATATATCACAACAAGATTTTATTCATTCGTACCTAGATTGTTTATTGTTCCCAACCCCTCATTACCGTACCTTTAGGTCATTTGTAGAGTTACACCTCACCATTCCTTAGGAGATACCTTAGTAACAGCACTTTCCGCCACACAAGTGACAACAACGTCGATATACTAAAACATTGAGATTAAAATTTGAAAGGACTTGAATTTAATACTTGAAACTAAAGTATGGTTATCTAAACTAGGTTGCGTGTTGGTGCCGTGCACTCCATAATTTAACAGCATTCAATGTTCAGACCATTAAAGGTGAGTTTAAAGCCCCTTTTTACTATTACTTGTTTATAATGAATGGGGTGAGAAACATGCAAAACCAATTTTGTGGACCATAAATACTATTATTGCGCAGTTAGCCTAAGCCTTGATATGTCCCCTACTGCCCGAATTTCATGAACCGTTAATTCCAGTCAGGAAGCGTGAATGTTATAAATAGATCTATTGGGAGTAACGTCCCCGTTCGGTTTGACCGGATAGGCAAACGAGCGTATACCATATCAATGTACAAGTGTCTGGGATAAACAATTGCCAGGGCTTTTATGATTTACATGCTTCTAGAGCATACAGACCTGTTAAATCTTCGGTTGCATGAACTTAGTGCTAGCGTAATAAAAACATATGATTGACATTTCAATACTTAAACCAAAAACGGTTTGTCCTAAGATGTTATACTTGTTTTAACTGAAACCTATGAACTCACCAGCTTTTTGCTGACTTTTAGCATGTTTTTCTCAGGTATCTAGGTTTGTTCAAAATGTGGCAAGGAATGGCAAGGCGGTAGATTTATACTTTGACCAATGCGTTTTTGAATAATAATTAAGATTTGTTTTTGACGGACCAGTAGCTTGTAAATGAATTTTGAAATCAAATGATTGTTATATATATTGAATCATGCTAAAGAGTACGTTTTATAAATTGTGTAATTGGTTTCTCGATACCCTGTGTTATGATTTCCATTTCCGTAACACCCCATGGTATTAATGCTTCCGCAAAGTCTGATTTTGGGGGTGTTATAGATTGGCGTCAGAGCCAAGGTTATAGAGAACTAGGTACATATAAACCCAAAACTATAACCACTTTTTCAAAAACAAGTCCCTATGATCACCGCTTGCCTTGCTTTCCATGTTGCTTGAGATTTATTTTGACTTGACCGCATGTTATACTTTGTGACATACTAAGTGTTTGTCATGTTTCTTGAGATTTTTTTTGACTTGACTGTGTGATATAACTGGTGACATACTAAGCATACTATGAGTACTATATATGTATATCCATATACACTTGACCCATAATAGTTATTATTTTGAGATACTTACACACATATACCATTTTGTCACATATTATGCCTTCCCACGACATCACCCAGACTTCACCAGGTTCAAGGAATTCCAACACACAGATGCCTCAAGATCACCGTAACCCTAACACCATTGAGCCTACACTACCATCACATACTCATACCACACCAGCTACCCAGACTACTCCTACTATCCCTCACCGTATTACACGCCTAATCATACGCCCATCTACTAAACCATCACCTCACACTGCAGAGAGTACCCAAAACCCTTCCCATATCCTTCTAGTATCCCCATCCCGTTATAGGTCTTTACGCTCACAGATAGACACCCCTACTACCCCAACATTACCACCAGCTACTTCACCACCACACTCACCTACCCACTCACCCCCACGTCAGAGACTCAGGAGAAGCAATGACTCCTATTCAGCAGAGGGTGTAGGACATACTGTGGATGAGAGTGCTCCTGTCGAGGGTATAGGGGATGATGCTAACTCAGATTCGGGGATGGGACAGAGAGTAGCTGTACCTCGAATCAGCATAGTACTAGAGGATGTGGCTAGTACTTTTAAGATTGGAGAGAGCTCAAGAAGAGCTCAGGATGAGATAGGGGTTAGCCCAGAGATACCACATCCCTCACTCCCAGTGGCATCATCAACAGCTACAGAGACTGATACTATCTCCCAAATCCAGACCCAACTAAACTTACAGACCGATATACTGGGTCTCCACTCTGATTTATTTGATGAGTTGCATCCAGCTCGTTTCGAGTAGTATGATAGGCATTTCAGTCGACTCTACGCTAGGACACACTCTAACAGCCGAGACCTTCTTGACTTAGGAAACAGATCAGGTAGGATTGAGCAGACACGGGTTGTAGCTCAAGAAGCAGCTCAGATGATGCACGGGAGAATGCTGATTCTAGAGGCTCAGGTTGCAGCATTTTAAAAAGCAGATCAGGTACACCGTGATGAAAACTTAGCATTAAGGACTCGCCTTGTGGAAGTCGAGGCATAGCATGGAGAACATGCTTTTAGGTTCTGACACATGGATAGGACCAGGGGCCAGCCTTAGTTATGATTAGTAGTGACTTATTTAACTGAGTAGTTCACAGTCAGTGTAGGACCTTATTAGTGAACTTGTAATTTTCAGGCCATGTAATCAACTCTTAATCTATAACAAGTTCATTTCGTTATATATTTCCAATATTAATTCAATCACTTTTCTTTTCACAAACTACCATGATGTTATAACTTTACCCCACCTTCCCAAAAATCTCCCAATTATCCTCAGACAAATGACAAACTTATTAAACTATAGACAATATTTCACTAATAACCTGTAAAATGTCTTGTTCATCCCTTTTAGCCATGAAATCCCCAAAACCTCAACATTCACACAACTACTACTTAAATCATTTTATTATAAATTTGCCCAAATTACCTCACACCAAATCTCCCTACTACTCCCTCCAAAATAGCAGACTATATTTTAGACGCCCCATAAAAATTCCTTAAAAGAAATACTTTTAGTCACCACCCCCACCAGAAAATATATCCCCGTCAACACCCTTTCCATCTAGCCTAACTCCTAGTCCAAATGATACACAAGAAACAGTAACCCCAAATTTTTACCGCAAGATAAATCATCTACCCCATCCCGAGAAACCCAAAGGATTACATAGGATGGAAATATAAAAATTAGGTAACCCTATTAGAAATAACAAGAACAAATTTAACCTAGATATCATAAGAGGCTTACCTTGCCCCTATTACGACTTGGTCTAATAGAAAACCTACAATTCCCAATCGTCGTTGATTAACGTCTCTTACTGTCTCTTCCCAATCCGGACTTCTTTCGGCATCGATCTGACCAAACCTTAAAATCAATAGCTAATAGGCACATTGTGACCTCGTAGACGACTAGAACACATATTAACTATAGGACAAAATGTTAAAATACCGTGACGATTATATTTAGACCCTTAAGCCTCACCCCTGTACAATAAACAATGCACTTGAAGGAACGAATTGGCCGATTGCTAGTAGTAATCAACATGGTTCTGCCATGATAAAACCTTATGCATCAGATAATTCATGTCTCGCTAAGCCGACAGATTGACTACTGGGAGTAGTCAACATCGTCCATCTAAGACTAAATGTTTATAACTATGAGACATTACCCACCGAAACCTGAAAATATTAACAATATCCATAGTATACACCAGGCACCATAATACTCTATCAAGAGTTTCCAAGGTAGGAAATATTCGTCCGTAAGACTCATAAGATTGTAGCCACAAACAAAGGATTTCTTAGCAAGAACGAACAATAAATAAACTATAAGACCCTTAATAACCTAGAGACTTACTAAGATTAACTAGCGACTCAATAGAAACCTTGAAGCCTCACGGAATGACCCGAACCTTTATCGTAGGATTTAAATTGTCCATTTTTTTCACTAAACCCTTAGAATTTGAACTAACCTTGGACAAGAGATTCTAGCAACGCGTTGTTGAGCACCAGAAGCAAACCTCGGAAAAATTAGTCAAACGCCATCACCCAGACTATAGGTATCGGCATAACACGCTTTGGTAAAATTCACCGAAATAAGACTTGTTATCCCTAGCTCATAAGACACCAGGGACACCTTAGGAGTCCAGACCGTAAGACTACTATGTTTACTAGGAGACTTAAATCCTAAACAAGAATCATTTAAGGACCTTAAAGTATCAAAGGAAATCTCCTACAAAGTTCTCAATAGAAAATATACCTCAGACCGATATATTTACCTCGGACCATTGACTAGACCGGTTAGAACAAGACGCCTCTAGAATAAGACTGCAGTAGGACATATATCTAAGACTATAAGTTTCGCTTGTTACCAGATTTCCAGTTTTACCCAACTAGACATTCAAAGTGTACACTAGAACATTAGTAAGAACACGGACCTCATTTATACTTTCCTTTTGATTGTTTTCCTTAGAGATCTACCCCTCCTAGAATGTGCTTTATCAATTGTAAGACACATATGACCTCCATTTAAGATCTCACTCGTTTTCAACTTTTATGGTATAGATGAATCCTACAGGAAGGACAGCCAACGCCGTTCATGACCAGCCTATCGTTGCCACTATCCCAGCTGAGAATGGAGCAAACCTGCTTATCATAAACCCAGCCAAGCTAGACGTGTTAGTTAATCATCTAGCCGCAGCAAAAGCCAACAACAAGAGCACAGAGATCGGAAGCTCCTGACCTAGAGATGACAGCAACCACACTGGCACTTATCAAGAGTTTCGAAAGGACATGTCTGGAAATCTTAATGGAAATGAAGGAACCATTGCTGTAATAAGGTGGATGGAAAGGCTGGAAGCCATGTTCCAAGCATGTGGATGTGTAAAGGGGGATAGGGTAAAGTATGCTTCACTCACTTACACTGATGGTGCTCAGGCTTGGTGAAATAACCACCTCAAGATCACAGGCATTGATGCTGCCTATGCAATGCCCTGGGAGAGTTTTAAGGAAATGGTGCGTAGGAAGTACTACACCTACCGTGAAATCAAAAGAATGGAGGAAAAGTCTTGGAATTCAAAGGTGCAAAGGGACAGTGCAACTGCACGCTGTCAGGGGAAAGCACCAATGAGCCCCGAGATGAGCCAGACAGAAGCTCGGCTAAGGGAAAGGTATTTAGGAAGTTTTTCCCCGTTCCAAAGAGAGAAAGACTTTACCTCTAAGGCTGCTAAGCCCCAAGGACCCACAAGTATGGCCCACAAGCCAATAGGATCAACGACTAGGATAAATGACGGGAGAGCATCTGAACTCAAGAGAAAATGGGAAGACCACTCCAAGGGTCGGGGAAGTGTTAGTACCCCTGCTGCAGGCACCAGAATGAATAAGGGATATGCTGGAAACCTGCCAAAATGCAATGTGTGCCCGTTTTATCATGGCGAACCTTGTCCCATGAGATGTGGAAATTGCGGAGGAATCGGCCATCGAACCAAGAACGGCGAGGCTTTTGCTCATTAAATTGACGCCAAACTTACCACCGCAGTCTGCCTTGATTGTGGAATGATTGGACACTATAGGACTGCTTGCCCCGGGCCGTGAAGGGGAAGTGAGAGGGTCGTTCAGAACCCGAATAACATGATGAATGGACTTGCAGCTTGGAACTCTTTCTTCGCATGATGACATTCACCTCTAGGTTCCCTTAGGTCGTAATTTCTTGAATAATTGTACTTCTTAAGAGACATGTTGTAATGGTATTTTGTACGAACCTCTCTGTAGTGAATTTCCTTGACTTTTGGGATTACGATATTATGATGCCTCTTTTCTTACCCCCATCACTTTTGAGACTTGTTCATCTATTTTGTACACTTGTGATAACTTGTTGTGTTTTCCAAACCAATAGAAACCAAATATCATAATAACTAAACCTAGCATCGCATCATCAGTCCTCAATTAAGCATAGCCTGATCACCTATGTTTAGTTCAGGGAGGATCATGCCCTGATGGGAATAGTCATTGTAAGAGATTCCTGCACCTTAGAACTTTCAAGGCATATCTTGTCTATTGAGTTACACCCGGCACTCACCGAGCCCTGAATTCACGTAGATTTGTGAAGAGTAGAACCAGAGAACACTAGAACCTTCAAAACTCAAACCCCTTCGGGTATTTCTGAGTGAAAACCGAGGATGATTTTCGTTCCTAAGACGGGGAGGATGTGACAAATGGTAAATTTTGCCCTAATATTTAATTCATAACCATTCATTTATTATGACTAAAGTACCAGATTTGGCCATTATGTGATTATCACAGAAAACAGACTAGCACATATTGTCCCCCGGAAATCTCACCAAGGAACAGTGAAATAATCACATATTATAATTTACTCATTTTATTGTAGTAAGAACGGGAGGTTATCCCAGATTCACACAGACTGACACCACACGCAGACCAGAGATAAACCTGAGATTCAGGAATTCTAGTGAATACTTAAAAAAATAAAAATAAATAAAAAATAAATAAATAAATAAATAAATAAACTTAAATGCATTCAAGAATTATAGAAACTACTCTAAAGATATAAACTTTCATATTTGTAACGGCTCCAGAAAGGACCCGAATTTGACTCAGTTTAACGATACGTGGGTATAAAACACCACACTTTAATTACTATCTCACTCATAACTTAAAATAAAACATCACACACCCACTCACACAAACTCCCAAACCAAACCTGTAACCCTACCCATCCATTTTGTCCGCCCCCTCTCTTCCCCATACACTTATCGAACCATCTCCATCATCTACCACAATTGATGCAATCCCTTTTGACCTAGAAAAAGACCCATCTTCTTCACGGGTATAGGAGATCACACGAGTCAATCTAGGGGAAATTCCTTGAAATAAAAGTAGCACGAAAAAGGGATGATTATATCTCCCAAAACCTGAAAGCTCTTATGGAGCTACTCTCCAAGATCCACCATAAATCCGCGCCTCCAAGGAAATGTCGAATCACAACTCACCCAAAAATACCACAAAAATTTGAGAAGTTCTCAAGGAAGGATAAGAGTGGAGGTTGTGATTCGATTTGGAGGTTGGGATAATCGGATTGGAGCAATGGGTTCTCGGAGTGAAGATTCATTCGAGTGTTCACCCCTCAAAAATCATTGTAAGGTTTGATATTGATTCGGATTCAATTAGTTCTCCTTAATTTTTTTAGAACCATTCATGATAATTAATTAGAGGTCGAATGAATGAATAAAGATAAGTATTGATTTGTAGTTTGCTGTCGAATTGATTCCCAGGAATGGTGATTATTGAGAAAAGTTATTATTTTTGTTGTGATTAGAGTGGCATAGGAATTTGGTGGATAGATTCAAGTTGTTAATACTCTTGTTTGTTAAGTGTTCGAAGACATCAGGAGAAAAACCAGGTTCAGGATTTGAACCTAGGAATGTTGTTGAGTAGATTTAGGCTATTAGTCCCCATATTGTAGTCGAAAGCTCCTAGGAACCACAGGTACATGGTTCGAACCTGGGATGTTATGGCTAGAATAGGAAGGCTAGGTTGAATGTTGAGTGCTGCTAAGTTAAGGACGAAAGCTCATTGTGACCAACAAATGCCATAACCCAACTAGTGACCACCAAAGCTAGGTGCAATGGTGGTCAGGACGGCCTGGGAAAACACCTCACATAGAGGAGGATTAACTCAAATTCAGTTGCAACATTAGACCCAACCGTGTGAGTGATGCCTCGGTTCGAGCCTTGGAAGGCTCACACGAACCTCAAACCGAAGCCTCAATCAAAGATAACAATATAGTGCCTGAAATGAACACAAAGGGGGAGGATTAGAAGTCGAATAGGAGGCTAGGAACCTTGTGGGAAACACACCCAAGAAAATTAGCAAAACTGTTAACAATTAGGAACCAAGAAAATTAGGCTCATGTGAGGAACAATTCCTCCTCTTTTCGACCTATAAGTGAATCAAGGACGCCAAAACTTTGTTGCCACCAAGTTTCTCAAGGCACAAGGTGGAGTAGTACTCGACCCTAGCAAACAAATTGGGTAGTAAAAAGGCAAAGCCAAAGGCCATTCTCGGCTGAGAAATGAATGCCAGGAGATACACACCAAGCTGTTGAGCTTGGGTGTTCTGTGTTCCCCCTTGCTGAAATTACCAAACCAAAGACCCCTTGAGTTCGAATTGAGTAGTACTCATCCAAGACTCCTACCAAGACACGGGTACCCCAAAGCCTTGTGATGCCGAGCTTTTGTGGTTAAGGGATTTTCAGGAAAAACACAAGTCTCAAGTCTGTGAAGGCTTGAGACTATTAAGAATGTGTGTTGTGTTAGTGTACCAGGCCAAGCCCGCTAGTAAAACCCATGTAGAAAGCCCAACCTTGAGCCCAACAAACACCCTTTGATTCCAGCCCATGAAGTGGGCCCGTGAACTCACCTTTCGGCCCACCAGACTAGTATGCACAATAGAAGATTTAGCCCAACACATCAATGAACTTATTTCCCCACCCTCCTAGAACTCAATGGGCCGCAGCCCCACTAAGGATCTAAGTGTAAAGAATTCAGATAGTATAATTATTGTGAAACTTGTCACGAACAAATGTAAAACGCGACGGAAATGATTAAAACACTTAGATACATATACGTTGTTATACAAGTAATGTTACATACACTCGGGAAAAATAAAGTTATATAAATATTGACATACTCTCGTGAATTTAAAATATAGTACTCAAACGAAAGCAACGACAAATCAAGTTCACGATGAGGGTAGGCAATAACACACATCAAAATATATATATATATATATATATATATATATATATATATAAACACACACACATTAACATTTACGTTCATTATTTTGAAAACTAAAATGTGAGTCAAACTCAAGTTGGAAAAACTCGACGAAACATAAAAATTCTAAACTAATGTAGTGTAAAAATGACTACTAATGAGAATTTAGATAGATTAACCAAGTTATTAAGAGTTAACAATATATTCCATTTCTCAAATCATATAATTATTAGGTAATAACCGTCACTAGTAATAACATGGGATATGATATTAAACTTAACTGGAACGAATTGGACGATATAAATATTGTTCTAAATTAAAAATGTGTAGAAATGAGTCGTGATAGATTATTTGTAATAACGCAAACTCCAATTTTAGTTAACCAAGCCTATTAAGAATTTACGACATATTCGTACCTAGATTGTTTATTGTTCCCAACCTCTCATTACCGTACCTTTAGGTCATTTGTAGAGTTACACCTCACCATTCCTTAGGAGAGACCTTAGTAACCGCACTTGCCGCCACACAAGTGACAACAACATAGATACACTAAAACATTGAGATTAAAATCTGAAAGGACTTGAATTTAATACTTGAAACTAAAGTATGGTTATCTAAACTAGGTTGCGTGTTGGTGCCGTGTACTCCATAATTTCACAGCATTCACTGTTCATACTATTAAAGGTGAGTTTATAGCCCCTTTTTACTATTACTTGTTTTGAATGAATGGGGTGAGAAACATGCAAAACCAATTTTGTGGACCATAAATACTTGATAACGCTCATTTTGTACATGTTTTAGTCGTGTTATTTGTATATTTTTGTATATTATTTAGTTATATTTATGAGCATTTTGCACTTAAAAGGTATTAAGATATGTTCAGGTCTAGGTACAAGGAAATATCGAAGAAAGAGAAGAAAAAAGCCAAAAGATCAAGAAAATATTCAAGAAAAGCTCGTCGTCAAAGATATTGATTCATGTTATGATTATTTCCGATGTACAAAAGAAGGTTGTGAATATTTTTAATGAAAGATGGAGTCATGATTTGGTGCTTAAAAGAGTGTTAAAGATTGGAGTTTGTTGCCAACCCAAGGTTGAAATACACATGAAAACCAATTTCTCAACCCAAGGTTGAAGCTGAGATTCAAACCCAAGGTTCAAAAGCCCAAGTCTGAACCGCAGGTTGAGATATTTCTGAGATGAAGAGTTGCATTAACTCAAGGTTTTAACTACCATAATGACTAAAGTCCAATCATTTCCTTTCTTTTATGATTATTGAAGGCTTGTAACAGTTTTTGGGGATGATTTCAAGCATAAATAAGACCCTAATCATCCTATAATCGTATGCATTATCATACAACAATTACAACACTTAACACAAGACAAGTCTCAATGAAGCCTTACAACATAAGGACTTGATCATATCTTATACAACCCGAAAGAGCTTAATAATTCCTGTCATTCTTACCAAGAAGAGAAGTTACTTGTTAGAAGATGCGTAGAATTCCCTTGTTCGATTGGAGGCTTTAAGGAGTGCTATAACTCTTTACATTTCTTACTCATTGTAAACTTGCTTTGGGGAACTTTCTTTTACTTAATTATGTTGAACAATTTGATATTGAATGCAATGTTACGTTTGTTGATGGAACTTGTTATGGAGTAACTTGTGATACTTGTTTGGGAATTATGTAGACTTTCGTGTGAATGATGAATGATTAGTTGGTTAGGAAAAGTGATTGTTCTCATAAGTTTGTTGAAATATAATTCGTGTTCTAAAACTTATCGATTAAACATTGTTGGATTTAAAGGTCGAAAGAGTTTCTAATATTGTTTAATTCAAAGAAATTGGTGCACAAATGGATTGGTACTTGATAATTGACAACTATTAGGTATTCAAGTTTTTAAATGAATTCGGGTATATTTAATCACGAGATTGGGTTGAAAAGACTCGTAAGAACTAATGTAACTAATCATTTTTTTCACACATTTGATAACACAAAGGGTTAGCGTAGTGGGATGATGTAGTGGCCGAAAGGACTCACCCGTGAAACTAGTAGAAACATGGATTTTCTTGATATTACCCATTGACTAGAAAACCTTGTGAAAATTGGTATGTGCCTTCTATGTTTCACCCAAACATGTTCAACATTCTATCATGATTGTTTATTATTCCTAAACAAGTATTTGTTTGTTTGATTGATTGAATTTGGAATCATTGTTTGTTTGTTTGTCTATTTACAAAGTGCTTTAGAGTGTGACAATCTTTAGTACTATTTCTTGTGTTACTATCTAAATTGCTAAGTTTAAACATCGTAGTCTCTTGGGACGATCCCTATTTACCACAAACCAAATTACACACGGACGAGTATACTTGCTCGTATGCGTTTGCTTAATAATCGGTAAAAAAGTGTTTTATAAATTTAAAATTTGAGTGAAATTTAGGATATAATATATATAACTGGTTCGCAACACATCAAGTTTTTGGCACTGCTGCCGGGGACTATTAGATTAGTTTAGTTTAGTTTAGGTTAGATTAGTTGTAAATAGTAGCATAGAATTTGTTTTTGTTTTGCATGAATTTTAGAGTTAATTTTATTTTTGTTTCTCGTGATTGTTTGGTTTTCTTTGATTGATGCTTGTTAAGTGTTTTTGATTGATATGTTCTAGTATCTTTTTTTAATCTCATCTTTATTTTATGTTATGTTATGGTTGTTTTAGTATTTAGTTTTCTAAAAAAAATATATATATATATATATATATATATATATATATATATATATATATATATATATATATATATATATATATATATTGCTGAAAATCTTGCTGTGAACCGCGGCGGTCCACACCTTCTGTGAACGGAAAAAAAAAAAGAAAAAAATTCAAACCGGCCGGCTCAATCCTGAACCGGACCGGCTGAACCTCTCAGTAAAACTTTTTAACAACCCAAACCGCCGGTTCAACCTTGAACCGCGGCGGCTCAACCTCTCGATAAATTTTGAACCACCCAAACCGCCGGTTCAGGTGGTGAACCGCCGAATGCTGTTCGAATAATTTTTTTTTTTTTTAGTTGTGTTTATCTAGTTTAATTTGTCTAAGTATGTTTAAGTTTTAATTTATTTAGCTTCTGTAAATAGTTTTATTTATTTATTTATGTTTTCGTATTTGAATAATTTTTTTTTGCTAACCCCTAACGTTTGTTTTGGATTTGTTGGTTATGAATGTTTTAGTTTACTTTTAGTTATGGATTCGCCTAGTGAAGTTTCGGCTTATTTAGACAATTTCAAATTGGAATTGATGGATGTTGGAGATGTTATGGCAAGAATGGAGAAAATGGTTGATACGGAGAAAATGGAATTGCAAGCGAAAGGAAAGGAAGTTGAACTTAGGGAATGTGAACCGGAAAAGCCACGGGTGATCACTTTCACTCGAGCTAAGTTAAGGGAATATGATGAGCCAAGTATGAGGTATTCTACGCCTTGTGGAATTGAAGGTTTTGGAGCTTGGGATGCGGAATGTAATATTGGACAAAGTGATAGCTATGTGACTTATGCATTTTATGAGAAGTTTGGAGATGGAAAGTATGAAGTGGACAAGTATAATAGAAGGATAGCTAGGGATGTTAAAATTGACATTCATGGTTATACTTTTACTATGGATTTGATTGTTGATGAGTACGAAGACACCAAGTGTGTTCTTGATTTTGGGTTAGGAGAAATGCAAATTAAGATCGGGGAATTGCAAGATGAGAAGGATGTTGATTGGTTGATTGAGCAAATGGAAGAGGCTTGTGAAAATGAAGATGGTACTTTAGGGAGCACGGAAATGGTCAAGATGGGAAAAGCTTCTCGTCTAAAACAAAAATACCCACCATTCAAAGGTCTTATACCTTCACCATCATCACTACCACACCCTACTACACTACTCAAGGGAGAAAATTCTTCCAATCCAACACCCTCACCAAAAGAAACACCACCCAAAGAAACCATTGATGAAGCCAAATGTGTTGAGGAAATAACCACAAAGTTCAAGGAGTTACTTAGTGAGAAATCAATACTCCATGTTTTGGAACACTATGCTCATTATAGGAAGTTACTTGATGAAATCTCGGTTGAAAAGATGAAGCTTGATAAGAAAAGTGTGATTGAGGAAGAGGAAGAAGAGAAAGTGATGGAGAAAGGCTTGCCGAAGAAGAAGGAAGATCTGGGGAACTACCTTATCCCACTCAAAGTTAATGGAACCACCGCACTAAACGCCTTGGCCGATACCGGGGCTAGTGTGAGTATCATGCCATACAAACTTTATAAGCTTTTGGAGTTAGGAAGTGCTTGTCCTTATAATGATATTTTGTTGATGGCGGATAATAACATGGCTAAAGCCTATGGAAAAGTGAAAAACGTGAGGCTACAAATAGGTTTCCAAACCTACTTGTATGATTTCTTTATCTTACATGTGCCTATTGATAAGTAGACGCCTATGTTGGTTGGTCGTCCATTTTTTAGTACAATTAGAGCCATAATTGATAATGGCAAGGGAACAATGGAGATAGATGATGGATTGGCTAGGAGAATTTACCATGCTAAGAAGAGAATAAGATTCTAGCGGATGAGGAATCAGATGAGGAAGATTGGTTGGATGTGTTTGATATTAGCCATGATAATGAAGGAAACCTGAAGTATGGAATAACCGCACCGTCGTTTGAACATATTGAGGATGATATGGAACGTGCATTGGCTATGGAAAACTATTTCAATCCCTTCAAAAATATAATTGTGTACAAGAAGATGGTTGATTTTCTTGGTTCTTTGCCAACTAAACTCAAGAATATTGAATGGACATCCGATGGTTATAGCAAGCATCAAAAAGTCGAGGGAGACAAGGATTGGCATACCAAGATTGAGATCACTAGCCCAAGTGGACGTCGTTTCACTCGTGAGTTTAAGACAAGAGAAACCGATAGGGTACTTTCGGGAAAGTTCAATTCGGAGGATATTCTACGGTTTAGGAATTATTTTGATTGAGGAAGCATTTTGGAGCAATAAAGAAGCTTATTGCTAAGCTTTTGCTCATTTTTTCTTTGATGAGCCTTTTTATGATTAATTGCATTTTAATTATCTTTGTTTATTTAGTTATGTTTTTACATTTCTATGTTATTTTAGTGTGTTTTAGCTATATGAGCTTTATAAGCTTTTTAATAATATGAAGTACTTTAAGTTTGGATTTTTAGTTTGTTTAGTTTGGTTAATTTAAGTTTATTGGAATGTTTGAAGTGTTTATGAGTTGTGGTAACCATTTTAAATTGTCAAGAAATTGAGACACAATTTTGTTTAAGTCGGGTTTGTGCTAAAAATTTTACCAACCCGCGGTTGATAACCAACCTATGGTTGAAGTACCCAACCCACGGTTGAGTCCTCATTTTTCCAAACAAGAGAAGAAAGAAAAAAAATACCACAAGTACCAACACTCTCAACATCATTCCAAAATTGAAGTTTGATTCATACACTAAGTTTCTAGAGATTCAATGGCATCAAAAAGGGTAAGTAACACCATCTAATTGCTTTAATTGGTTCTTAATTCGAATTTGATTTTTAGGGTTTTGAATTGGGCGAATTTGATTGAGTTCGAATTGATTGAATTTCTTTGATGGGTTTACTAGAGGATTGATAATAGGTTTGATTGCAATTGAAATCACATGAAATGGTTGAGTATTGAATGAGAATTTTAGGTTTTGAGATTTAGGGTTCATATATGTCGAATTTTTTTGGGAATTAAAATCAAGATTGATTGGATTTCTTGTGGTATATGGTTATGAATTAGTGTTTATATGCTATTTGATTAATTATATGGACCACCTCTTTGTTTGATTTTGATTTGATTCAATGAATTTTTGAGGTTTAGAAGTGAAGAGAATATGGAGGTTTAAGCATTAGAATAAGCACTAATAAGCTAAATGGAGGAAGGTAGTAACTTGTTAGGAAGTGGGGATAAGCTAGAAATTCGTTTTGTGATGTTGATATGCTGCGAACCGCCGGCTGGGAAACCCCAACCGCCGGCTGAGACCATCTGAAGCACCTGAACCGCCGGCTAGAACCTGAGCCGTGGCAGCTCAAACCTTCTGTCCCACCCAATTTTCTGGACCGCCAGTTCAAAACTGAATCGCACTGGTTCAGACCTACTGTGTAAATATATATATATATATATATATATATATATATATATATATATATATATATATATATATATATATATATATATATATATATATATATATATATTTTGCTTTGCTAATTTATCTTACAAGTTAACCTTTAGCTCCAACATTTCTTGTGTGCTTGTTTGTTGTGTTTTTGTAGAAATGTGTTCGTCAAGAGGAAGAGAACCCACATGTTGCTTTATACACGAAACAAGGTCGGGGAATGAAAGAAGCTGCTCTCATGCCAATCACTAGTGAACATTTGAAATGGGGAAAAGTAAGCAAGGAAGCTAAAGCTTGTTTTAACAGCCGCTTGGCTAAGTTGCAAAGAAAGGAGATTGCGGTACCAAAGTTAGTTAGTTGGAGCTTAATCAAGAAGTATAACCTCTATGATACTCTAAAGAAGTTGTTGGAAGTTAGTACGGAATTTGATGGTGGAGTTTTTGAGGATTTTAGTTTGGAGCTCGCTTTACAGATCAATGAAAAGCAAATCTACAGGGAATGGTGCTTAGAGTTCTTTGCCACAATCTATTTCAACCAAGAGGTAAATTTGAATAACATCTTGAATGAAAATTGCATTTGGTTTAGATTGTGTGGGGATAACCATGTGTGAACCTTGCCGGAGTTTAGAAAGTTGCTTTTGTTGTATAATGATAATGACCTTGATGACGAAGAGTTTGTTGCTCACTTTAGTAAGTTGGAAAGGGAGCCACCTAGGTATGTTGGTACTGGAATTTGGAACGAGATTGGAGATCCCAATAGTGCAAGACCGAAGGTGACGGAAATTCATTCACCGATGGCGAGACTTTTGCAAAATATGTTTGTGAACTCGTTTGTGCACCGTGGTAATAGCCAAGATAAAGTTCATCAACCGGATTTGTGGTTGATTGAGATGATTATAGGTAATCGTGATGGACGAAAGTTGAAGATGAATGTGTTATGGACCTTGGCAGTTTACTTGTCTAAAAGAGCAACTATTATGTCCGAGCATGGTTATATTAATGGGGGCCACTATGTGACCAAGATTGCAAAGAGTTTAGGGTATGATACACAAAATGAGTTGAATAAGATCACGGTGATAAAAGATTGTGAAAAGCTTGACAAGAAAAGTTTGCAAGGTTTGCTCGATCATGATAGGATGTGTTTAGTTGAGTCTATTGCAAACGTGGCTCGTAGCCAACAACTACCTCAACCATAACGTATGGAACAACCATCGGGGTTAGATTCGGGATGGGGTGATTGGCATGCAAATTTGCCACAAGTTGAGAGAAGAGAAGTGTGGAGAGACATGACTATGATGAGGATTGGACACCAAATGGACTATTGTGCACCAATTCTCACACATCTTGGTCAACATAGTGATCCACCATATTCGTTTCCAATGGCTTATGCACCGACTAGTGTTCCACCTTACCCATACCCATATACGCCATATCCATCGGAACATGTACCTTTCCCAACATCGTCTAGTGCATTTCAAGGAAATGAAGGGTACAATGTTAATCAAGAGGGATTCATGGGATCAAGAGGCTATGAAGCAGGAACATCGTCGGGAGGTTTTGGCATTGGAGCATTAGTTGATTATCAAGGTGATGATATGGATGATGAATGATTTCAACTATCGTTCGAGGTTTATTTATGTGATGTTTCGAACAAATATTCTATCGTACTTTATTTTTATTTTTTCTTTTTTATGTTATGTAGGATTATTAATAAGTTTTGATTTTTTAGGAACTACTTTTTAACATTTGATTAGGATTATTTAAATATTATGATTATTATTATTATTTTTGTGTGTTTGTTTTTGTATGTTTTGTGTATGTGTTTATTTTTCAGGTTTGAGATACCATGGAATTATTGCTCATTCATATGGTTGGTACATTTTGAAGTTTGGAGTGACCAACTCATGCGTTAAATACCAAATATGGATCTCCCAAGATTTCTCGGTGATATCATTTTACTACTTTATTTTCCCTCTTTCCTTTGCTTTGAAGTTAATTTTTCACATTGAGGACAATGCAAAACTTAAGTGTGGGGGAGGGAAGTAAATAGTGAAAATGACTTAGTTTTTTAAAAAATTTGTGATCATTTTGGAGTTTGTTTTATTGCCCTTTAGGAAGTTAGTTGTTTTTACACCTAAAAGATTATATATAATTAGAACAACTTGAAATTTTCCAATAGCATAAAATGGCAATTTGAAAATTTTAACGTATCTCGATTAAGTGAAACGATCCGTTCTTGGGATTGATAACATTACTTGTGCATTTATAGCCTATTCTACAAATACGTGAGGATTTGAGCCTATCATTTGAAGCATATCTTTATGCTTAAATTCTATTTTCTTGCTATGAGTGTGCCGGTGATTGACTTGATTCTAGAACTTGTGCTTGTCATACATTACGAATTCCAAAGTAAGGTCACATTCGTGTGATATAAATGAATTTAAATGATAAGAGGCAACTTAGGATTTCAACCAAATGGCCTTCCATTTACATATATTGATATATTAGCTAGCCACATTGGTTAGTTAACCACTTTTTATGGACCCATTTGTTAACGCTCATTTTTAGCGCTAGATACCCTTAGTACACCCTCTAAGCCATTCTTTTCATTTTGTTACATCCAGAAAACACAAAAAGATTTTACACCCTTTAAACTTTAGTCTAACCTTTTTGTCAAGTCAAATCGATGAATTACTTGTTGTTAGCATGAAGAATTTTTTGATGATTATGAGCTTATACTTTGTATTTCGGATATACTGTTAGGAATATAAATATTCATGTGAAGACTCGGTCACTCCGAGTATCTGTTTAGCATTTATGTAGCTCATAGGTATATTATTACTAGTTTAGTATTATTATTAGTTAAGATATATTAGTATTTTTAGAGTGGGTCGGGTCTTTACCCACTGTCAGCTCACTCTACAGCCCGCTAGGGGCACCTAAACAATGTAGTATAAATACCCCTTCCCACACATGGGAAGGGTTGGAGCTTCTAATCTAATATTTCACAAGTTTCCTTCACTCTCTCTCTCTAGAACTCCCACCTTTTTTCTCTCTCTAAATTCGGTCCAAGATCTCATCATTCGTGTGTTATAAGTTAAGTGAATATGTTACAATTGGTATCAAGAGCCATGGTTAGGTTCTAGCTATTCATATTCACATATTTGTGGTGAGATTTTGGCATTTATGTGTGGTTTTTTGTGGGTCGTATGGTATGGTCACGAAATTCATTGGTTTAGCCTTGTTTGTGATTCAAATCGCTTAAATTTAGTTCCTTTTTGTTCATATAGCTTTATAGTTGAGTTTCCTGGCAATCTACGGTTGATTTAGTGTGTTTGGTGGAAGATTGAAAGAGTTTCTTGATAGCGGTTTGTGTCTCGGAAGTACTTTCATCATAGCGGTTTGAACGTCGTTCAGGAATTCATGTCAGCGGTTTGAGTTGTTTGAGAAAATATTGGTAGTGGTTTGATCAAAGCCTCTGACAGCGGTTTGGCATTTTAAACAAAACTGGAAAAGGACAAAAACCGCTAAAAAGGACATTTTGTCCAGTTGCGGTAGCGGTTTGTGCGTTTTTGTCGCTTGCGGTTTGTCGTAGTGTTCAGCGGTTTGAGTTTTGTGTATAGCGATTTGGAATTCGGGTTTAGCGGTTTGATTTGTAGCGGTTTGGTTTATCTTAGTTCGGCGGATTAACAATACAGCGGTTTGATCCTTGTGTTGTGGTAGCGGTTTGAACTTAGCGGTTTGATAATCCATATTGTGGTGTATTATTTGTTTTAATCTACTCATAACACAACAACACCATAATTCACATAAGTCAACCAACAATCACCACTTTAACATACAATCACCAATCCTTGTAACGGTCCAACAAGAATCATATCACATCCAGTTCATTATCATTTCACATATACCTCTTTACAATGCTTACCAATTCAAATGCCTTCATATCTGAGGTACTTAAACTATACGATATGAATGATCAGTATGTGATGGCCAATCATGCACAACAAGCAAAAGTGAGTGATTCTGATAATGCAAACATGGAATTGTCATGCTCAAATTCTCACGAGAGAGAATGTCCTTAGTCACTAATGTTAATCAAATAAAAGGAAAGTCGAATTGAATGCTTCCGACTTCTTCACTCACATCTCAAAAGTTTGTTTGAACAACCTGGGTAATTGGGAGGTTACAGACGAGCCTTTGCAACACTTTTTGGTCAAGATGTTCAGGATTTCACCGTCAAAATGATCCTTTACTTAGATCAACTTGAACAACAGCTTGACAAAGAAGAATTTTCTGAAGCAAGATCCAGAGCCGCTTTCAGTGTGATCAACAACCAACTCCAGGTGTTTATTGATTCTCAATACACTGAGGACTATGACTATGATAGTCAAATGACAAAAGGGTGTTTTACTAACCACACTGGAACTGAGGTTGCCATGTTCAGAACAACATTACTACAATTGATGAGTAATGTTAATGGGTTCATTGATGAAAGGGCTAAACAAATGGGGAATAGAACAATATCAGACAAGTTTGATGATGGTGACAGCATAGGAGGTGATTTCACAATGTGTGAGAATGCAGCTTACGAACCTGAAAATCACCAAGCACAGTCTGCTGATGTACATCTGTCTGATCAAGATAATGATCTTTCTAATGAACTACAACATACTGATCCAATGAAACTTACATATGACACCTATCTGATGGAAAAGACTGATAGCAATATCATCTTTGATTCAACAAATACGTGCCATATGGAAGGAGAAATTGATCAGGATGCTGAGCATGATGATGCGTCACAGTATTTGCCCATGGCTAAGCTTTTTAAATCAAATGACATGGTTGAAAAAGAAGTTTATGATAAACTCTCAAACAGACTTTTACGACTTGAAAAACATTGAATTGATCTTGAAATCTCAATGCAACAAAAAGAAGAAAGTGTTCAAACCAACCTAACATGTAAAAATCCGAAATATCCTGAATTCCGTGAATTTTTTATAATAAACGATTTGAAAGCTCAACTAGAGGCCAAAAACTCGACGATCAATAATCTGAAAAACAGTCTGGCTGAGATGTGTGACACGTACACTGAAGTAAAGGCTAAACATGATAAGAAAGTGGCTAAATTAATCACTGAAATGAGTCTTTGAAAATGCAATGTAAAAACCAGAGTGATATTATCAAAGAAATGAAGACTAAGTGTTTAGAACAGATGAACTCTTTGGTGGATAAAACTGATGCATTCAAATCTCAAATTCAAGAGAAAGGTTTCACAATCACCGCCCTTAAGAACGAATTGAGGAAATTAACTGAAAATAGTGTGAACACTAAGTTTGCAAAACCATCAATCTTGGGAACGCCAGTTTTACAATCTCTTAGAAACAGAACAATGGTTAGGCAACCAAGTGCGTTTAAATCTGAACGATCAAAATCATATAACCTAAGGTGTGCAACCCAAGTTGATTTAAAACAAGTTTTGTCAAAACCAATCACTTCACAAACTAGACAAAATGTTCAGTTAGTTACTGGTCATTCTAAGGCTCAGTCTCATAAGTCAAAGGCTATGGAAGTAGATGCTCTTGTTAAAATGAACACCCCTAAAACCAGAAGCCACAACAGGCCCGTAGGACCAAAGAATCATCCTCAAAAACCTAGCGGGCAGATTGCTGTAAGACAAATAAATTCTTCTAACAAACATTCTAAGGCGTATAAGAAATCTAACACTTTAAGATCTTGCCTTAGGTGGTTACCAACAGGTAGAATTTTTAAGAAAGTTGGTCTTAGGTGGATACCTACTGATACAGAAAGCACTTCCAAGAATGATTGTGAAAATCCAAAAGGGCAGGATACCATTGTCACTAACCTATATAAATGTGAGCTATATCGTCGTGTTAGTGCAGGGAATCTTTACCTAAATGCAGGAACATCTACCACTTCCACCAAAGGAAAACTCATGGTGTGGCGGCCAATAGGACTGAAATCTCCTAATTTGGGGATTCGGAAAACACAACAGTGATGTTCGTGTATAATGACTTCTGATCTACTCCGCTCAGAACTCGTACTTCAGCTGCATATGTTGGGAAGAATATCGGTTGTTATTTTTCATGTATCCTTTGTGTATATGTGTGTGTGTGTGTATATATATATATATATATAATATATATATATATATATATATATATATATATATTTGTTAATATAAAGAATAGAAAAGTACAAGTTTAAATTGTACATAGAGAAACTTAAATCAGAAAAACCATAAAAAAAAATCAGAAAAATAGAAAATTCCAAAAATTAGTTTCACTAGGCAATGTCTTCCTGTTTATCGATAACATTTACCGGTCTTAGAAATGTCATTCAATAATGACACGGGACTTTAAATGAAGCTCGAGCAGAAGTTCAAATGAATTGTTAAAACATGCCTAACCGGCTTGTAGTTACTTCATACTGTAACCCGTTCTCCAAAATGGGGAAAGCTCGTCGCCAAAAAGACGGCTGTTCCTTCAACTGGGTGAATTTCACCCGGGCATGGATTACTTTATATCCATGTTTTTCCTAAATCTGATGTACGCTTCCGTGCATCACTTCATGCATATGAAGAGCAATCTTCTGATGATCTCAAATTCTCTCCAGTCTATGATTCTTCAGGCAAGAATTTGGGTATCACATTGTGGTTACATGAGCTTAAGAAAGCAACAGGATTCATGATTTCATAAATTGTTTCTCAATCAACGACTCCAGCTCTTTCAGTAGCTGTCGAGTCATTGATTGAGGGGGAGAGTAACCTATGGCAATCATCAGGACATCCAACTCATTAGGATAAGCATCCAACTCATTAGGATAATCCTTGAAAAGTTGATGAAAAGTCGTAGTGTTGCAAACTGGGGTTTAGTTTGGTAAGTTGTCTTCTCTAGGATTGTTATCATCAAAAATGGTCCATAGGTTTTGTAAATGTCAATATAGGGCTGTGAATGCTAGTATAGGGACCTACATGCAATAACTGCAAAATGTTCTCTAGGCTTATCAAATATTGGAGGATCATTAGTGCCTTATTGAATTCTTATATCCAAAAGTAAAAGGACAGGGACTTATATTGACAAGAATCGAAACTTGCGGTTTGAGGATTTAAGGACCCTGGCGGTTTGACCCGGTCAAAACGATCAAAATCTGGTCAAACCGCCAAAGATATTCTCTCTCTCTCAACCCTAGAACACTATTCCTCAAAATTGCCAATTGTGACTAATCGTCGTGTGATCCTGCCTAGGTAATACTTGCCTCATATGGTTAAATTTTGTTGAGCATCTAGATTCTCATTACCTTGGCCTGTAACTCACGATAATCTTGTATTCTCTAGGTTTGCGGTTCGAATCATCTCTCCTTTCTAGATTTGTGATTAATGTTATGATTTTGTTGTTGGGATTTGCCTTAAATATACTTTAGATGCTTTGCTACATGTTTAATTGGTTTGTCTACTCATATATGTCGATTACTAGTGTTTTTCCAATTACTATTGACTTTTAAAAGTCAATGTAATCTGTAGGTGTGTACGTTAGTGATCATTGTGAGTTGTTTAGTCATGTTTCTTGCGATTGCAGATGGTTGACTTAAGTTATACCTTAACTAGTGATTTTTTTCCTTGTTGTGTTCGTCGTAGCAGTTTGTAGGAAAATACACTATTTTGGTTTGATAAGTGTTGTTAGTGAATATCGGGCCAATTAAATGATTATTATAGAGTTTAAAATTAGGGCAGGTGTGAATGTATGAGTGTGGCATAAGTGATCTTGGTAGCAGTTTGCGTGGTCTGTATCAAACGCTCTTCGCAGCAGTTTGTATGTATGTGACTCTTAGTACGGTTTGGGTGTTGGTCTGTTCTAAAATTCTTGTTAGCGGTTTGTACGCTATCTTGCTAGCAGTTTGTCTGTAATGTTCATGTCAGCGATTTGTTCGTCAATATTATTGTTAGCGGTTGCTGTTGATACTCTCAGTAGCGGGTTGATAGTTGGTGAATATAATAGTCCAGAGGCTTGTGTGTTTTGAATATCTTTGAATATGTTATTCTAGCGGTTTACCTGTTGTAGCGGTTTGACTGATTTTCGGATATTAAATTCTAGCGGTTTGCCTGTGGTTGCGGTTTAACTAATTGTTGAATTTTATAATTCTAGCGGTTTATCTGGTGTAGCGTTTAACTGATTTATGAATATTAAATTCTAGCGGTTTGCATGGTGTTGCGGTTCAACTAATTTTTTAAATACATTAGTCTAGCGGTTTGACGGTTTCAGCGTGTTTAACTATTTGTTGTATGGTATATTCTAGCGGTTTGACTGTCTTCCATGAAATTGTTCTTGAGGATTAGTTAGGTCTAATGTGTGCTAAACCATTATTTGTCTGCAACGTGTATTGTGAGTCTTATGTGTGCAAATTGTTGGGGCATTACCTGCTTGTCTGGGCATCGTCTGTTAAGTAATTTACCTCATGATTGGCAGTGGCTCTTGAATCCTGTCAGCATGTGTATGATCATAGTGTCGTGGTCACAAAGGTTGTATCAGGTCACAAGATGAATTAACCCTAGTTAAATCTCTTAGTTGATACTATCTTTGCGATCATGCACCCTTATGATTCTTTTCGCACAATGTCCAGGTTGTTGGTTACACATATCATAATTGTGTCTCACATCCCTAACCTAACACCACTCGTCCTTCGTGGAATATTTTCTTGTGTTGGTGATGTGCAGCATCAATGTCTAACCCTAACGCACCTGAGGTTCAAGCTCCTGCTATCCTCCACGGTTCGTACAGATGACCAGATACTACCTCATGAGCAATGGATTACCATAGGAAGGAGCAACTGCTATCTTGATATGGACAAATCACAACACAACCCATTTACAAACTTGCAGTGGATATTCTGAAGCAAACGAACTTCTTCGAGTTTTTGTTGCCTGTTCATTCTATTCCATCCATCTATATCCAGCAGTTTTGGGATACTGCGAGATATGACAAGAATTTCTGGTGACTACAGATGTCAACTAGATGAACAATGGTTCACAATCACCCCAGACACAATCAGAAACGCACTCCAAATCACACCAGTCACCGAGAACCAACCATTCACTTCCCCACCATCAGCTGAGGAACTCATCACTTTTATCAACGATCTGGGCTATCCTAAAACCATCCTCACTCTTTCTTCATCAACAACATATGACATGTACCAACCCTGGAGAGCTATCTTAACCATCATCAATTTATGTCTTACGGGCAAGACGTAAGGGTATGAGAGACCAAGAGCTCCTGTGATACAGATACTTTGGGGAAATACTGAATCATGCCAACATAGATTATGCTGAGAGAATTGGGATAAAGTTTACTTATTCAATTATCATTCGTTTCATTGGGGACAAAACAAATCCTTGCATCTGCGAGAAAACCGGAAGGAAGAAAGTCAATCCCTTGTGATCGCTAATATCAGATTCACCAAGCTAATTATCTTCTATCTCCAAAGTGTGCACAACTTTCACCCTCGATTGAACTCCCCACTTCACTTTTCCTAACAACGAACATCTTCTTGGGAATCTCAAGTTCACAGCTAGAGGGTCTAAGTATGAAGTATTTGGGAAGGCTGTACCTGATGATCTTATCACTGATGAAATCCTCAATGCTCCGTACTTTCAAGAATATCTGACGAAAGTAGACAAGCATCAGAGATTCATGGCTGGTGAACAACTCAGTGAAACTGACAATCCTCCTCCAAAATCATCCAAGCCCTCTAAACAACAAAAGGACAAATCCAAACCCAAAAAGCGCAAAGAAGCGTCAACAGCTGAAGTAGCTCCAGTTAGCACCAAGAAGCCTAAAAGACAAAAGCTGGTTAAACAAAGCGAGGGTAAAGAGGTATTCGTACCAATACACACTCTGAGAGATGAGGAAGATGTTGACCTTCAAACGGCACTAGATCTCAGCTCGCAAGAATTCATAAAAACAATGGGACACTCTACGAAAGGTGTGGTCCTCAGAGAACCAGAATCAGGGAGACGTGAACCATTGCCTGTGGTAGAAGGCAAAGGAAAAGGGACTGCGACAGCGGAACAAGCTGCTCAAACTCTTCTGGATATCTCATCTCCTGCATCCAAGACAACCACACAATTCATCTTTAAGAAACGTGAATCTTAATCATCCAAAGCCGTTGAATCCTCTGAAGATGCTAAAGAGAAATCCCCGAGTTTAGAAGGTAATCAGACTCCAGTGATACGGAATCCGATGAGCTTTCAACTATGGAGAAGAATGCAGAGATGGAAGTCCCACAAGCTCAAGTAATTATCTAAGCTGAGCCTGAAAGAACTGAAAAAGAAATCCAAGTCTCGGAAATGAAAACCACAACAGATCCTCCACAGGAATTACAGCATGAAGAGTTTGTAGCAACGGCATACCCAGATGTTCATGAAAACCTAAAAATGAAAGATGATGATCAGACACACTTGAATGAACCAGCTGAGTCAACGGGCACACTGTCTTCGCTCAAGACCCTTGAACACGACTTCAATTATGGTGACCAGTTCCTCACTGACAAAGCTACTGACACCGTTGCTGAGACTGAAAAAATCACATGAAGAAAAGGAAGTTGAGTCAATGGTATCGGTCCCAATTGAAACAAGACATGTCATACAATCCAAACTATGGCAATTGAGCGCGTGATGTGTCGTTGCGGTTTAGAATTTTAATGCCTACTCAAGTTTTAAATTTTATATTTAGCCGACTTATCAATAACACACCACACTTAACGAGCAGTGTACCCGGTCAGTATGAAGATAATGGTAAGTAGAGTGTCGATAACTAAGAGTGGAACGTATTATCTCGTTATTCTAATCAGTATTTAATATCCTAACACAAGGGGGTTTCAGCCTGAGAGACTGGCACGATTTGTTTGCAATTAAATAATAAAATAAACCAATAGGCGCGAATCAGCAAGTAGCCACACAGTACACAGATAGATACTTGAGACAATAAGAGGGCTGTCCTTATGATTAAGTAGATTGTCACTTGTTTTATTGATAGCTTTATATGAAGTGTATGTAGTTAACCCTTTCTCGTTGGTCCTAATCTTATCGGCGAGTAAACCTTAATGATTACTTATGTCTAAAAGTTATTCCTAAGTGATCAATTTAGTAATAACCGTGGGAGCCACATTTATGTCCCGCAGTCAAATGCCCGCAAGCCACTAATAAACACAGAGGTTATCAATGCACTAATAAGTAGTAACCAAGACAATCAACATATAAACTTTAATTGATGGGAAAGCAAGTATTAAAGGGAGTGCAATCTTTCGTTGTCACATTACACAAGCCACCAATCCTGATGAATTAAAGTTTGTTAACACAATAAAACAAAACTACTTAATGAATTAAATACATTGCAGCACACTTTTACAGCTCTTGTATCTTTGATTTGGGTGTGTCCTTGTGCTGCCTCCTTGACTGAATTCGTCCTAGGGTTTTTCCTGTTCGGTCTTCGAAACTCTGATAATGCACACGAAATTCGTCTGGCTTTGGGGTAATTTATAATTTCTGTCTGAGGGAAGATGCGGCGCATCTAAAGAGTAGATGCGGCGCATGTACTTAACTTCGCGTGGGGTCCAAGATTATAATATTCAGGAATATTCGTACACCGCCAGAAGATGCGGCGTAACTCCATGATTAGATGCGGCGCATGTCCTCTTGTGTCTTGGATCGTATCTGGTGATATCTTGATAGAGATGCGGCGCATGTCATGAGTGAGATGCGGCGCATCTGGAGCAGATTAGTCTTGATCTTCTTCATTTCAGTAGACTCTTTACTTTATGCATGTTTTGCTCCATTATTAGTCCAAAATCGCTAAGTTTCACCAAATGCTTGTTTTTACCTGAGAATTACAAAAGTAAACGATTAAGTATCAATCCTCATACATAATATAGTAAAACAAGTCAATTTAATAGGAATAAATGATAGTAATAAAATGTACTTATTTGAGTTCATCAAATATCCCCCCACTTGAACTTTACTTGTCCCCAAGTAAACCTTAGAATTTCTTTTTGAAAATGTATCCTAAAAGATGTTAGGATTTATTTTTATATTTAAGCATGTATTCGTTTATTTCATAATCACACAACTAAACACTTAACGAATTAGAAGTAAAATAAAATAAGTTGATAAAAGCAAATCTAATCGTTTAACTGTCCAGTCGCGACGAATATTCTATCATAAGCTTGGCAAGTATACACATCTCCACCACTAAAGCTAAGGAATAACAAGTCTAAAGCGGTAAAAAAGGGTTTTTAGGTTTAAGGGTTAATTATTCTCTTTCACTATCGATCTCAAATTCCAGAAAAGGCGACAAAATCACAAATACATGATCGAATCCACGAACACGATACTTGCAATTGCTCAAATCCTTAACTCGAATAGGCTAAAGATAGGTCCAAACTTCACCAATAATAATATATCAAAAAGGGGCGACAAAATCATAAATACATAGCCGAATCCACGACTACGATACTTAAGATTGCTCAAATCCCTAATCTCAATAAATCAAAGGTTTGGTTGGATAAAGAATAATGAAGGGCAATGGATAACATTTGGGATATAAATTGGTGTAAAAATAAAAATAAACAAAACAAATAAATTAAAATCCTAAGTGTGGTTAATCACTATCCCAACCATCCCATGAATAAGACTCATATCATCGAATAACTCACGCTTTAACACTTGAAACACACGCTTTAGGTAGACACGAATTATACTCAACAAGATCTTAATCAAAGAATAAACCTTAATTGGCGTTCCATAACTGCCAATTCCCATTCAATCCATAGATATAGTACAACAAATAGTGGTGATATCGACCACTTACATAACTTTACATAAGTTGGTTTAACAAACATCCAACTTTTCTTTCTTTCTTTTTCTTTTCTTATTTTTTTGATTTTTTTTTTTTTTTTTTTAAACTTATGAACATAAACATAGATGTGTAAAATTTCACACACATCACTATAACTTTCTTTCCGGATAATTTTTCCATACTTTTCATACTTTCAGAAATAACGGTAATAGCGAAAGTAGTAAACACACGAAAAATAAACTCAAAGATATACAATATTTACTTTCACTCCAATTGCATTGTGCAATTTCCCGACCTAACCAAAGATAATGAATTACACACGCGAACACAGGTAATGTAAGGAAACACACTTTGCCTATAGCAATTAACCAACCACGGATTCTAATCTACAGGGTAGGCTAAGGTGTAAGGGTGTAACGAAACATTTTAAACATAGGTGTAAGAAACGAAAGGAATGGCTCTGAGTGTTTTTCTAGGGGTATCTTACTCTAAAAATGAGAGTAACAAAAGGGTTTATACGGGGGTTAACTAACCAGTGTAGTTAGCTAATAACACATAACATAATAAAGGCCATTTGGGTGTAATCCTAGAATTTTACCAATTTAGACAAGTCATTCCAATTATATAAATATAATACTCATTATGGTGGTCTCGAATAGTATACAAGCCAAGTTCTAAAGTTTACAAGTCACCGGCACACTCATAGATTTGTGAATTTTGGAAAATCACAATTTTTGAAAATAATGTCATGTGTGCAGCTATGCAACTTAGATCTTAAACAAAGACATGCTAAAAAAATTTTAAGTTTGATATATTAAGCACATTTTAAGCATATTTTTTGAAAAAGTTTAGGACAAAGTAATTGTTAAGTGTTCTAATTCTCCAATCCCCCCACTTAAGTTAAACAACGTCCTCGTTGTTTGTATAAAAGGTTAAAAACTGGAAAATAAAAAGAATTAGAATAGAAAAACTCCCCTGAGATTTGCTCGGTATGATCCTCCATTAGTATAAGAGCAAAAATCATCTTTCTTGTGGATTAGAACGTTAAAGCTTCATACTTGATGTATCCACAGGAAATCCAGGAAACTATAATACCACCAACACTTTAAAACACACCTAAGATAAGAAAGGTTCAACTTGCATAATACATTAGTAGTTAGATAAAAATAAAACTTAAAAATTAAAACTGAAAATCATCAGGTCAGTCGATGCGCCGCATCTTATGGAAGAAGATACGCCGTATCGAGCCTGGAATTAATACGGATCAGAATAAAGATGCGCCGCATCCTTAACCAGGGATGCGCCGCATTAAAATAAACTGATAAATAGTTTTAAAGTCGAAAATAAAAATGCAGAAAAATTAAAATAAGATATGACCATTGCAGGAGATGCGTCGCATCTCAGAATTGAGATGCGCCGTATCCTCATGCGGGCCTGACTGACTCGACACAGAAAACAGAATAATAAAAGATAAATCCGGGTTGTCTCCCGGTAAGCACTTGTCTTTATTCCAGAGTCTTCAAGTTAGACTCACGTTCAGCTCTTTAATATCGATCATTGAAGGAGTCGGAAACATCGCGCTCCCTCATCGCCAATTCAGTAATATTGAACACTCCTTGCTCGTCCTTAATTTCCACGCCGTTCTTCTTCAATATCTGTATGAACAAAGTCCTGTCCCTTTCGGGCAGAGATGACAAAATGATAGACGGGAAATTCTTATTATCATATAGGCATAAATAAGCAAGGTGGGGTGGTAGTTCAATAAACACATCATTGTTCAAATTCGTTTTCTCAACTACTCTCCTACGTTTATTAATTACTACACAATCATACCACTCATCATCAGAATCATTAACAACATTGCGTCTAAGTTCGGTAGGTACATTAAGGTCAATGAATTCCTCAAAGTTCTCATGATTAGGATTAGTTGAGCTGTTTTGAATCAATGTTTCTCCCATAAGTCTAGCTTCAAGATCGAGGTCCATACGCTCTCTTAATCCTAGCACATAAACATCTCTAATTATGCTTTTAACCGGATCTTGGCACTTATAGACTAGTTTATTATTCCCTACCCTTAATGAAATTTTTCTTTTAAACACATCAATCTTAGCATGGGCAGTAGACAAGAAAGGTCTTCCGAGGATTAAAGGAATCTTAACATCCTCGGGCATGTCTAGTATAACAAAGTCTACGGGAAAAATAAACCGCTCAATCTTAACTAGTACATTATTAGCAATCCCTTCAGGTCGTTTTACCGTTTTATCAGCCAATTCAATAAGTAACTTAGTTGGTGCTAATTTTCCTAGTCCTAGGGTAGCGAATGTCTTAAGAGGCATAACACTAACACTAGCTCCTAAGTCAGCTAACACATTATTGAAAGATATATTATTAATAGAACAAGGTAGAGTAAAACTTCCTGGGTCTCTTTCTTTATGAGGCAAGGCATTTGAGTCGGTTGCAGGGCTCTCTTCTTTCATTGTTGCCTTGATCTCCTCTTCAATCTTTGTCTTTTCTTTTAGTAGTCTCCTTAAGCTGATTGAAGAATTAAAGAAAAATTCGGGTCTTGCACCATCATTACCATTCATCGATCTTCTAGGTATATTAGGAGTGACTTCTTCAGTGGTGCTTATGGCTTTGACATGATCTCTTGGGTTGGTTTCAGTTGAGCTCTAGGTATACATAGGGTGTAACGAAAATTTTTTGATTCAGAAAGATGCGCCGTATCGATATAGATCGATGCGTCGTATCTGTTTAATAATTCGCAAACTGTTTTTAATTAAAATAATAGATACGCCGTATCTACGAAAGCAGATGCGTCGTATGGCGTTAACGTTTAGAATTTTTTTTTTTTTATCAAAAACAGATACGCCGTATCTGCTAAAGCAGATGCGTCGTATTACTTTATCGCTTTTTGAAAAAAATTTCGTATTAAAAACAGATACGCCGTATCTTGGGGAAAAGATGCGTCGTATCGAATTAATTAAACGCGTTGTATTTTTAAAAATTAAACGCAATACGCCGTATCTGAGAGATCAGATGCGCCGTATCGTTTGATTTAGCACAGTACAACGATAGCAGAACAGAAAAAATACGAAAAATAAAAACAAAAAATAAAAACACACGAAAATAAAAACAAATAAAGCAAACAAATAACACGAAACAAATAACACACAGTACAACAAATATGCAAAATAATACAATGATGCAATTAATCTAATAAAAAGAAAAACCTAATTAAAATACTAATCAAATTAACAGATAATAACAATTCACTCCCCGGCAACGGCGCCAAAAACTTGATGCGCGTGATGTGTCGTTGCGGTTTAGCAGTTTTAATGCCTACTCAAGTTTTAAATTTATATTTAGCCGACTTATCAATAACACACACACTTAACGAGCAGTGTACCCGGTCAGTATGAAGATAATGGTAAGTAGAGTGTCGATCACTAAGAGTGGAACGTATTATCTCGTTATTCTAATCAGTATTTTAATATCCTAACGCAAGGGGGTTTCAGCCTGAGAGACTGGCACGATTTGTTTGCAATTAAATAATAAAATAAACCAATAGGCACGAATCAGCAAGTAGCACACACGTACACAGATAGATACTTGAGACAATAAGAGGGCTGTCCTTATGATTAAGTAGATTGTCACTTGTTTTATTGATAGCTTTATATGAAGTGTATGTAGTTAACCCTTTCTCGTTGGTCCTAATCTTATCGGCGAGTAAACCCTTAATGATTACTTATGTCTAAAAGTTATTCCTAAGTGATCAATTTAGTAATAACCGTGGGAGCCACATTATGTCCCGCAGTCAAATGCCCGCAAGCCACTAATAAACACAGAGGTTATCAATGCACTAATAAGTAGTAACCAAAGACATCAACATATAAAATTTAATTGATGGGAAAGCAAGTATTAAAGGGAGTGCAATCTTTCGTTGTCACATTACACAAGCCACCAATCCTGATGAATTAAAGTTTGCTAACACAATAAAACAAAACTACTTAATGAATTAAATACATGCAGCACCTTCTTACAGCTCTTGTATCTTTGATTTGGGTGTGTCTTGTGCTGCCTCCTTGACTGAATTCGTCCTAGGGTTTTTCCTGTTCGGTCTTCGAAACTCTGATAATGCACACGAAATTCGTCTGGCTTTGGGGTATTTATAGTTTCTGTCTGAGGGAAGATGCGGCGCATCTAAGGAGTAGATGCGGCGCATGTACTTAACTTCGCGTGGGGTCCAAGATTATAATATTCAGGAATATTCGTACACCGCCAGAAGATGCGGCGTAACTCCATGATTAGATGCGGCGCATGTCCTCTTGTGTCTTGGATCGTATCTGGTGATATCTTGATAGAGATGCGGTGCATGTCATGAGTGAGATGCGGCGCATCTGGAGCAGATTAGTCTTGATCTTCTTCATTTCAGTAGACTCTTTACTTTATGCATGTTTTGCTCCATTATTAGTCCAAAATCGCTAAGTTTCACCAAATGCTTGTTTTTACCTGAGAATTACAAAAGTAAACGATTAAGTATCAATCCTCATACATAATATAGTAAAACAAGTCAATTTAATAGGATAAATGATAGTAATAAAATGTACTTATTTGAGTTCATCAGCAATTCCAACCTCCACAACAACACCAATCATAGTCATCTCCTCACCTGAAGCAACCACAACCATAACCATCACACCTACTATTCCAATCTCTCCACCACAATCAACCCTTCCAAACTTAGAATCACAACTGGCTACTGCTCTCAAACGCATTGCTGATCTGGAACGTCTAAATCTGCCGCAAGTGGTAACTAATTACGGGAGTAGGTTGTCAAAGTTGGAGAATCTTAACATTGACCATAAAGTAATTCTTGCGGTTGCTGAACATGCTAATGAAGCAGTAAAATGGGCAATGGAAGCACCAATGAAAGCTCGATTCAGAGATCTTCCAACCGTTGACATGAAGGAAATTCTCAGTGACAGGATGTTTGAGACAAATCAGCACAAAGGTCATGGTGATCACCAAAAGCTGTATGAAGCATTGGAAAATTCTATTGACCGTGACAACAGTGATCATCTCATGAAAGAACTGGATGAAACGCGAAAAAGGAAGAAAAAGAGCCAAGACAAACCTAGTACACCGCCCGGATCTCCACCACAACCTCCTCCACCTCCTCCACCATCTGGTGCATCTGGAGCTGCAGGGTTTTCTGGAGCTTCAGGATCTACACAAGCTCAACCTCAACATCATCCTTCTACATCATCCACAGAAAAGGATCAGTCACAGCAGTCTTCTGGTCCCAACATGTCAAAGAAAGCCTCATCTCCTGGATATCCTGCATGGACTACTATGGATACTAGATTCAAGCCTTCATTCTCATCAATTCCTGAGGAGTTGGTCATGCATGAGGAATCAATTGTAGAAGATCAAGATTCTTACTCTGATGATGAAGAAGACACAGCAAATGCCCACATCCCAAAGGTAAATCCTGACCAAGAGTGGTGGAGGGAGTTCTCAAGGAATGACACATCAAAAGATTCAGGTTATGCTAGGAACCCTCCCACTAGGGAAGAAATGGAAACGTGGTTGAAGCCTTTGACCGATGAAGATCGAGCACCTATTCTAGAACCAGCTTGGTCCGTGCCATCATTAGATACAATTTTTCTCGAAAACAACTGGGCAGCTGTGATTGCATCTCATCGTGAATCTCCTACTGAGAACTCACTGCTGACACAAACGGGTGATATGGGAACATTTATTACTTGGTTCTGTAAGAAGAAAGGAATCTCAACTCTCACTCCTCAGGATCTGGAAGGTCAAGCATATGAAATAGTGAAAGTCTTCCATTCTGATGTGCATCATCTTCAATATCAGATGGAGGAATGTCACAGGCTCTTGATAGATCAAGTAGATGACCGGATTCTCACTTACAACGTTAGCAGACCTCTCTCTATTGGTGGTCCGTTAGGTCAAGTTACTATTCAAGCTGACTTTTTCTTCAATAAAGATCTGGACTATCTCCGTTTCGGTGATAAGGGTGGCAGACAGGCATTGTCTATAACCAAGATGAAGGCAGCTTTCTATCCAGATGTTGGCTTGGAACAAATGGTGCCAGATCAGATGTGGTCAGATGAAGAATACAAGTATGATGTTGCTGCATCTTATGGTATCACTCATTGGTGGTTCCACAAGAAACGGTTCTACATCGAAAGACATTCAGCAGAGGGTAGTCGTCGGGGAGTACGTTCTCATATGAGAATCCTGAGCGTTATCAGAGTTGAGATCCACTCCATGTATGGGTATGACTATCTGAGGAAAATAGTGCTTCGCCGGGCGGATCTGAATGAATATGTTATCGCTGAAAGTGACTTCAAGCACCTGTTTCCGAGGATCTCTACTTGCTAAATCTTCAAGGACATCTGGATCATCTTCCTCCTAGTGACAAGAAAACTCTCTCGGCAGCGGTCAATTTATGGATCAGGGGTCTCGTTATCAGACAACGAGTAAGTGATTTTCAGCTCGGGATTGAAAGTTATCAGACTCGACTCAATCTCACAAAACCTAGATGGGAAGGTGAGGGATTGGAGTTCAAGCACGACTACAAGGTCATCGAATCTCCAAGAGCAGTCAAGTTTACAGACAAATATGGGATTCCAATGATCATGCGGTTCAATGAGATTCATAAGTTCAGCGATGGAACTCTGAGACAGATTGATGAAGCCTTAGATTTTTGTGTGAAAGAATTCAAGATCAACCCTCACAATCCCGGATTGAACACTCAGTTATGGACCGAAAAGGATGTGCTGATGAGTGAAGAGTTCATGCGAGCTATTGAGAGAAAGTTGAAGACACAAAGGATCTTCCGCAACCTGGAAAGCTTTATTGGTGGCAGAATTCGAGAAGGGGATTACCGACTACTACAGAGAACAGAATGAATATATCTTCTCTGTAATGTTTAGTCTTATTTTGGGGTCATGTAATCATATAATATAATGAACTTTGCACTGATCTAGTAGTAATCAATATGAGATATGTGCATGCTAACTTTACCTCCCTCTTGGTTTGAGGGGGAGCACTGTACAGCTTTACAATTAAAATATATTAAACCTGACCACATTTTCTCCCATAATTTCTAACTTATTTAAATCAATTGGGATCACAAATCTCAAGTGGTTTGAAATTTTTGATCGGGGGAGAGAATGTGATTTAAATATGAAATTCTGATAAACATGTGATCTTTTGGAACTCAAGTATAGGCTCTCCCATATGTGCTAAACCTTTTCGTATATCGATGCACATATTGATGGGGAGCAAATGGTTTGTGATGGCAATTGTGAAAGAATACCAAAGACCGACCAATCTTATTTTAATGTACTGGAGTTATAAGGATGGTGAGGTTAGGTATTAGTTCCCATGATCCAGCCTGAACCGGAGGGATCTTCCCAGGGACAATCCTCTAGTTAGAATAGAAGTCCTTAGGAATGATTAAAAAAGAGAAAAGTGAATAAGGGAAGAGTGCCGACTGAGAAGGAGCTAGTACTGGAACAAACCCAACAAGGTGCTAGTGATGAAGTCTCGGTAAGTGCTGAAGTAGTTGAAGAATGAAAAAGAATTGTAAAGATAAAGGGTGAAAAGAAAGAAGCCCTCCTTACACTTTAGACAGAAATCGGGTCAATACATATGCTGCCAGAATCACTTAGTTGATTGCTGACATTGAAGACAAAGTATCATGGACCCAGTGATACGCTGCATATCCCTCCCTAGCCACTCAAGGTCCCTCAAAGGACTCGTGTTTCACTTGTCACGGAGATCAATACATTGCTATCGTATTTCTTACTCCGAGTTAGACGATATTGAAAAGGTAGCAGTCCTCTCCAGCCTTCGATCACTAAATCAAAATGCATAATTGAGTCTAGAGCCAAGAGATCATCAAGAAATCTCATTAGGACACACTTCCAATATGCTTACTGTTTCACACACTGTGGAAAGTAAGAAAATATATGTTAAGAGTCCTACGCATTATCCTTGTGGTATTGCCAGAACATCCGAGTGATACGTAAAGTATTCACAGTGAAGATGGAAATCCTTCTAGAGCCAACATCAAACAAGCTCTTGGTGGGTGACATGTGAGATCCTTCATGGATCAAACTTGTGACAACTGGAAAGAAACAATGGAGCGATTCACATTTGAATCAATCTTGTTCCATGAAATGAATTGACGGTCTCATCAATCAGTAAATCCTAAACACACTGATTCACTCTACCGTGTTGTCTGCTTTGAGACGTTCCGGTATGAGAACATGCTTGGTATGTCAATTCCAATGTTAATCCATTGGATGAGACCTTACAGCAAGCTGGAAATCCCTGTCATGGAGAATTCTCTTTAAAGGAAATTCTACCTGATCACAGGTCGATTCTCACAGAACCGAAGGTTAATCCAACCACACCGAACGAATGACAAATCCATATTCGTTCTCCAACTTTATTGCTAACTGTTTTATTTCAGATATATATGAAGATGGTGACGGTGGTTCCTGATTCCAGCAGAGACGTGACAATTCACACTCCATGCTCACACATCCAATTCATTATCAAAGACATCATGATAGTTGAAAGACCTACATCATAGCTTTCGCAACTCTGATGAAATCTATCGTGATCCAGAAAAGTGTGAGCATGTAGTCCAAAAGTCACAACAAATCACATGGAGGCAATATCACTACAGTGGATAAGCTCTGAGAATAACGATGACTGATGATCTCAATGAAGGCTCAAATATCACAACATCACATGGAGACAATGTTGCAACAAGATGACATGATGTTACATGCTGGATGACATACTCAATGAATTCTCAAAATCATCCAAGACAAAATCAGTCATCAATGGATCACTGCTAATAGTGCAAAGTATCAAGTCATTGAAGAATCATGAACTACGAGCCAAGAAGTCAAACAGACATAGAATGCTAGAATCCAAAATATTATTTCCGGGGTGACCTCCCTTAGGGGGAGATTGTTAGGAATATAAATATTCATGTGAAGACTCGGTCACCCCGAGTATCTGTTTAGCATTTATGTAGCTCGTAGGTATATTATTACTAGTTTAGTATTATTATTATTAGTTAAGATATATTAGTATTTGTAGAGTGGGTCGGGTCTTTACCCACTGTCAGCTCACTCTACAGCCCGCTAGGGGCACCTAAACAATGTAGTATAAATACCCCTTTCCACACATGGGAAGGGTTAGAGCTTCTAATCTAATATTTCACAAGTTTCCTTCACTCTCTCTCTAGAACTCCCACCTTCTTTCTCTCTCTAAATTCGGTCCAAGATCTCATCATTCGTGTGTTATAAGTTAAGTGAATATGTTACATGTACCTTTCCGACGAAGACGAAGGTAGCTACTTCTTTTTTGTATTTTTGAGGTATATGCTCATCCAAAGTGTGGGGGATGTAAAAAAAAAAAAAAAAAAAAAAAGTATGGAAAGAAAAAAAAATAGCCAATGTGCTATAATTATGAAGATGAAGGAAGATGAAGTATGTTTGAGATATCGATTAGCCAATGTGCTAAGACGTGAAAAAATTATATTTATATGTTGATCGATGAAAGAAATCAAAGAGAAGGGAAATGTTGATTTGGAGGCTATAATCATTTTGGGATACATGGTTCGATTCTTTTTACAGCAAGTGATTTTGGTATTTGACTTGATTATTGTTACATTACTAATTCACCTAAATAATCCCATGCCTTATCCTTACCCTTTTTTCTTTGTGAAGATATCGACTGTGTGAATATTATAGTGACCATCCGGTTCTCGAATAATCGAATAACGCGCTAGCGATCTAAGGTATTTTATTTTAGTGACCATCCGTTGTTTGAGTAAATCAAGAATTCGTGCTAGCGATTTATTATGTTTGTACAGTAGTTATTTGAGCATATGTTGATATTAACCCTCAGCCTAACATTTCAACCCGAATAAAAGTCCTCTTTGATAAGTTTATTTATTTCTTAAATGATTTGGATTAGTTTTGATACTTGTACAAGCTTATGGTATGAAATGAAATCATGATTGAGCAATTGAGTGAAATACACCACCTACAAAAGAAACGAGTGCTGAGTGAATTATATTATTCTTTTCTTTTCGTGAGGAGCTTAGTTGTGTTATCTAGCTTGATCGAGTATTTCGTTTAAATTTCACTTATAAATAGTAAAAATCACTTTTTGATCTTTTGCTTTGGCAATAAGGAAAATTAGTGAAATTTTTGAGAATCGTGATGGTTGGCTATTGGAAAACGATTTTTCAAAAGATTACTTTGCTCGAGGGCAAGCAAAACCTAAGTGTGGGGGATTTGATAACGCTCATTTTGTACATGTTTTAGTCGCGTTATTTGTATATTATTTAGTTATATTTATGAGCATTTTGAACTTAAAAGGTATTAAGATGTGTTTAGGTCTAGGTATAAGGAAATATCGAAGAATGACGAAGAAAAGCCAAAAGATCAAGAAAATATTCAAGAAAAGCTCATCGTCAAAGATATTGATTCATGTTATGATTATTTCCGATGTACAAAAGAAGGTTGTGAAGATTTTTAATGAAAGATGGAGTCATGATTTGGTGCTTAAAAGTGTGTTAAAGATTGGAGTTTGTTGCCAACCCAAGGTTGAAATACACATGCAAACCAATTTCTCAATCCAAGGTTGAAGCTGAGATTCAAACCCAAGGTTCAAAAGCCCAACCTGAGGTTGAGCACTCATCCTAGCCGCAGGTTCAAGTTTGAACCGCAGGTTGAGATATTTCTGAGATGAAGAGTTGCATTAACTCAAGGTTTTAACTACCATAATGACTAAAGTCTGATCATTTCCTTTCTTTTATGATTATTGAAGGCTTGTGACAGTTTGTGGGGATGATTTCAAGCATAAATAAGACCCTAATCATCCCATAATCATACAACAATTACAACACTTAACACAAGAAAAGTCTTAATCACGCCTTACAACATAAGGACTTGATCATATCTTATACAAACCGAAAGAGCTTAATAATTCCTGTCATTCTTACCAAGAAGAGTTGAAGTTACTTGTTAGAAGAGGCGGAGAATTCCCTTGTTCGATTGGAGGATTTAAGGAGTGCTATAACTCTTTACATTTCTTACTCATTGTAGTCTTGCTTTGGGTAACTTTCTTTTACTTAATTATGTTGAACAATTTGATATTGAATGCAATGTTACGTTTGTTGATGGAACTTGTTATGGAGTAATTTGTGATACTTGTTTGGGAATTATGTAGACTTTCGTGTGAATGATGAATGATTAGTTGGTGAGGAAAAGTGATTGTTCTCATAAGTTTGTTTAAATATAATTCGTGTTCTAAAACTTGTCGATTAAACATTGTTGGATTTAAAGGTCGAAAGAGTTTCTAATATTGTTTAATTCCAAGAAATTGGTGCACAAATGGATTGGTACTTGATAATTGACAACTATTAGGTATTCAAGTTTTTAAATGAATTCAGGAATATTTAATAACGAGATTGGGTTGAAAAGACTCGTAAGAACTAATGTAACTAATAATCTTTTTCACACATTTGATAACACAAAGGGCTAGCATAGTGGGATGATGTAGTGGCCGAAAGGACTCACCCGTGAAACTAGTAGAAACATGGATTTTCTAGATATTACCCATTGACTAGAAAACCTTGTGAAAATTGGTATGTGCCTTCTATGTTTCACCCAAACATGTTCAAAATTCTATCACGATTGTTTATTTTTCCTAAACAAGTATTTGTTCGTTTGATTGATTGAATTCGGAATCATTGTTTGTTTGTTTGTCTATTTACAAAGTGCTTTAGAGTGTGACAATCTTTAGTACTATTTCTTGTGTTACTATCTAAATTGCTAAGTTTAAACATCGTAGTCTCTTCGGACGATCCCTATTTACCAAACACCATATTACACACGGACGAGTATACTTGCTCGTATGCGTTTGTTTAATAATCGGTAAAAAGGTGTTTTATAAATTTAAAATTTGAGTGAAATTTAGGATATAATATATATAACCGGTTTGCAACACATCAATACTATTATTGCGCAGTTAGCCTAAGCCTTGATATGTCCCCTACTGCCCGAATTTCATGAACCGTTAATTCCAGTCAAGAAGCGTGAATGTTATAAATAGATCTTTTGTGAGTAACGTCCCCGTTCGGTTTGACCGGATAGGCAAACGAGCGTATACCATATCAATGTACAAGTTTCTGGGATAAACACTTGCCAGTGCTTTTATGATTTACATGCTTCTAGAGCATGTAGACCTGTTAAAGCTTCGGTTGCATGAACTTAGTGCTAGAGTAATAAAAACATATGATTGACATTTCAATACTTAAACCAAAAAATGTTGGTCCTAAGATGTTATACTTGTTTTAACTGAAACCTATGAACTCACCAGCTTTTTGCTGACTTTTAGCATGTTTTTCTCAGGTATCTAGGTTTGTGCAAAATGTGGCAAGGAATGGCAAGGCGGCAGATTTATACTTTGACCAATGCGTTTTTGAATAATAATTAAGACTTGTTTTTGAGGGACCAGTAACTTGTAAATGAATTTTGAAATCAAATGACTGTTATATATATTGAATCATGCTAAAGAGTACGTTTTATAAATTGTGTAATTGGTTTCTCGATACCCTGTGTTATGATTTCCATTTCCGTAACACCCCATGGTATTAATTCTTCCGCAAAGTCTGATTTTGGGGGTGTTATATTTGGCCCCACTTCTGTGAGTAGTATTAAGCATAAGAGGTTCTGTCTTGTGATTACTGATGACTATAGCAGGTTTACATGGGTTTTCCTTTTAGGTTCTAAGGATGAGACACCTAGCATTCTTAAAACATTTATCACTGAGACAGAAAACCTAGTAGATAAGAAAGTAAAAGTCATTAGATGTGATAATGGGACAGAATTGAAAAATAGAGTTATGGATGATTTTTGCAAAGAAAAAGGTATTAGAAGAGAATTTAGTGTTGCTAGAACTCTTCAGCAGAATAGGGTTGCTGAGAGGAGGAATAGGACATTGATAGAAGCTGCTAGAACCATGTTAGCTGACTCTAAGTTGCCTATAACTTTTTGGGCTGAAGCAGTTAATACTGCTTGCTATGTGCAGAACAGGGTTTTGGTAGTTAAGCCTTACAATAAGACACCTTATGAGCTTTTTAGAGGTAGAACTCCTGCATTAGGATTTCTAAGACCTTTTGAGTGTCATGTGACCATTCTGAATACCTTAGACCATCTGGGCAAGTTTGATGGTAAAGCTAATGAAGGATTCTTGGTTGGATATTCTCTCAATAGCAAAGCATTTAGAGTATACAACACAAGAACTAGGAGAGTTGACGAAAACCTGCATGTGAAATTTTTGGAAAACAAAGCTAATGTTGCAGGTGAAGGTCCAAAATGGCTGTTTGATCTTGAGACACTAACCCAATCCATGAACTATGTGTCAGTTGTTGCAGGAACTAATGATTTTGCAGGTTCAGAAGCTGATGATGCAACAAATGAAGCAAGTTTGGAAAAGGAGAAAGATCAAGAACATGTGTTGATGCCAATATGGACAAGTGTGGATTCAACTTCAATGAATGATGGACCTTCTACTGATGAAGCTAAGGAAGGGATTTGTCACACCTCGCCAAGGCGGAAACGCGAGTGCAACATCATGGATATCATCACAACACATGGTGTCTAAATAGAGAATTTCTACAAGCAAATAAATAGAGCAAAGTACAGACACAAAGTGTCGTAACGATACCCCAAAAGAAAACAACCAAAAAAAATCTCCAAAGGAATCTTCATAAAAACATAAGGTACTAGTGAAAAAAATTTAAGTATCATAATCAAAATCCAACTTATTCAAATTAAAACATAAAGATAATTCATCCTCAAATGCAACTAAGTCTCGTCTAGTCGCTTCCTTCTACTTTAGCCTTAGAATGCTCATCTAAAAATGAGGCTTAAAAACGTCAACATAATGTTGGTGAGATTCACAGGTTTAAGACACACAATATCACTCAAGGCAGCCAGTACGCTGTGATTATAAAACATAGCAGGACAACAAGTATAGTTACCATATAGGCTAACATGCAATCATCAAAACCAACTAACGGGACGGAACGTGCCCACCGATCCAAATTCAATATCCACCAATAATTTGGGACGGAACGTGCCCACCGATCCAAATACCACATCACGCATAAATTGGGACGGAACGTGCCCACCGATCCAAGAATCACATTACATCACAATATCATAACATGTAGCACAAACATGATAACCACTTACACGTCCATGCATTTATTAGACACATAATCACAGTAACTTAAAAATCATAATTTACACAAGCATCATTCCCATCCCAAGTTTAAAACAAAGTAAAAATGGGACTATGAACTCACCTCAACCTTGCAGCTTCCAAATTATCAAATCACAATCTATACAAACAAAATAATATCACATTACACGTGACCAAGCTAAAAGCTATAATCCATGTAACACATATATGATGGATGTCTAAGGTTCATATAACCCACCATGGATCACCTAGACTCCATACTAACCATTACCAAGCACTTACACTCACTAAATCCCATGCATATACCTTTTCAGAACATGCAGATTTCGGGGTACTTTTACCCACATAAAATCACGGCAAAAAAAGCCCTAAAACTCACACCAAAAATTCACCATGGTCCTTCATGAGCATACAAGCTTCTCCCAGAAGGCCATGCACTAAAAACATACACAAGTACCCAATGAAAAATCAAACATGACAACTATCCAGATTCAGATCTGAACGCACACAAAAAAGTTTTGACTCTACAACCATACTTTCACAACTTATTATCGTCAAATTTTCGCGTGGAAGTCAAAGATCATATAGAACTCAATTCCCCCAGAAGGGATAACCCAAATTACACTTTCAAACCCACCATTGACCTCAATACTTTTACCCCAATTCTGTCCTGGTTTAACAGTTTTGACACCTTTAATTATAAAAATCGTTTGACTGACCTTCGGACCTCGAAATCACTCGTGGCTGGACTTTTTGGAAAGCTCTTTCTCTGAACTAAAATTTAGACTCAAAATTCGTGATCTAACTCATTTTCATCTATTAAATATAATCGAATCTCTACAGCCTTACAATTCTATCAGAACCTTAACTCATTAATTAACAAGTTTTAAACCCTAATCTCTTCACCAATCATCATAATATTAACTTCTAATGATCCTAACATGTTTTATATTAATAATTTTAAAAAAAAACTCATAAATCCTAGATCCATCATAATTTGTAATACCTGAATCATAACAATATTTAAACAATTAATTGAATACAAGTATCAAAAATTATACCTTGTTCTTGATTTTAGCTTCAAAAATAAAAACCCTAAAATTTTCTCTCCTTCTTCTCTTGGTTTGGCCGAATTTTCTCAAGGGGAGGGTTAGGGTTATTTTGATTTGTATTTACAATGTTCCATAGAAAATTCTAGATAACTTTTAATTGGTAAGTATATTAGGGATCCAATTTGGTTTTCTAATTTTCCCCTAATCCCTAAATCGGCCCCCCCCCCTATTATATATTTTTATTTTATTTTTTATTAAAATTAACTATTACACTTAAAACTTTGTACTCTTGATATTTTATAAAAAACCCATACCGAAACCTAACGTCTTACGCGACAATTCTTCGTTTTTACGACAACTCAGAAAAATTATCATTTTCAAAACAAAGTTTCCAAAAATAGAATTTCACACTCTCTGAAAATATAACTCATAAAAACTACCTCCACGTAACTTACTAACGCTCAAACACTTGAACGGAGACTTGTTATGCAACACCACAAAACACCAAAACTACACAAGTCATTTCTACACCACCAAGGTGATCAAAATGAACTTATCCCAAAAATCAATATTACTCAAATCATAATAGTATACCTCACACCATGGGATTTAGTGCCAACACACACACTTACCACACATATACCACCCATATATCCCACATAAACACATAATACACACCAAACAAAAGTTAAATAGGTTGAGACTATTAGTCAAACTAAGCTGCTAAAACCACGGTTGTTACATCATCCCCCACTTAGGGAAATCGCGTCCCGAGATTTAACAGCTCGTCTCATCAATCTTCTCAGCAAACAACTTCGGGTACTTGGACCTCATCAGATCCTCACGTTCCCAAGTAAACTCAGGACCACGCTTGGAATTCCAACGTACCTTTACCAACGCTATCTTACCACGCTTCATACTCTCGACCACTCGGTCCATAATCTCAACAGGTTCCTCGACAAAATGAAGGGTCCTATCAATCTTAATCTCATCTAATGGCACATGCAGACTAGCATCCGCCAAACATTTCTTCAGATTAGATACGTGAAATGTATCATGCACACTACTTAACTCTACAGGCAATTTCAACCGATATGCCACAAGTCCAATCCTTTCTGTAATCTCAAACGGCCCTACATATCTTGGTGCTAATTTGCCTTTCTTACTGAAACGCACAACACCTTTCCAAGGAGACACTTTCAGCATCACCAGATCACCAACTCTAAACTCTAAAGGCTTACGGCGATTATCCGCATAACTCTTTTGGTGATCTCTTGCTGCCTTAAGTCTTTCCTTAATCTGAAACACCTTATCCGTAGTCTCTTGCACTAGTTCAGGACCAATTAGTTGGCTTGTCCCAACCTCTGCCCATAGAACAGGCGATCTACACTTCCTCCCATATATCATTTCAAATGGTGCGCACCTAATACTGGAATGATAGCTGTTATTATAGGAAAACTCCGCCAAAGGTAGATGAGTATCCCAGCTTCCTCCAAAATCTATAGCACATGCTCTAAGTAAATCTTCCAAAGTTTGAATCGTTCGCTCACTTTGCCCATTCTTCTGTGGATGATAAGCTGTACTCATATCCAAACGTGTATCCAACGCCTTCTATAGCGACTGCAAGAACCGCGAGGTAAACCTACTATCGCGATCAGAGATAATCGAAATAGGCACACCATGTCTCACCACAATCTCATTAATATAAATCCTTGCCAACTTCTCCATCTTATAATCCTCACGAATGGCCAGAAAATGTGCAAACTTTGTCAGCCTGTCCACTATGACCCATATCGTGTCATGTCCATTACTTGTTCGAGGCAACTTAGTAATAAAATCCATCGTTATATCCTCCCATTTTCACTCAGGGATCGGCGGTTGTTGTAGTAATCCAGAGGGTTTCTGGTGTTCAGCCTTAACTTTCAAACAAGTCAGACACTTACTAACATACTCGGCTGTTTCCTTCTTCATTCCTGGCCACCAATAGGCATCTCTAAGATCGTAATACATCTTGTCAGATCCTGGATGAATTGAGTATCTCGTTTTATGAGCCTCGTCCATGATCAACCTTCTAACATCTCCCACCATCGGAACCCATATCCGATCCAGGAAATATAGTCCACCATCCTCCCTTTTCTCCATTTGTTGATCCAACCCACGCAGCATCTCAGCTATTGCGTTTTCATCCTTGAGGGCTTCCTCTTCTGCTACCAATATCTTCCTCTTGATTCCCGATAGCCAGGTCATGCACATAGCTCGCACACGCTTAGGCTTAATCCTTTCCTTTCTACTCAACGCATCAGCCACCACATTCGCCTTTCCAGGATGAGAGCGAATCTTACAATCATAATCACTAAACAATTCAATCCATCTTCTCTGTCGCATATTCAGCTCCTTCTGACTGAAGATATGCTGAAGACTCTTATGATCCGTATAAACAACACTCTTTGTGCCATACAGATAATGTCTCTAATTCTTGAGAGCGAACACTACCGCACCAAGCTCTAAATCATTAGTGGTGTAATTCTTCACATGAATCTTGAGTTATCGGGATGCATAAGCTATCACCTTCCCTCTCTGCATTAGCACACATCCAAAACCTTGTTTCGACGCATCACAATAGACCACAAAGTCATTTGGTCCGTCTAGAAGCGCCAGAATAGGTGCATTGCACAAATTATCCTTTAATGTCTGAAAAGCCATCTCTTGCTCCTCTCCCCAGACATACTTCTTATTCTTCTGGGTCAACAATGTGAGGGGTTTGGCAATCTTCAAAATTTTTTTGATAAATCGTCTGTAATACCCTGCCAATCCTAAAAAGGAACGTATCTCTGACGGCGTCGTAGGACCCTTCCAATTCTTAACCGCTTCAACCTTTCCAGGGTCTACATGTATACCTTCACTATTAACTACATGACCAAGAAAATGTACCTCTCTAAGGCAAAACTCGCATTTTGAAAACTTATCGTACAACTTTTCCTCCTTCAGCAACTTAAGGGCCAACTTCAAATGCTCTCCATGCTCCTTCTCAGTCTTAGGGCAGACTAATATGTCATCGATGAACACTATCACAAATTTATCCAAATAAGTCTTACAAATGCGATTCATTAGATCCATGAATACCGCAGGTGCATTTGTTAACCCAAATGGCATAACCGTAAACTCAAAGTGTCCATAACGAGTCCTAAAAGCAGTCTTCAGAATATCCTCCTCATACACTCTTAACTGATGATAACCAGAATGTAGATCTATCTTTGAAAACAATCGAGAACCTTGCAGCTGGTCAAGGAGATCATCGATTCTAAGAAGAGGATACCGATTCTTAACCGTTAACTTGTTCAATTCCCGATAGTTAATACACATCCGGAATGAACCATCCTTCTTCTTAACAAATAATACAGGTACTCCCCACGGAGAGTGACTGGGTCGGATAAACCCCTTATCCTCAAGCTCTTGCAACTTCTTGGACAACTCTTGCATCTCAGAGGGTGCTAAACGGTATGGGGATTTCGCCACAGGTGTCGCTCCAGGAATTAATTCAATACGGAATTCAACTTGACGGATTGGAGGCAACCCAGACAAGTCTTCAGGAAAGACGCCAGGAAATTCAAGAGACTTGGTGGCAACAACCAGAATGAAATATTATTTAATCGTGGAAATGCCATGTCAGGCACTCAATCCAGAAACAAGATCGGACGTTATTCCGGTTCGTCTCCATTTTAGTGAAACTCTTCCTGGAATCTCTTCTATTTTAAGTTCTTTGGCTTTTGCATTCTTAATGGATTTCAAATATGTCCCTAAGCATTCTCCTTGTATTCGAAGTATAACACCATTCTCTAAAGGTATACGAACTACCTTTTCATGGCATACAACCTCGGCCTTATGTTTAGACAACCAGCTCATCCCTATCACCACATCAAAACTCCCATGTCCGAAAGGTATCAAGTCAATCATAAACGGAATGCCCTCTAACACTATAGTACACCCACGAATAACCTTGTCAACCTCTACCTCCTTACCACTAGCTATTTCAATCACAATACTAGGTCTAAGTTCACTAGGCTCATCATTCAATAGTCTAGCAAACGAAGCAACTTAAATATCATAAAATTAGTACCAACGGATAATCGTGGTATCAGCATATGATAGGTAGAATGGAATCTTACCACCCACACACTCCCACATACAACGATTTCCCCAAACGGTTAAGAGAATACTTCTCTAACCATACAACCATCATCAACATGATATCACATAACATCTACGACAACATATAACAACAAACATCAATCAATGTAATCATGGTCACAAATCTACGTGTGTGATACCCTTATAATTATGTTCGCGACCATAGTTATAAGGCCTATTCCACACGCATACTTACTTCCAAAACCACACATCTCAATGATAACGCACATATACCACATAGCACCTAATACACAACACAATCCATGCTATCATACTTGCAAGTCCACTTGTGTTGTGACACATGTATAATTATGTTGGCCACCATAATTATCTATCCTCCCTTTCACAAGTGTACTTTCTCCTATGACCACACTTCATGCAAACAATCATCTCACATGGAACAATTCCAACGATCATGGAACAATTCCAACGTCCACTTTAACTCTATAATCAAAATCACTTGGATAAAACCGATCCAATATTCAAGAGTAATCGTGCTCCAACATGGCTCCAGACGGCAAAAGACAATATAAGAATTCCAAAACATGACACAAAACAAAAGACGTCGTATAATGGCTCAAGCTCCACTCTCGCACTTACCTCCCCACTCAGATCGGTTAAACTTACTACCTGATCCGGACTCCAGATCTGAATCCACGTCATTCCATCCTAACTCCCCTTCATCTTTACTCAACCACCCATTCCTGTTTCTTTCTTCCAATTCCGCATGATCCACAAGTACATACAACTCACGAGGTTTAGACAGAACCACCTTTCCTTCATATGAGAAGTGAGGACACTTCCCAAAGTACTTGGTAACGGCTCCATCTCCAACAGTCACCGTGGTTGCAAACCTCTCTACTTATTCTCCATCAATGTTTTCCATATACATCCCGTCCTTGTCCGAACATAGATTTATGCTAGCGGAAACTCGGATTCTGCGGTTATTCCGCTTCATCCTACCACTTCCCTTACAACGGGTAGCAAAATGATAGCCCAACGAAACTTCTTACGCGAGGGAGGTGACATACTATAATCGACGTATACAATACTAAATATAGGGGACAAAATAGTCATCCAAAAATCGCCAGAAAACAACTCGTAAATTTAGGAAAAATAATCATATAAATTATCATACTTATATATAGACCCTAAATGCATCTATATGAGGGACTCTTAGGTTATAGTCTAGGTTCAACCACCTACTTCTTTATAACCAAGGCTCTGATACAAATCTGTCACACCTCGCTAAGGCGGAAACGCGAGTGCAACATCATGGATATCATCACAACACATGGTGTCTAAATAGAGAATTTCTACATGCAAATAAATAGAGCAAAGTACAGACACAAAGTGTCGTAACGATACCCCAAAAGAAAACAACCAAAACAAATCTCCAAAGAAATCTTCATAAAAACATAAGGTACTAGTGAAAGACATTTAAGTATCATAATCAAAATCCAACTTATTCAAATTAAAACATAAAGATAATTCATCCTCAAATGCAACTAAGTCTCGTCTAGTCGCTTCCTTCTACTTTAGCCTTAGAATGCTCACCTGAAAATGATGCTTAAAAACATCAACATAATGTTGGTGAGATTCACAGGTTTAAGACACACAATATCACTCAAGGCAACCAGTTCGCTGTGATTATAAAACATAGCAGGACAACAAGTATAGTTACCATATAGGCTAACATGAAATCACCAAAACCAACTAACAGGACGGAACGTGCCCACCGATCCAAATTCAATATCCACCAATAATTTGGGACGGAACGTGCCCACCGATCCAAATGCCACATCACGCATAAATTGGGACGGAACGTGCCCACCGATCCAAGAATCACATTACATCACAATATCATAACATGTAGCACAAACATGATAACCACTTATACGTCCATGCATTTATTAGACACATAATCACAGTAACATAAAAATCATAATTTACACAAGCATCATTCTCATCCCAAGTTTAAAACAAAGTAAAAATGGGACTATGAATTCACCTCAACCTTGCAGCTTCCAAATTATCAAATCACAATCTATACGAACAAAACAATATCACATTACACGCGACCAAGCTAAAAGCTATAGTCCATGTAACACACATATGATGGATTTCTAAGGTTCATATAACCCACCATGGATCACCTAGACTCCATACTAACCATTACCAAGCACTTACACTCACTAAATCCCATGCATATACCTTTTCAGAACATGCAGATTTTGGGGTACTTTTACCCATATAAAATCACAGCAAAAGTAGCTCTAAAACTCACACCAAAAATTAACCATGGTCCTTCGTGAGCATACAAGCTTCTCCCAGAAGGCCATGCACTAAAAACATACACAAGTTAAAGATCATATAGAACTCAATTCACCCAGAAGGGCTAACCCAAATTACACATTCAAACACACCATTGACCTCAATACTTTTACCCTAATTCTGTCCCGGTTTAACAGTTTTGACACCTTTACTTATAAAAATCGTTTGACTGACCTCCGGACCTCCAAATCACTCGTGGCCGGACATTTTGGAAAGCTCTTTCTCTGAACTACAATTTAGACTCAAAATTCGTGATCTAACTCATCTCCATCTATTAAATATCATCGAATCTCTACAGCCTTACAATTCTGTCAGAACCTTAACTCATTAATTAACAAGTTTTAAACCCTAATCTCTTCTCCAATCATCATAATATTAACTACTAATGATCCTAACATGTTTTATATATTAATAATTTACAGAAAACTCATAAACCCTAGATCCATCATAATTTGTATTATATGAATCATAACAATATTTAAACAATTAATTGAATACAAGTATCAAAAATTATACCTTCTTCTTGATTTTAGCTTCAAAAATAAAAACCCTAAAATTTTCTCTCCTTCTTCTCTTGGTTTGGCCGAATTTTCTCAAAGGGAGGGTTAGGGTTGTTTTGATTTTGTATTTATAATGCTTCATAAAAAATTCTAGATAACTTTTAATTGGTAAATATATTTGGGATCCAATTTGGTTTTCTAATTTTCCCCTAATCCCTAAATCGGCCGCCCCCCCCCCTATTATATATTTTTATTTTATTTTTTATTAAAATTAACTATTACACTTAAAACCTTGTACTCTTGATATTTTATAAAAAACCCATACCGAAACCTAACGTCTTACGCGACAATTCTTCGTTTTTACGACAACTCAGAAAAATTATCATTTTCAAAACAAAGTTTCCAAAAATAGAATTTCACACTCTCTGAAAATATAACTCATAAAAACAACCTCCACGTAACTTACTAACGCTTAAACACTTGGATGGAGACTTGTTACGCAACACCACAAAACACCAAAACTACACAAGTCATTTCTACACCACCAAGGTGATCAAAATGAACTTATACCAAAAATCAATATTACTCAAATCATAATAGTATATCTCACACAAAGGGATTTAGTGCCAACACACACACTTACCACATATATACCACCCATATATCCCACATAAACACATAATACACACCAAACAAAAGTTAAATGGGTTGAGACTATTAGTCAAACTAACTTGCTAAAACCACGGTTGTTACAGGATTGAAGGTGAAAATAATGTAGATGGAACTGAGGAACAAGAGAATCAAGTTAACAGTACTAGTGATGATTGTACTGCTGAGCCCCAACTTAATAATGCTAGGCCAAATGTTGATACTGCTAGGCCAAGTGTTCATACTGTTGGCCCATCAGACTCTAATGCAGCAGATTTCTCAGAAGATAAGGTGGATATCGGCAATCTACCACCTACATATGGAGTTCCAACTACACCATACACAAGGATTCACAAAGCCCACTCCCTGGACAATGTGATTGGTGATGTGCAATCTGGAGTGAAGACAAGAAAGCAACTTATGACTTCAGATGAACAAGGGTTTCTTAGTTCTGTGTATGAATCAAAGCAGCATGAAGATTCCAACTCTTGTTTATTTGTGTGTTTCCTCTCACAAATTCAACCCAAAAATGTTCTCAAAGCCTTAGAAGATTCAAGCTGGGTAGAAGCCATGCAGGAAGAGCTTCTCCAATTCAAGATTCAGAAGGTTAGGGTTCTAGTGGACTTACCCAAGGGTATGAGGGTAATTGGCACAAAATGGGTTTTCAGGAACAAAAGGGATGAAAGGGGCATTGTGGTTAGAAACAAGGCTAGACTTGTAGCCCAAGGGTACACACAGGAAGAGGGTATAGACTATGAAGAAGTCTTTGCACCAGTAGCAAGGATTGAAGCAATTAGACTATTCTTGGCCTATGCTTCATTCATGGGATTCACAGTTTATCAAATGGATGTTAAAAGTGCCTTCTTATATGGTACTATTGAAGAGGAGGTGTATGTCTCACAACCTCCAGGTTTTATTGATCCAGAGCATCCTGATAAGGTGTACAAAGTTGTGAAGGCTCTCTATGGTTTACATCAAGCACCAAGGGCTTGGTATGAAACATTGGCCTCCTATTTGCTAGAGAATGGATTCCAAAGAGGCAAGATTGATCAGACATTGTTCATCAAGAAGCACAAAAAGGATATCTTGCCGGTACAGGTGTATGTAGATGATATTATCTTTGGATCTACAAGGAAGGAAATGTGTGTAGAGTTTGAGAAACTTATGCATGATAAGTTTCAGATGAGTTCCATGGGGGAACTTACATTCTTCTTGGGTCTGCAAGTAAAGCAATCAAGTGAAGGCATATTTATCAGCCAGGATAAATATGTGGCAGAGATTCTAAGGAAATTTCAGTTTGTTGATGCTAAAGTAGTCAGCACTCCAATTGATCCAGACAAACCATTACTCAGGGATGCTGATGGAGAATGTGTTGATGTGCACACGTATAGGTCTATGATAGGGTCCTTGATGTATCTTACATCATCAAGACCTGATATCATGTTTGCTGTATGTGCTTGTGCAAGATTTCAAGTGACTCCCATGGCTTCTCACTTAACTGCAGTCAAAAGGATCTTTAGATATCTTAAGGGTCAACCTAGGTTGGGTCTGTGGTATCCTAGGGAATCACCTTTTGACCTGGTAGCATATTCAGACAGTGATTATGTTGGTGTAAGCTTGGACAGAAAATCAACAACTAGAGGATGTCAATTCCTTGGATACAGACATATATCATGGCAGTGTAAGAAGCAAACAATTGTGGCAACTTCAACAACTGAAGCTGAATATGTTGCCGCTGCAAGTTGCTGTGGTCAAGTGCTTTGGATTCAGAATCAGCTTCTTGATTATGGGTATAATTTCATGAACAATGTCATATATATAGACAATAGTAGTACCATTTGTATCATTAAGAATCCAGTACAACACTCTAAAACAAAACACATAGAAATTAGGCATCATTTCATTAGAGACTGCAATGAGAAAAAGTTGATTCAAGTGATTAAAATTGATTCTGATCAAAACTTTGCAGATCTACTTACAAAAGCCTTTAATGTAGGAAGGTTTCAATACTTGGTAGCAAGTATTGGGATGCTTAATCCTTAAAGTTTTTCAAACTGTGTGTTTTTATACTTAAATTGCAATTGTACTGCTAGCTTTGTCATTTGGTACTGGTAGTGTATAGTTTGTACTGTTTGTACAAAATTGGTCTGTTTTATTCATACTATTAGTCATATGTTCATACTGTTATAAGGCAAGTGCTTTGCACTTTGTTTTCTTGGTTTTGGACTAACAATTGCAGGTGATAGAGTTGGAAAATCTTGTCTTGATCTTGGAAATTGAGCACAAAGGAAGTTACAAGTGCAATGTGTGAGCAAGCTAATGGTGGTTCAAGTTGCATACATAATAAGTAAATGATGGACAGAGTTTGGGAATACATTAACAAAGGTGTATATCTAAGTAAATTACTTCCTTAAAACATCTTTCTTGAGATTTCATTATGATAAGTTGTATTGTATTGATGGCTTAGTTGGTCAGATAGTAACTCATTTGAAAACTTATCCAGGATGGGGTATAACACTGACTCACTTGCTTTAACTTTTCATAAGAGTAGGTTTGCCCCTTAATGGAGAATTTTTATTTACACCATGCTTCATTGTCTTAGCCCAAAGAAAACCTCATGGGAACAGTTCAGTAGTAATATTGCTACTGCTCTCATTTGTTTGGCTACAGATAGACTTTTCAACTTTTCAAAACTTATTTTTGAAGGTATGGTGAAGAATGTTGATAGTAAATCAAAATTTTTGATGTATCCAAGATTTATCCAATATATTTTGAACAAGCATCAACTGCTTCAACACAAAACAATTTATCAAACCCCAAAGATTACTCAGAAACTTTATAGCAACATGAAAATTGCTTCAAGGGGTTATGGTGGGGAAGCAATACCTCTTTTTGATACAATGCTACAAACTCAGGGTGAAGGAGCAACAAGCCCAGTTGCCTCCCATCACACACCCACAACATCAGAAAGTTCATCATCACAACCATATTCATCAACCAATAGGACTGAATCCAGACAGGACTCTGATGTTCCTCAGCACAGAGTTCCTACTCCAACACATGTAGCAGATGAGGCTGACAATGTCAGAATAGAAAGGGCTACTTCTACTGACTCTGGCTTAGTAGCTGAGCAGGACAGAAGCAACATCAATAAGACCCAATCCATGGCAACACTAGCAGTACCTAGTACTTCCGATGGAATCCCTAGCCACATGGAAACTCAGGGTGGCTCAGAAACCCATCCTATGATGGATTATGAGTCTATGCCCCATGATTCACCTCTCCCAGGAGTTAACACACCTGGAAGTGATGAGGGCAGAGTGAAACTTAAGGAATTGATGGCTACTTGTACAAAATTGTCCAAGAGGGTGTCCAAATTGGAAGATGAACTTAGGAGCCACAAGGAGAATTTTGTAGTTGTCTACACAAAGATGGTTATGAAAGTAAAGAAGTTAGAGACAACTATTAAGAAACTCAAAGGGAAAAGATCAACAAAGATGGTGCTTTCAACCAGTTCTTCTTCTTCTAGTTCATCAAAGGAGTCAAGTTCAGATGATGGTGAGGGATCTTCCAAACAGGGGAGGAAGATTGCCCAAATTGATCAAGACCCAGAAGTTTCCTTGGTTCAAGAAGAGCATGAGACTCAGGGGAGGCAAGAAGATTAGTTTCATGATGATACTACTACTTTTGATGGAGGTACTGGTGGATTTGATGAAGGTACTGCTAGTGTTGAAGGTACTGTTAGTCTTCAAGATTTGATTGCTCAAGGTTATCAAGGTACTGCTAGTGTAGCTTACTCAAGGAAACCTAGAATTTCAAGATCAGATAAGGGAAAAGCCATCATGACAGAAGAAGAACGTTCTACTAGAAAGTTGTCCAAGAAGGAACAGACTCAACTAGCACTTGATGAAGAGCTAGCCCAAAAGTTTCATGAAGATGAATTAAGCAGGGTTGCTGAGGAAGAAAGACTAGCAGAAGAAGCAAGATTAGCTATGATTGAAAGGAAATTTCAGACAGAAGAAGATGAGAGAGCTGCTCAGATTTTAGCAGATCAGAAAATGACTGAAGAGTTACAAGCTGATGAAAGAGCAATGTACACTCCAGAAGAACAAAATCATGCTATTAGATTATTGGAAGGAGAGTTATTTCAAAGGAATGTCTAATGAAAAGATTGAAAAGGCATATTTTGAAGCTCATGCAAGAATTCAGAGATTACATGAACAGGATGGAGGAGAAGCTATTTGGAGGTTTCAAGCACCATTTAAAGAGATTACATGCAGATTATTTGATACTTGTGGTGTTCACAGGATTTCTACCAAAGATGGATTAGAAATTTATATGTTGGTGGAAAAAGATTATCCTCTCAGAGCAGCAATTTTATTAGCTTTGGTATGTTCAACACGCCAGGTTGAAAGTGATTCACAGATGGCAGATAAGTTGGTTAGAAAGATATTCTATCTTGCAGAACAAAGGAAAGCTCAGATCAAGAGACTGACTATGTAGTGTTTGGAAGATCCTCACAATCCTCATTTAATTCAGAAGAAACTTGATGATTTGGGATAAATCACAAGTTTAGGGGAGGATTGTTGGGAATTAAATATTCTGAAGATTGGTACTGCGGGGGGAAATGCACTAACAGTACTAACTGCTAGTGTATAATTGAAGACTGCTCAGGAAATAACTAACAGTACAAACTGCTAGGTTAGTACTGCTAGTTATACAGAAGATACTGCTGAAGGATAACTGCTTTTGGAGATATTGTAGGAGATAAGTATGGTATACATTTTGTGTATATCCTTATTAGTTAGATTTATACGGTGAATACTTACCATGTAAAGGACTCCTTATGTCTATAAAAGGAGATCCTAGGTTAGATGAATGTACGTACGAAGTCATAGTTTTTGTTAAGGATTCAAGGTTTTGTAACCCTAGTGATAGCTAAGATCACTCGTATTATTCTCAATAATATTGAATCGTTTGTGGTTAACATTCTGTGTTCATTGTCCAATACAAAGCATTACTGTTCCATTAAACAAATCAACATCCTTCTAAGTGTGGTTAAGTAGATTCCGCATACTTAATCACATTCACTCAAAGTATCTTATACATGTTATATAGGAGTAACTTCCTAAGTGTATTATAATCCTCTCAGGGAGCATGCCGCCACAATTAAATAAGACTCTCGTCGTCCTTATTCCAAAGACGCCTGCCCAGTTTCGCCCGCCTAGCCTTTGCAACTTTATTTACAGAATCATGTCTAAAGTTCTTTCGAACTACTTGAAACCCTTAATGAGCAAAATCATCTCTCCCCAACAGTCGAATTTCATTCCCGGGCGACAAATTCAGAATTGTATGGTAGTTGCCAATGAGGCTTTCCATTATATCCGCAACAAAAATCACGGTGAACAAACTGTAATGGCTCTGAAAGTCGATCTAAACAAAGCTTTTGATAGAGTAGAATGGGATTTCTTATTTGCTGTTTTAAGAAAAATGGGTTTTGGTGATGTTTGGTGTAGTCGGGTACGTGCTTGCCTCACAACTTATGAGCTAGAGTTTATGGTGAATGGTGATTCGGTCGGGGTTATAAAACCACAGCGGGGTCTTCGCCAAGGTGATCCTATCTCACCTTATCTGTTTATTATCATTGCTGACGTCCTTTCTCGTCAAATCTCCAGAGCAATTGCCCCCTCATCTCCCACATATTTTTTGTAGATGACTCACTTTTATTTTTAAAGGCTTCACATGTTGAGTGTACTGCTCTTGTTTGCATTCTAAATTCATATTGTGAAGCTTCGGGTCAAATAGTCAACTTCCAGAAATCATCTGCCTTTTTTTCACCCAACACCCCATGTTCTCTTCGCGATGATATATGTTCAACTCTTCACGTACAACAAATGGACTCTAAAGCTAAATATTTAGGCCTTCCCCCTATTTTTGGCCAAAAGAAAACAGAGATGTTCGGTTTCTTGTTGAACAAATTGCTCCAAAAGATGCAAGGTTGGAAGCAGAAGCTTCTTTCCCAGTCAGGTAGAGAAGTTTTAATTAAGTTGGTTATTCAAGCCATTCCTACATATGCTATGCAATGCTTTCGACTTCCAACAAGCCTTTTGAATAAACTAATAGTTTATGTTCGTCGTTTCTTTTGGGGAGGTGATTCCCATGAGCAACACATCCATTGGAAAAATTGGAAAAAACTTTTAGAACCGAAGCATCAGAGAGGCTTAGGATTTCGTGATTTTGAAGCTTTTAACATGGCCCTTCTTGCTAAACAGGGGTGGAGGCTAGTTATTAATCCTGACGCTTTTTGTGGACGGATTCTAAAAGGTATATATTTTCCGAATTCTAATTTTCTTGTCGCTAAAAAAGGATCTCATCCTTCATGGCTTTGGAGTAGCTTGCTTCATGGTTGTGATTTGTTGTTACATGGTTTAAGATGGCAAGTTGGAGATGGGCAAAGTATTTCTTTCTGGACACATAAGTGGGTCCTTTTTACTAACGATTTTTATATTCGCTCAACACTCGGACCTTTCCATAATAGCAACACTGTTGCTGATTTTATTGAGAATGGAGACTGGAATGTTAGCAAGTTGCGTGAGCATATTTCGGCTACGGAAGCTGAATTGGTCTTACAAATCCCAATCTCACAAACTGGTTCTTCGGACAAACTCATTTGGCACTTTGATCCTAAGGGTCAATACACTGTTAAGGCGGGCTACAAGCATGCTATTGCATTGAAGAATACAAATGATGTGATTGGTGAATCAAGTACTAATCCATCATCAAAATTCTGGAAAGTTGTATGGAATATCCCGGTGCAACCAAAAATCAAATTATTTTTATGGGAAGCCATATCGAATTCAGTTGCCATAAAGGAGAATTAATTCAGAAGACGCTGCTCTCCTTCTCCAGCATGTTCGATATGTAACGTTTATGCCGAATCAGTAGAACATTTACTCTTTGAATGCCCATGGACAACCCGGTATGGTTCGGCTCTCCTTTATGTTTTCGACCTCCTCCACCAGGTATTAATATTTATGGTCGTATTCAAAGCTTTATTGATAACACCCATTCTGTTCAAGGTACCACTCGGGTTCTATCAGTTGTTGCAACAATTTGTTGGTTTATATGGCGATCTCGTAATAGCTTTGTATTTGATAATGTGCCTCTATCCCCGAATAACACGTTAGCTTCCATTTCTGCTCAACTTAATGATTTTCAGAAGTTTGTTACCTGTAACACCCCAACCCGACAAGGGTAGAAGTGTCACATTTATGGTGACATATCAAAGCAAGTATAAACATATGACTTGAATAATACAAATGAGTTTCAATGGTTACAATGGAAAATCTGAAACTACAAGGTTACAAACGAGATATGCGATAATTACTAGGTCTGAATATAACTCTTCTGATCATCTCTAATCCAATTAGCTAATAAGGTCTTCTAAGTCCAAGGTACTCTCCACTCATACCCAGCTTCCAAACTAAAACCTGCCGCGGGAAAAGAAACGCGGCTGAGCTACGAGAGCTCAGTGAACAGATATAACGGTAACAAGCAATAAAGGTAAAGTAATGAAGTAAAATGAATGAATACCAGGTGTAACAAGAGTCAGGAATAGGAACATACAGGTTATACAGATATAACAGGATTATACTTAGTTACAGTAGACAGGTGTAAAGGTGTAATCCATAATCCCACCACATGCCCAGATCAGATCATGTCAAGTCAAATGTTAAGTCATGTATTAGGTTACAGGGTAACAGTAATAATGATGGTGAGTAAAGGTTATAAAGTTATAAGGTCACAAGGTGCAGGGTAACAGAAATCCTCTACGAGCCCAGAAACAGTAATCAGTAATCAGTATCATAACTCCATGCAGAGAGAAGTCCTCTCACTAATCCCAGAAATCAGATAATGGAGTAGCTAGCTCCCAGAGTGTGAAAGACGTGTATCGCACACACCATCAGTCACCAAAAATCAGTAATCAGTAATCAGTAATCAGAAATCAGAATAGTTCTAGGATGCATCCATGCGCCCCTGGTGGCCATATACCTCCCAACACACCAAATAAAATACAGAAAAGGGATGGAACAGGTCATCACTCTCCTGCCCTAGAGTCATGCCATCGGTGCATCAATGACATGGTCATGAAACCCTCATGACTAGTTATGGCTCGTAGTATGAAACTGTGGGTCAAGGTCAAGTATTATGTATCCAGTATTTAATTTAGTTTCATAAGTCAATTTCCATTTCAGAATATCAGAGTTCATAATCAGAGGTTCATATCAGAGGTTCAATATCAGAAAGGTCATAAATCAGAAATGTTTAATATCAGAAAGGTTCATAACAGAAAGGTCATGTATCAGAAAGGTTCAGTATCAAAAAGATTCAGTACTATAAAGGTCATGTCAAAGGTTCATAATATCATGAAAGAAACAAGAAAGGTTCACAGAATCAAAGAACATGGCAGTGAATCAGAAATCAGAAATGAGACGAAGGCACCTTACTAAAGAAGGGCAGAATATCTGTACCTTATTACCCAAATAGCAGAATCACAGAATAAGACAGTGACAAGCAACCAATCACTCCTTCTTCACACCTAGAGGAGTAAAGACATAATTACTAATGATCCCACTTTCCATATTAAGTGACTTTATATTTTTAGCAGGTTTCCATAATTAGTAAGATTTAAGTATTATGATTTAGTTAAGTCATTAATTTAGTATCATTATGGAATTAGGGTTGATTTTAGTAAGTTATAAAAGTTTAGGGTTAAATATGACAAGTTTACATAGTTTAGGGTTTTAATTGTAAATATATCATGTTAAGGGTCTAAAATGAAAATATCATAAGTTACTCATGTAAATACATCCTTTATTCAGAATTACCTCTTTGATCCATAAGATTTCATATTTTACACTTTACACCCTTTATTTATCAAAGTTACAAAATAAACCCTATAGTTACATAATTTACAATTTAACCCTTATAATATCCTTAATTACACCACTAATCCTTATATTTAATCATTTACAGAATATACCTTCCAAATTAATGTGTGGTACGAAATAACCCTTTAGTTTCACTTAATTACACATTTAGTCCCCTTAGTTTACAAAACTTATATGTTAAATCATAAATTCATAACAATTACATATTAGGCCATTAAATTACCAAAATTACACATTACCCCTTGAATATATTCTATTACTCAAAACAACCTTAAATTTCCAGAAATTACATTTTTAGTCCCTTGATTTAAATTAATTTCAATTCGGAAATATAATTTTATATATTTACTCTTTAAACCTCTTAATTTCAAAACTAACACACATGGCCCTTATTTTATATTTTTACATGATTAGTCCCTGATTATAACACCTTACAAAAATATCCCATGAGTTTTAAAATTTACACAACACCCCCTTATATTTTTTTATTTACAATTCGGTAAATAACAAAACAACACAAAACCCTAATATCAATTCCAAATCATTACCCCATGATTACTAACAACCTTAAACAATCATTAATAATCAGATTTCATGTCATGAACCCTAACCCTAATCGATTACATTAGGGTTTCATTTTATTTTCTTTCTTTTCTTTAATTTCCAATAAATCCGGTTATACAATTAATTCACCACGACATTTTTAAGCTTCCAAAACTCGAACCACTATTTTTCCCAGATAATATGGATCGTGTATAGCTCAGGAAAATTAAGCCTCACACCCAGAAAATTCGAACACAATTATTTAGAGTTTTAACACGTTTTTAAGATTTAAATCTCAAATAATTCGAAGTGCATGCATGGTTCGATTCTATCACTTTATTTAGACCTTAAATGATGCAAGAGATGTGAGAAAAATACCAGACAAGATTTAGGACGTGTAGAACAGGTTGCACGAATTTAGTTCTCTCGGCTAGAATAAAAACGACACCAAAATTCTCCACGAGCACAAACGCGACCAATAAAACTTGGAATCATTTTTCACAGAGTAGATATGATGTGAGGAACACAAGAAAAATGGAGAATGAATTTTACATGGATCGAATGAATTAAATTGGAATTGTTACCTTACGTGTGGAATAAAGGAGGAAAATTCGACAACACTTAATCCAGGCCTCCACAAATCGAAACACTATTTTTCTAGGCTCCCTAACACTAGAATGAACTCAGGAAAAATGCTCTATGACCTCCAGAAAAATCGAGTGAATTATGGTGGATTTTAGGGTTAATCGGTTTTGTGAAAAAGGAATAAAATGATAGAATAAGTTATATGGGAAACTTGAGCCGATCAAGGAGGGGGATGAGGCCCTAAAATCGGCCAAATCATGGGACCAAATCAACATTTTAATTTTGATTGAGTATTTTATCTTGATATATATCCATAATTAATATCTTTTTAATTTAATTTTTAAATAACTTATACCTAATTTTCGGTACTTATGAATTTTAGGGAGTCCAAATATTTTTAAGTCATGTACAAATATTTAAATGATGCCTTATAATTATTTTGTTGCATATATGGTTTAATTTCAAAGGTTTTATAATTTAATTGTTATTTATATAAGCTTTAATTAAATATTAAAATTGTAAGGGCATTTTAGTCTTTTTACATGTTCTAGATTTTCAGGTATTACATTACCTCTCCATCTACCATGAGTGCTTCCTCAGCGGCTACTAACCTTAATTCCACACCACATTCTTCTCCACAGTGGATACCCCCCCACCCCCCGCCCCCGGCTTCTTGGTGAAGTTAAATTGTGATGCTGCTTTCAAGAATTTTAATGACGCTTTTGGAATTGTTGTTCGTGATTCTACAGGTTATCTTCGTTATGTCTTCGGTAATCCTTGCCATGTCGTATCTCCCCTCCATGCCGAGATAATAGCGGTACACTATGCTTGCTCACTAGCATTTAATCGAGGATGGTTTAATGCTACTGTGGAATCTGACTCCCAACTAGCTATCTTCTTATCATCTTCTGAAACACCCCTACCTTAGAATGTAGCTGCTCTTGTGGATGACATTCGCATATGGGCAAAAAATTTGCAATTATCGTTTTCTTGGGTTAATCGATAAAAGAATCAAGTAGCTCATTGGGTTGCTCGTCATGCATTTTCTACCACTTCAAAGTTTAGTTGGGATGTTTATTTTTCTCAAGAACTAACCTTGCTTGCGAGGAGTGATTTGTATGCTTAGCTTTTTCTAATGCAAGTTTCTGTTAAAAAATAAATAAATTTAAAAAATAATAATAATAATAATAATAATAATAAATTGAGATGAGATGCCAAAAACTCATTGACCATCATATGTCAATTTTATTACATTATCACATCTTTTCACATAAAGTTTGGATCAAAGGTCACAATGATACCGAACTTCTGTAATATTCAATTATATCTTCTTTCTAGAAAGTGAAAGTATTGTGTATTTTCACAGTGTTTAAAACTAATAATTTGTCCGAGTAGTATTTAGGATTTTAAAACGTTTGGTTTGTGGTTTTTACACTGTAGGTGTAGTATCAAACCATAAAACATTTGTTTGGTACAAAAAAAAGTGGGCCCAATTTTTTGTTGATTGCCAAATATTGAATCCGCTCAAAATTGGTGACTTTCATTCGGGTTTACTGCAAAATCTGACAACATGTGCCCACTTTTCAAATTTGAACCAATCAAGTAGTTTAGATTTTTTAAATTTATTATTATTTAATTATATATATGAATATAAAACTAAAATAAATTTAATAAATTAAATATGATTATATTAAATAATATATTTATCTCTCTTACTTTTTTCCTCAAACCTTTCCCCAATCTTTCAAACCATTCTCAAATCCGAATCCAATTCCAATCCCACATTACGAACCAAACGCACCGAGTAGTATTTAGTATTTTAACACGGAATATGATTTTACTTTAATACTCACTCCGTCTCAAAATTATTGTCAGGACACAAGAATCACATAGTTTAATAAAAGTGGGGCAACTTTAATTTTTAACCATTTAAATAGAATATTACCCCACTAAATTATCTAGTTTTTACTTAAAAAGAAAAGTAAGACAATTATTTTAAGACATCCTGAAAAGAAAATATATACTATAATTTTAAGACAGAGGGAGTAGCAAAAAGATAAATATACTGAAGTGAATGATTATAAAGATCATAATAATTAAATCGACCCAAAATCAATATTGATTCTATAGAATATATAATGATTCTTTTTGTTTATCGGTTTAGTCGATTTCTTAAAATATTGTTAACTTGGAGGAATGGGAGTCAAATATAAACTAGGGGTGCGTTTGGTAATTAAATAGATGAGTTAGTTTTAATTAATCAAGTTGTACAATGTAAATTAATAGAGGACTACTGGTATAGTCAGCAACATGTGTTTTAGATTAGGATACCCTTTGGGAACAGAAAGAATGCGAGCCTTTGAAATCATTTTTTTATGTATTATATTTTCCTTGGGTACGTCGTTACAAGGTATAAAAGGATCTTATGCGACACTCTCCTTGAAAAAAATGTAATTGTAATTTGTTAGATTTCTACGGTTTGAAGGGTTTTTTTTTTTTTTTTTTTTTTTTTTTTGAACGGCTTGTTAGTTGTTAGTGGTTCAGGTAACAGTGACATCCAATTTGTTAAGATTTCTACAGTTTGAAGGTTTTTTTTTTTTTTTTTTTTTTTGAACAGCTTGTTAGTTGTTAGTGGTTCAGGTAGCAATGACATCCAATTGGGCAGTATGCTGACCCTAAACTCCGCCTGTACTTTCTCTTATTCCGCCTGAAAGGGTAAAAGTCTCGGATGAGACTCGAATTTGAGACCTCCCCTAAAGCTCCCCCTAAGCCCATAAGAAATCTTAGTGGCCAACTTAGCTAGCCTAGTTGGTTACGGTTTGAAGTATTTTAAGTCTAACAAATAAGCCCAGATTCTATTTTAAATCTCAAGTCTAATAAATAAGCCTAACTAAAGATTCTATTTTAAAATTAATTGGTGATAGAAGTAGGCCCCTTAAAATCAAATCATCAATGTCTTCCATTTCAATTATAGCCGCGATCTCATCTTTTTTTTCATACCGTCGAACTTTACCATTGGAACCCACCACCTTTTACCGACTTTCTTTTTGTACAAGGTTGACTGGGATCCACTAATACCTTCGAACCGGGTTGTAACCGAGGGAACACCATCCACATCATCATTGAGCCCAAGAGCAGCTCTGAAACCATTTGTTAAGATTCCTACGACCCAACATCTCACCCATTCCGGTATATAATCTCAATTGAGGTTTTATTCTAAAACCAATTGGTGATAGAAGAATTAGTCCACCAAACTTATATTTTTACTTTGAGATTATAGTTTTACAGATGTGAGATTGGGTTTGTACACCATACATAATTCATTAATTTGTTGGAAGTTATATTTACCGCATATATTGTACGTACAGAGAACTAACCTCCGAATTAATCTTGTTACTTATTTACATGGGTGCAATGCGTCTTCAAAAGCTTTCTATCGAGCCGGCTTTTATTTCAATATATTTTCAAGTTGAAAAATATATATATATATATTCCTTTTTATTGCACACCTCCTTGGTGGTCACTCGAATTCACGCGAATAGATTGCAAACACATGACTTTTATTTATGTTGTATAACAAGGTTTCCAGCCCGCGCGTTTCGACGAAGTGCTAGCACACAATAGCGTTGAGACAGTTGGATCTGTAAACGATAATAGTATAAACGCCGGAACCGACAAATTTTTTCTCACTCGAGATCGGCTTACTTACGTAGGTTATTATTATTATTATTATTATTATTATTATTATTATTATTATTATTTTGACGTGAGAGTATCTTCCTAAGCAATTTTTCTTAGAAAACCTTTAATTATTGTTGATACGCCGAAGCCAACGACATTACTCTTTAGTAATTCGGTTTTCGAACACCATGGCCAAACCATCCTCCGAGTATTTACTTCGGTTTTGTGCAACATGATGGACCACAGGCTTCCGTCGCTCGCGACATAGTATCAAAAACACGATAGTTCATAATTAAGTCTTAGTAACTAAGATGAAAAGTCGGATCATCATCACGACTTAATTCTCCAAACCCAAGCTGCATATCCACATCCCAAAAGAAAACATCCAAACACGAACACAACTACTTTCTTAGTAAATCGCGACAACCATTAGTCCACCATACAAACAGCAACTAAAACATATGAACAATATTTGAAACGCCCGTACACGACTATTATTTATTTATTTATTATTACTTTTTTTTTTACAAACGGAAAACATATTTCTACTTAATGAATACTCATGAAACCTTGAAATAACTTATAAACATATTCAAAACTGGACATATTCGTGAAATGTGTGGAAGCGTAGTTTTCTACAACAAACGGGCTTATCAAACTACCCTTTTTAAAAACTTGTAACTAGACAAAGTTCATACCAACACAAGCTCAACACAGAAACCAAAAGAAAATCTTCACCATCCAAAAATGGCGAAGCCAAAATCAGAAAAGTCGAGCAAACAGTCGACAAAGAGAGATACAACAAACAAAGAGGAAGAAAATTGGGAACTCACCTATGAAGTCCGAGAACACCTATTCAAAGTCCAAAGAGCTCTCAGCTTCGAAAAATTCTTGAGTTAGTGCTGAAACGTCAAATACTTGAGTTACAAAATAAGATTTTTCAATTAAAAAACAAATACTTCGACTTTTGATAACATTAAAAAGAATTATGAAAAGGAAGTTTCAAAGCTTATCGAAGAAAAAACTAATTGTAACACCCCAACCCAAAAAGGGTAGAAGTATTACGTTATGGTGACATATCAAAGCAAACATAAGCATATGACATAAATAATACAAAATGAATTTCAATGGTTAAAAGGGAAAAATATGAAGATACAAGGTTACAATGAGAAGATACAATAATTACTAAGTCTAAATATAAGCTCTTCTAGTCAACTCTAAATCCATGATAGCAATCTAAGCATAGTCTTCTAAGCCCAAAACACTCCACTCATAACCCAGCTTCCAACTAAAACCTGCCGCAGGAAAAGAAATGCGGCTGAGCTTAAAAAGCCCAGTGAACAGATATATATAATGTAACATAACGGTAAATAAGCATAAACAGCGAAAGAATAAGAATACAAAACGAAAAGCATAATCATGAAAGTTATACGAATATTAAGAAAAACAAAGAATCAAGAATGCATGAGAACTGAATAAGTAATAAATCAAGGAATGGAATGAAAATGATGAGAAGGGTCATATAAGGATGTGTCATAAGAACTCCATACATAATCCGTCAAATCAAACTAGAGCAAATACAAGTATACGAAGAGGGGAGACCTCTAAGTAAATAATAATAGCGTGAGAAGGAGTGCAAGGCACACACCACCTGATCACCATAACTACATATACATAAAACCTAGGATGCATCCATACGCTCCCTAACATAAGTATGTGTGTCAGCTCTAGACTAAGCACACATAAAAGGTTGGCCAATAGTGAATCGCGATAAAATACATATACATAAGGGGGGGGGGAACGTCGTAGATCTATCACACCTCTACGGGGGTGTCATGTCTAAGGTGCCATCAAAGACATAGTCCTAGTACCTCTAGAACTAGTTAAGCTCAGGCACGAAATATCATATCATACAAAATCAAAACTAGCATGGCAAGAGAAACGAGAAAGTAACTCAAATAAGCATGGCAAACACATAAGCATAGTATGGCAGAGACATTTAAATAAATGTCAGAATGGATCATAGGAATGACAATCATACAATGAAAGTCATGAATCAACTAAGGGAATCATAACAAGGTCAAAAGTCAAGTCATCAAAGTATCATAGGTTCATCGTCAAAGGTTCATAATCAAAGGTTCATAATCAAATGGTTTATTTAAAGAAATCTTTATCAAATGGTTTTCATAAAAATGATCTTTAATAACGGTTTTCGTAAAAGAAGTCTTTAAAATTAGTTTCCATAAAGGCTAGTAGAATTTCATGTAAAAGTGGTATCGCAAGTAAACATCGTTTAAAATAGTTTTTCTCAAAACATTTCCATGATATAATTAAGAAAGGTTTTCATAACTACTCACCAAAATCAAATGAACCTTCTAATTGTAAGGTGATTCGAATACTAATATAACAGGGTAACGAACAAATTTTATCAAGTTTTATATCACAAGGATCATAATGAACGAATGTCAAATGGATCATGAAGAACGAATCAAAGTATGAGGGAACATAACAATTGCATAGGGAATCCTAATAAATCAAGATAAGAAGGTCATGAGAACGAAAGCACCCTTACTAAAAAGGGTAGAATATCTGTACCTTAAACCGCCAGGGAAACACACACTAAAAACATAAGGATCGGAATAAACTCCTTCTTCAGCGAATCTACACGAATTATAAGTTTACTTATAAGTTTCATAGTTTTCTTAATCATATAGGTTTCATTTTAGTTTTCATTCCATTTTAGGTAACTTTCCATATTTAGCAACTTTCCAAAAATAGCAAGTTTCCATATTTAGTAACTTTCCAAAAATAGTAAGTTTCCGTATTTAGTAATTAACATTCCCGATTATCAATTTAAGATATTAAAGATGGCCATATTAGTAACTTAAGGTTCATAACGTCTTTTACATAAGTTTAGGGTTCATAATGTAGTTTTCATAAGTTTAAGGTTCATTATGCATTTGTAACAAGTTTAGGGATTTAGTGTCATTATGGTAAGATTAAGGTGTAAAATGTAAATATTATCAAGTTACATGTTTTCACAAGTTAAGTCCTTTTGTTTTAAAAGAATGACCATATAACCCTTTGGTTTTGGAAAATAAGCACATGACACTTTTAAAACTTTTTAACCCTTAACAGTCTTTTATACATACGAATTTAACACGTTTCAAATAATTTATGAATCACATTAATACTTCGAAATAAAATCTATAAAAATTCACACACGTTCCACAATTTCTTAAATATTTTATTCAATTTTTCCATATTTTATTAAGTTGTATAGGTACAAATTAAAAATCTATTTCTATAACATGTTCCAGAATCGTATCTGATGAAACACCCAAAAAGTTTTTACTTTGTTACCCACCCAGATAAATTTATCAAAATCTACAAAAATTCCAGTTATTACTAGACATATAGAATATGACTCAGTTCAAAGGAAACCTTCTAATTCGACGCGGTTTGAAAATTAAAAATCATAAACACGGACTATTTTTCCAGACATACGAATTCGATTTGGCACTTAATTTTCTAAAAATCAAAAGGGTGCCTTCCCGACCTCTAAAAATCTCAAGATTAATTTTTCTAGATAGCTATTTCATTGAACTTAATTTTAGACTCCAAAAACTCCCAGAAACATGTTCATATCATTTTTATACAATCGATTTAAGTAGGACAATTTTTTCTGGATAGCACTGTTTCATGATTTTATGCAAATATTTAGGGTTTTTACATTCCAATCTTTATTCTTTTGATACAAAGCGATTATGGTTGGTTTAGGACAGATCTAGGTCGACCCTAACAAGGTTTTAACCTGTGTTTAATGGTTTGAATCAAAACAGTAGCTATAGTTCGAGATATAGTGTTTCCATATTCATGATTTTATGTGGTCACAAGTTATGATTTCATGTATCTTCTCTTATTATCTTATGTGTATAAAATGACAAGGACAACAAGAATCAAACAAGGAGATATTGACTTGAACAAGGATTGATACAATTACCCTTGATGCGAGATCAATGAGGATGAACAATATGGGTCGAACACCACAGAATTTGCAGCCGAAAACCCTAGCTAAAAGCCTTCGAATGGACTGCTCAAAGAACCACGATCGACCACCACTTCGAGCTGTTGAAACACCACTATCAAACCACCAAGAGAAGCACCAAAGAACACCTTTTGCTGCTGTGTTTATGTCGAACAAGAGAGGAGAAAGAGTAGCAGCCGAAACTTGTTGTTTTCAGGGTTTTCAAAGGCCACAAATAACCGGCTTATAGAAAAAAATGGGAACCGACTATTTTGAGGAGGGTATGGGCCAATATTTTTTTGGTAATTTCAAAGATTAAGGCCCAAGGACTTGCACTAATGTGATAAAAGAATTTCGGCCCAAAGAACACAACTAAATAAAAAGAAAAACTTGCGAATGTTTTATTAGTTTCGACCCACATGAACTTTCTTAAATGTGCCATACTCTGATTTATAAGTTCTCGTATCATGTCGTATTTACTTTAGGTTATATGTTCATATCATATAGTTTGGAGTCATAACATGTTGTATAACTCAAGTTTTAATTTATAGCGTATTTCAATAGTTCTTAAAATTTCAAATTCAGAGGGTATTTTGGTCATTTCAGATTGTGGTAATTTTGGGGTTTTACAATTCTTCCCCTCTAAAAGAAAATTTTCGTCCTCGAAAATTGAAGTGAAACGAAACGGAAGTACAAAGGACCAGGAACGGAAATGCGAATGACTGATTTCTCATGACTCTATCTTGTTAACCAAGAATAGCTTCGGTTCCTTCAGAAAGGACATACCATACTGAATCTAGATCAAAAGAATAATATACCAACGTAATAGATAATGATCGTATTCTCTCGGGAGAGATACAGGAAATACGTAGGATTTGACGGGTATGCCGTCCATATAATTTGATTAGACAAACCAGATGAGAACGTACAGAAAATAGATTGTCGATAACATCAACCGGCAGGAAGCCTTACAACAGTATCTAAGATTTTTATTGGAAGCGCAGAGGTCAGCAAAATGCGTGTCGAGAATCCAAACGTATCAAATCGTACAATGGTGAAAGCAGATTACGCGTATAGGTAGAATGAACCTTAAGTCTCACTAGCGCAACAATCGTCACACAGCTTATCAAAATTCTAAGGCTCCTAAAGCACTCCTCGAAATATCCTATGCCCACAACAAGTGCACGTTATATGATGTAAATATTATCACGTTGGCCAGACGTCATAATACTGACATCATATAAATATGCCCTCATGATGGTCATACTTTACCTCAAGTCGTGAACAAAACAACTTATCTTAATCCACCTAGTCCTTCTACGGTCTCAGAGGTCATCAAAATCAAACATCATAACTAAGAGGAGAACGAAACTACTCGAAAGGGTAACGGAAATCCAAGAATGTCAATCGAAAATAAGGTACGTCGTTAATAGCGTCAGGTCTTCCACAATTCATCATAGTTCTCATAACAAAACCATCGCATAACGAACACAGAATGGAATTTCTAATAGGGAACATAACTCGTTCGAAGGATTTTATCATCAGGTAACGGAAATTTAAGTAGGTTGAGAGGAAGTGAATTACGTCATCCATAGCTTCATCCTTCACAGAATCAACTCTTCCAACCACAAACGTTTGCTTCAAAATTTTCATCCATTCAAGTACATGATCTTAAACCTCTTCCAAATCTAAGCAGTCTGTCTACGTCTGTCCATATGATCATAGGGTGGAAAGGAATTATAAACTTGAGTCTGGTCCCTCAAGCCTTCGGCACCTCTTCTGGACACTGTGGTGTGGTAACGTGGATTCCTTCTTGTATGCTTCTTCCATGGTAACGCCGGTCACGAACATCTTCTACTACTCTTCTACAAGGTTCCTAACTCTAACAATGGTCTTTAGTCTTGGTCCTTTCTGTGGAAAACTCTGTCATCGCAAGATACCTGGTAGTGTTGTCTGCAACAATCTTCGAACGCCAATCAAACCTATTCCTCCAGAACACAGGGGTCATTCTACTCAATACGAAAATGATCTATATATTCCTCCTTCGACTCTGAGCACAAACACACTGTCGTACTATGACAATTGTCCAACTACTCGTGAAAACATGATTCTTTTAGCCAATACAATTGGCATCATTTAAAACTCATAATGATCACAACGAGTACGAAAGCAGCTTCATGAATCATCTCAGGGAGACTTCATATCTACTTCACATCACCTATCTTCCTTTTCACGGATAACACTGAAATGCTTCACGGAGGTTACTCTCAGTTAGTCATCCCCCTTCTTAGAAGTTCTTGCGGTTGCTTCTTCAGTCCTTCAAACATTAAATGAGGCCGTCTGATACGGAGTTTCAAAAATAGAACAAATCAATCATTGATACGCAGAAATGGATAGTGAGTATAGATAGGGATACGGTTAAATTCACGATAGTCGATACGTCGCGGCATACTTCCCTCTTTCTTCTTCATAAACCAACAGGAGCATCCAAAGATAAACGCTGAGGTGAACAAAATCATATTCCATCAGTTCCTTCAATCTCTCAACTTCTAGGGAATCATAGTTTCATCAACTGAGATCAGTTCAATGCTAACTCTACTTCCCAAGCAGGAGGGAATCCCAAAAGGTTCATCAGAAAACACCGGAAAAATTTCGTACAACAAATACTTCCAATGTCGGAGCTTCTAAGGGTGGATACTAATAGGTGTCAGGAGAACTTGACAACCTAATGAGATCGGAATATGTGCTTTCATAGCAACATTAATCTTAACAGATTTAAGCGGTTGAGAGTCATCATAACAAAAGTAGGGTGAAAAATAGATTGCTAAAAGTCTTATATCAGATATGGTAGTCTTTCGTAGCTTTATGAAGAGCCAGCCAATCCATAACCAAAGGACCTCAAAATAAAGTATATCAAAAGTAAATGGATTCGTAGATCGAATACGGTCGTCAAGCCAGATGGGTAGTTCAGTTGTCAGAGTCAAATACATGGTTCATCAAAGTATTGAGATAGATAGACGAACAGTTCAAAGTGTCGGAATTTTGTTTCGCTTCTTAGCATAGGTGGCAGATAGGGTGTGTATCATTGATAATACGAACATCGTAAAACCGTCAAAAGTGAGATTGTATGGAATATTGTCTATCAGCATCATCATGCTTAGTTAACAATTTCGTACTGAGATAGTATTTGCACCATATCCTTCCACAGGAACTGGTTGGCAGGCAAGGTTCAATCATTCAAAGGGAGGGAACAAAACTTCTTATATTCGTGGTGGATAATTGTCATGGTTCTCATAGGAGTAGTAATGGGTTACGCAGGACTGAGTAGTATCAGATGATACACTTCATATCCGTCATGAGTAATGAATTCGTAGAATGTGTCAAACACATTATGGTTGAATGACCATATGAATGGTCGGAAATGTATCAAACTGTTTATCAAACAGATCAGAAGTGGAGACCAAAATCAGGAAGTGAAACTTAAATGGTGCAAGGTATCTATATAGTTTTTGAGGAATTCCAAACTTACTTGGTTACTAGGCTTATGTTGCAAAACTTTCTAGCTTTTGAAACAACTGTTCTTATAAGGCTTAGCTAAAGGCAAAGGCATGAATCAGAGTGATGCGGAAGCAATGTTACTTACATAGATGTCCTAGTCTACCCATTCCTCACCGGTAATAACTTAAGTTCCTATGGCGAAATCCTAAAGCAAATTCTCAAAGGTTGTCTTATGAGCGCCTATAGTGGAAACTTAATGGTCCAAACTTCACAGGCCAAGGGTAAATGTATTACGAGTCGCAGCCTGTCTCTTATACCATAATTGTAACACCCCAACCCGAAAAGGGTAGAAGTATTACGTTATGGTGACATATCAAAGCAAACATAAGCATATGACATAAATAATACAAAATGAATTTCAATGGTTAAAAGGGAAAAATCTAAAGATACAAGGTTACAATGAGAAGATACAATAATTACTAAGTCTAAATATAAGCTCTTCTAGTCAACTCTAAATCCATGATAGAAATCTAAGCATAGTCTTCTAAGCCCAAAACACTCCACTCATAACCCAGCTTCCAACTAAAACCTGCCGCTGGAAAAGAAATGCGGCTGAGCTTAAAAAGCCCAGTGAACAGATATATATAACGTAACATAACGGTAAATAAGCATAAACAGCGAAAGAATAAGAATACAAAACGAAAAGCATAATCATGAAAGTTATACGAATATTAAGGAAAACAAATAATCAAGAATGCATGAGAACTGAATAAGTAATAAATCAAGGAATGGAATGAAAATGATGAGAAGGGTCATATAAGGATGTGCCATAAGAACTCCATACATAATCCGTCAAATCAAACTAGAGCAAATACAAGTATACGAAGAGGGGAGACCTCTAAGTAAATAATAATAGCGTGAGAAGGAGTGCAAGGCACACACCACCTGATCACCATAACTACATATACATAAAACCTAGGATGCATCCATACGCTCCCTAACATAAGTATGTGTGTCAGCTCTAGACTAAGCACACATAAAAGGTTGGCCAATAGTGAATCGCGATAAAATACATATACATAGGGGGGGGGAACGCCGTAGATCTATCACACCTCTACGGGGGTGTCATGTCTAAGGTGCCATCAAAGACATAGTCCTAGTACCTCTAGAACTAGTTAAGCTCAGGCACGAAATATCATATCATACAAAATCAAAACTAGCATGGCAAGAGAAACGAGAAAGTAACTCAAATAAACATGGCAAACACATAAGCATAGTATGGCAGAGACATTTAAATAAATGTCAGAATGGATCATAGGAATGACAATCATACAATGAAAGTCATGAATCAACTAAGGGAATCATAACAAGGTCAAAAGTCAAGTCATCAAAGTATCATAGGTTCATCGTCAAAGGTTCATAATCAAATGGTTTATTTAAAGAAATCTTTATCAAATGGTTTTCATAAAAATGATCTTTAATAACGGTTTTCGTAAAAGTAGTCTTTAAAATTAGTTTCCATAAAGGCTAGTAGAATTTCATGTAAAAGTGGTATCGCAAGTAAACATCATTTAAAATAGTTTTTCTCAAAACATTTCCATGATATAATTAAGAAAGGTTTTCATAACTAGTCACCAAAATCAAATGAACCTTCTAATTGTAAGGTGATTCGAATACTAATATAACAGGGTAACGAACAAATTTTATCAAGTTTTATATCACAAGGATCATAATGAACGAATGTCAAATGGATCATGAAGAATGAATCAAAGTATGAGGGAACATAGCAATTGCATAGGGAATCCTAATAAATCAAGATAAGAAGGTCATGAGAACGAAAGCACCCTTACTGAAAAAGGATAGAATATCTGTACCTTAAACCGCCAGGGAAACACACACTAGAAACATAAGGATCGGAATAAACTCCTTCTTCTGCGAATCTACACGAATTATAAGTTTAGTTATAAGTTTCATAGTTTTCTTAATCATATAGGTTTCATTTTAGTTTTCATTCCATTTTAGGTAACTTTCCATATTTAGCAACTTTCCAAAAATAGCAAGTTTCCATATTTAGTAACTTTCCAAAAATAGTAAGTTTCCATATTTAGTAATTAACATTCCCGATTATCAATTTAAGATATTAAAGATGGCCATATTAGTAGCTTAAGGTTCATAACGTCTTTTACATAAGTTTAGGGTTCATAATGTAGTTTTCATAAGTTTAAGGTTCATTATGTATTTGTGACAAGTTTAGGGATTTAGTGTCATTATGGTAAGACTAGGGTGTAAAATGTAAATATTATCAAGTTACATGTTTTCACAAGTTAAATCCTTTAGTCTTAAAAGAATGACCATATAACCCTTTAGTTTTGGAAAATAAGCACATGACACTTTTAAAACCTTTTAACCCTTAACAGTCTTTTATACAAACGAATTTAACACGTTTCAAATAATTTATGAATCACATTAATACTTCGAAATAAAATCTATAAAAATCCACACACGTTCCTCAATTTCTTAAATATTTAATGAAAATTTTCCAGATTTTACTAAGTTGTATAGGTACGAATTAAAAATCCATTTCCATAACATGTTCCAGAATCGTATCTGATGAAACACCCGAAATTTTTTTACTTTGTTACCCACTCAGATAAATTTATAAAAATCTACAAAAATTCCAGTTATTACTAGACATTTAGAATATGACTCAGTGTACAAGGAAACCTTCTGATTCATCACGGTTTGAAAATTAAAAATCATAAACACGGACTATTTTTCCAGACATACGAATTCGATTTGATACTTAATTTTCTAAAAATCAAAAGGGTGCCTTCCCTACCACTAAAAATCACAAGATTAATTTTCTCAGATAGCTATTTCATTGAACATAATTTTAGACTCCAAAAACTCCCAGAAACACGTTCATATCATTTTTATACAATCGATTTAAGTTGGACAATTTTTTCTGGACAGCACTGTTTCATGATTTCATGCAAATATTTAGGGTTTTTACATTCCAATCATTATTCTTTTGATACAAAGCGATTATGGTTGGTTTAGGACAGATCTAGGTCGACCCTAACAAGGTTTTAACCTGTGTTTAATGGTTCGAATCAAAACAGTAGCTATAGTTCGAGATATAGTGTTTCCATATTCATGATTTTATGTGGTCACAAGTTATGATTTCATTTATCTTCTCTTATTATCTTATGTGTATAAAACGACAAGGACAACAAGAATCAAACAAGGAGAGATTGATGTATTCAACGATTAACAAAAGCTGAAACTAAACTTCACACTACCGATCAGACTATTCAAATTGTACACATGTTAATACCCACCAGATTCAATTTTGGATCTAAAACAGGGTCTTGGTTGTCCTAAACCATCTTATCTTGATATGGTTAAACGTATTGAACCTAGTTTGTATAATGTTGATTACATGAGACGTGATACCTTCAAAGATTACCTGTTTGTCCCTAATGATATCTCTCAAGAGGTAATTAAAAAATGTTTAAAATTTAAACAAAAGGACACCAATTTCTCCTACTTTAGTGCAGATTATGGTTTGATAAATAAGGAAAACGTTCTTTCACGAAAACCAACAAATATGGAAAAGATTTATGAAAATCCATATGATCCATAAAAATATGAGAGTTTGGCGATAAAAGTTTTTGTAATCTCAAAAATCAAATAAATTGTACGTTGGCTGTCATTCGGGGAAAACAAGAGTTTAAAATGACCGAACTTTTGAAATACAATTCTTATGAAATGAAAATCTTAAGTGAAGTCAAAAAGCTTTAAAAAACTTTTATCAAGCCTTCCATGTTTAGAGTTAACGATACATTTATTTCTTTTGAAAAGGATTTTATTTCTGAAATGGAAACAAATTTAACTTATGTCACAACTCTTGAAGATGATTATGACTTTCTCAGCCTAAACTCTGACATTCAAAAAGAATATTTCTTAAATCAAATTGAATGATTCGAACCAAAATCCTCAGTAAATAAGAACGAAATTGAAGAATCTGAAAAAGCACAAACGTTTTTGGAAGTTGAAAACCTTTTACTCAAAGAGAGTTTAAAAGAATGTTTGCGAAAGAACGTTGAGTTGAATGAGGAATTGTCTTGTCGTACTGCCAGATTTGAAAACTCTTGTGCTAAACTTGAAAAACAATCTTTAACATTTGAAGCAATCTGGCAGCGAAAAATTGAAGAAAACAACTACGACAAGCTTTCCTATGAAAGTTCTTTGAAATTAATCTTAAAAGAGAATGAGGAACTCAAATCTAAAGTGCTTGATTTGATGAAAATCAAGAATCATGAGTTTGTGAGATCAAGCCTGTTGGACAATTAAAAACTGAAAAATATTTCAAAACAACCAACTCCTATAGCTAACCAAAAACACATATCTCATATTCTTGAGCCAAAACATAAAGAGGTTTTATCTAATTCTAAAGTAATCGCTCCCGGGATGTATAAAATTGGATCTACTTCTGTTAGAGAACCATATGGTTCAAATGATATGATTCATAATGCGAAATTAGCAATAGCTAGGAAACAAGCATTACTTAGTCAAGATATACCTCTAGATGCACCAACGTGTTCTTTGACTCCTCCCCCTATAGTGAAGAAATCCAAAGAGTCAAAGAAACAAAAGAATAAGAAGCGTAAGAAACAGAAACTAGAACAACAAAAACAAATTACACAATCTCCTAACGCAGATTTGCTTTTTGATCCATGTTTAGACACTACTTGTAGCAAGGAGAGACCATATAAGATCAGTGCTTTGAAGACTAGTGCCTCTTAGACTTTGTTCATTAATGTCCGAGTAAAGGCATGTACCTTCACAAGAAATTCCAAGGACTTCCACAAATTGATGGAGAGGTATGTTGAAGTCATTTTGGTTTGTTTTGAATTGAATTGATATGAGTTCATCATCATTACTCGAGGACAAATCTAGGACAAATTTGTTCGTTAATGTCTAAGAGACAATCAAAGTTGATGGTTGCAAGTTCTTGACGAATGTTTGTGGCTTCTAGAAAGGATGGGTCAATGGTTCTACCCTCATGAAAGTAACGTTTTTCTAGAGCTTTGAAGATTTTGATTTGAGCCGAGGTAAGGCCCTTAGTCTTATGATGTTTGGGAATGTTATTGAGGGTGTCTTTGTGGTAATAGTGAGTTGCGGGAGGCATGTTTGATCCTAGATACAAAAATTTCACACTTTAGTCGAAACTAATGAGAATTTTGATATAATATTCTAGTGTGTGCCTACATGGGGACAATGTGAAGGTGCGGTTATCCCGACTCTTTTAATGCATAAAAAGAAATTCTTTAGCAATTTTGTAACAAAACGAGAGATAACCCAAACGCTCCTAATTCAATGTAGCTTCGATTGAATGTACCTGAAAATACATATTAGTTATGTACTTTTAGCATTCAAGAGACATTATGCAACTGATGTTTTAAACATAATGTTTTTATTTGTATGAACAATGTGAAAAATTATTTGTCCTAATTGTGAGAAGCTTTTTACAAAAATTTGACATGGGGTTTTTAGTAAATCATGATAATGTTTTACAAGATGCAATTCCTAACTAAGGGAAACATGATTAGTTATGTAATTTACAAATGTACTTCATGATCTACCTAAGAGAATGCATAATCCTCAAGTTTGGTTTTGTGCATAAATTAGAAGCCCTAGACTCAGAATTGAGAGAAGAAAAATAGTAAGGAAGCTTACAATGTTGATTTAAGCAGAGATTAGTTGAAGGAGATGCCTTAATTGTGAGAGTGATATGTTATGGAATGAGTTTGAGTCGTTGTGTGTTTTTAATTTGGAGAGGGAGGTGTTTGTTTTAAGCTGTTTAAAATCTGACCTAGGAACCCACGGATTGGGCGAAACCAAATTTTTGGTTCCGTCCATGCTGTCGAAGGGTTCCTTGGGACCAAAATTTGATTTGGTCAGTTTTGTCGTTTTGGTTAAATGAAGGTTTAAGCTAAGATAAAAACTACAAATTAGGTTCCATTAGTCCTAGTCCAAGTCTAAGGAGATTAAATGGTTCTTGTTTAAGAGGTTTTGTTAGAATATCGGCAATATTATCTTCTGAGGATACTTTCTCGATTGAGATGTTTCCTTTTTGTACATTGTCGCGAAGGAAATGATGTCGGATTTCAGTGTGCTTAGTTCGAGCATGTTGAACTGGATTTTTACTGAGGTCGATAGCTCCTTTGTTGTTGCAAAGAATAGAGATGTTGTTAATTTGAATTCCAGTCGACGAGATCTTGCTTCATCCAAAGAGCTTGATGACATGCTTTTCCGGCTGATACGTATTCGGCTTCGGTTGTTGAAATGGTGAGAGCCATTTGTTTCTTAGAGAACCATGAGGTGAGACAATGTCCAACAAAAGTACAAATACCACTTGTGCTTTTTCTATCAACGTAGTCACCGGCATGGTCTGAGTCGGTATACACTATGGTTTCAAAACCCGTTCCTTTGTGATACCATAATCATAGATTTCTAGTAACTTTTATGTATCTAAATATTCATTTTAATGCTTCAAGATGTGATGTCTTTGGATTTTATTGAAAGCGAGCACATAGACAAACACTAAACATAATGTCGGGTCTACTAGCCGTAAGATAAAGTAGACTACCAATCATTCCTCTATATTTAGTGTTATCTACCGAGTCACCTTCTTCATCCTTGTTATGTTTGGTTTCCGAGGACATAGGTGTTTTAATAGGTTTAGAGTCTTCAAGACTAAATTTATTAAGCATATCGTTTATGTATTTAGATTGGTTAAAGAACATTTTGTCTTCTAATTGTTTGATTTGAAGTCCTAAGAAAAAGTTTAGTTCTCCCATCATACTCATCTCAAACTTGTCGTGCATGATTTTTGAAAAATCATCACATAGCTCTTGAAAAGTTGATGCAAATATGATGTCATCCACATATATTTGGACAGTGATAATATGTGAATCCTTTATCTCTGTAAAGAGAGTGTTATCTACTAAACCCATTGTGTACTTATGTTCAATTAAGAATGTTTTAAGTCGATCATACAATGCTTTTGGTGCTTGCTTAAGTCCGTATAAAGCCTTTTTAAGTTTATAGACATGATTAGGTTTTTCAAAATCAGTGAAACCCGGAGGTTGTGCGACATATACTTCTTCATTTATAAATCCGTTCAAAAATGCACTTTTGACATCCATTTGAAAAAGTTTGAAATCATGCGCACATGCATATGCAAGTAAAATTCTAATAGACTCGAGCCTAGCAACCGGAGCAAAAGTTTCATCGTAGTCAATTCCTTCTTGTTGATTATAACCTTGTGCTACTAGCCTAGCTTTGTTTCTAGACACTACACCATTTTCAACCATTTTATTTCGAAAGACCCATTTTGTTCCAATTATAGTTTGACTTTTTGGTTGAGGAACTAATGTCCAAACATCATTTCTAACCAATCGATTTAATTCTTCTTGCATTGCTATGACCCAAGATTCATCTTTTATAGCTTCATTTATATTTTTGGGTTCAATGGTTGATACAAAACAAAAGAAGTTACTTTGATTTTGGACTTTTGATCTTAAGGTTCTTTCGTTAATTTTTCCTATGACACTATCTAATGGATGACTTTTAGACTCTTAGATATTGACAATTTCTTTATTTAATAGTTCATCTTCCTTGGCATTATCTAGATTCTCTTGGTTTTCAACAATCTGACTTTCAACTAAGTCATCATCTACCAAAGGTGATGTCTTAGAGGGAGGTGGACTTTCGTCAAATGTTACGTTTAGCGATTCCTCGACTCTTAAGGTTTCTTTGTTTAAAACAATGTAAGCTTTGCTATTTTGTGAATATCAAAGAAATACACCTTCATAAGACTTTGGATCAAATTTGGTGAGATACTCCTTTGTGTTTAAAATAAAACATTTACTACCAAAAACTTTAAAGTATCCTAGCGTAGGCTTTTTACCTCTATATAGTTCATATGGAGTTTTGTTCAAAAATGGTTGTATTAAAACTCTATTTAAAATATAGGTGGACGTGTCAACGGCGTTACACCAAAAATTTTGTGGTATGTTTTGTTCATTAAGAATTGTTCTCCTCATCTCTTGAAGAGTCTGGTTTTTACGTTCTACTACACCGTTTGACTAAGGAATACGAGGAGCTGAAAAGTTATGTGTTATGCCATTAGCATCACAAAAAGCTCCAAATTGTATTTCATTATCAAATTCACGACCATGATCCGTTCTAATTGACACAATGCGACTTCCTAGTTGTTTTTGAATTTTCTTACTATGACTTTCAAATTTATCAAAAGCTTCGTTTTTACTTTTCAAAATTTTTGTCCAAGTGTATCTTGAATAATCATCTACTGCGACCAAAGTGTAGAAGTTACCACCATAACTTTGTATAGCGGATGGACCAAATAAATCCATATGCAAAAGTTCTAGACACCTAGATGTAGACACCATACTTTTAGCCTTATGGCTACTATGAACTTGTTTTCTGATTTTGCAAGCATCACAAAAGTGTTGGTCATATTTCAACTTGGGTAAGTTCCTAACGAGTTCTTTTGATGATTGAGATTGGATGAGTCTCATATTGGCGTGGCGTAGATGTCTATGCAAAAGAGTTGAGGTATCATCTAAAGATGTGAGGCAAAGTTTATCTCTAGATGTTTCATCAATCTTTATAACATATACGTTATTTTTCCTAACTCCTTTAGCTATGGTTATTCCATCTTTTAGTATTTTACTTTCATTTTCGCTAAATAGTACGTTATACTTCTTATCACATAGTTGACTAATGCTAAGAAGATTAAATCTTAGATTATCCACATGAGAAACATTTTCAATAGAGAGTGAGTCATGAGAGATTTTACCATTTTCGATGATTTTGATTTTCAATTTGCTACCAAAAGTGACATTACCTCCGTCGTACTCTTGGTATGTTGAGAAGAGGATTTTATCTCCCATCATGTGTCTTGAGAATCCACTATCTTTGATCCACTCGTCTGGTTCCAACCCGACTTTCAAGCATACCCAAGTCACATAATAACTCAAGTATTTGGTCCCCAATATCTCATGGGTCCATTTTGGTTAAACATCCCATTTACTTGGTTCATGTATGGGAATGGTGGGTATGAGTTCCATGGCATGTAGTTAGGAGTTTGATAATGCCTTGGGAAGTTTTGATTCCAACCATTATGTTGATAGTTGGGTTGTGCATTGTAGTTGATTTTTGGAAAGGGGTGTTTGGGAATAGGTGTTTTAGGCCTCTGTTGAGTAGTTTTGGATCAATACTCATTTTTAACAAGTCCTAATCCTATTGTAACAGCTGGTTTTTATTTAGTTTCGTTTGTAATAGTGTTAGGTTTCTTTGTGATTTTAACAAACTCAGTATGAGCCGACTTACAAGCTTTCTGTTCTGCAGAGGTACCCACGGAACCAATCTTTTCCACAGGCGGAACCAAAATTTTGGTTTCGTCCGATCCGTGGGTTCATGAGATAGTTGGAACAGTTTCTTGCACTTTTTCGGCTTGTTTCTTTAGACTACTTAAATCTCCTAATTTCATAAATCCTATTCCAGTTTTATCGTATGGTAATTTCTGGATTTTCATTATTTCATCCGCACAACAAATATTTTTATCAAACTTTTTGAACTTGGAGTTTTGTTTGATAAGTGCATCCTGTGTGATTTTAAGATTCTCCAATTCAAGTCTAAGCTCTTAACATAATATACATACCTCGTCAATAGCTTTACTTTTTTCTAAATGTTTTGCTTTGTCTTTTAACTCATAAACTTCATTTTCTAAAAATTCCTTTTTGGTTTTCAAAAACTTGTTTTTGTTTATGATTTTTAACTTTAGTTCACACAGTTTGTTATATTCCTTTTGCAAGGTGTCATCACCAATAGAAGAATAAGATGAGTCAGATTGTACCTCGTTTGAGTCTTGAGCCATGAGAGCAATTTCGTCATTCTTTGGCTCCTCGTCATCATCTTCACTTCCACTCCAAGCACCACTTACAAAAGCCCTTTGATTCTTGTTTTTGGGTGGCTTGGGACAATCTCCTATTAGATGACTTGTATCTCCACATCTAAAGCACTTTCTTTCGCCTTTTCCTTTCTTTTCATCATGATCCTTTCGAAAGGATTTTTTGTCTTCTCGAGGTTGTCTTACGAACCTTCCTCGTCTTCTAAAGAACTTTTTGAAATCTCTTACGGCTATGGCATATTCATCATCTTCACTACCCGAGCTAGATTCTTCATTATCACTTGAGTCCACTCTAGCTTTCAAGGCAATGGATTTGACTTTTTCCCTTTTACCCTTAACTATCTCCGAATCCTTTTCCATTACCATTTCATGAACTTTGAGGTTTCCAATTAGCTCGTCAAGTGACATGCTTGAAAGATCTTTAGATTCTTCAATGGCCGTCACTTTTCCTCTCCACTTCGGATGGAGTGCTCTAAGAAATTTTCTGACAAAGTTCTTGCTACAAAAAGATTCATCAAGTTCTTTAAGGGAAGTAATGATAGTATTAAACCTAGCAAATTCACTATCGACGATCTCATCTTCAGGGATAACAAATTGTTCATATTGTTGAACAAGAAGATCAATTTTGTTATCCCTGACTTGTGAGTTCCCTTGATGAGTGATTATTAAATATTGCCAAATTTCTTTAGCGGTTTTACACATAAAGACTCTTTCATATTCCTTTTAGGTAAAGCATTGTAAAGCATCATTTTTGCTTCATTATTTTTAGCAATCAACTTCTTTTGCTTTTTGATCCATGTTTAGACACTAATTGCAGCAAGGAGAGACCATCTAAGATCAGTGCTTTGAAGACTAGTGCCTCTCAGACTTCCACTGCAGTAGTAGAAATATCTAGAACTTTTAAAGCTTTCAATAAAAAACGCTCTAAGCGAATGGATGACTGTAATGAAATAATTTTGCATGGATTTGTTGTTTCTAAAACCAAGTATGCTTGTTTTGATTCTGTTCCTTATATTCTGTTTCTGCAAATTATGTGCATGATGATTTGAATTGTGATAATGTGAATGCCAAAACTAACAGGAAAGCTCCCACAAATCCAAGAACACATAAGCAATAAGAAAGATGGATGTGGATCTCAACGGGTAGAATCTTTGAGTATCATGAATTATTCTCTAGATCATGCCTTAGGTGTAAACCCACTGGAAGAGTGATCAAAACCGTAGGTTATAGATGGCAACAAGTTAAGAAGAAAAGCGAACCTAGTACCACTATTCTAGAAAAATTCAACCCAGTAGGTCTGCAATTTATTCTATCTAACTACGTCAAACCACTTTATCAACGGGTTTCAAATTTTATGTTTCTTGCTTTGATGTGTAGCTTGTCCAAGTGTGTCTCTGGTACCTCGATTCGGAGTGCACCCGACATATGACAGAGAAAAAGGCACTGCTCAAGAATTTTGCGGCTAAATTTTTGGGTATAGTGTGTTTTGAAAATGATCACATTGTTAAAATCACCGGCTATGGGGATCTCATTCATGAAAAAGTCACAATTCAACGAGTCTACTTTGTCGAAGGGCTAGGTCATAATTTGTTTAGCATTGGCCAATTTTGTGACAGAGGTTTAGATGTGGCATTTAGAAAACACTCGTGTATTGTTCGTACTCTTAACGGCGTTGATATTCTCAAAGGCTCCAGGGATTTGAATCTATACCAAATTGCTCTTAAAGAAATCACCTTACCCAAACAAATCTGTTTTCTTGCAAAAGCATCATCATCATAAGCCTGGCTATGGCATCGTCGATTTTCTCATCTAAATTTTCGGACTTTAAACGACCTTGCCTGCAACAACCTAGTCAAAGGATTGCCAAAAGTTTCATTCAAGAAAGATTGTAGGCTCCCATTCTAATCAACAAACTACACATAAACATGGTGACTTGATGGTGTTCATGGTGGTGGTAGTGGTGATGGAGAGTGGTGGTGATGGATGGATGAGAGTGAGAGAAAGATGGAAGGAGTGTTTGTATTATCACACACTAGAAACGCACACAAGTACACAAACAAGTGAGACTTGTTTGCTTACATATACCCTCCAATGCCTTATGGGCTTGGGTTGGGCTTTGTTTCAATTGGGCTTGACTAAATAAGACTTAACCTATTTGGACTAGACTAGTAGCCTATTAGATTACTTCCTATAGCCCATTACTAGACTCTTACATATTACATATAAACGTTTATGTGGAAATCTAGAAGGGGGGTTGATTAGTTTTACTTTTTAAAATTAATTTACTTTGAGGACTTTATGTGAATTCACCCGATGTAAATAATAAACGACAAGTAATATGCAAGTAAAGAAAGAAACGATCAAACCACAACATGAGGGTTTATAGTGGTTCGGTCTACAAGGACTCTTTTTCCTTGCCCTACTCCACTCCTCGAGTATCCAACTCGAGAGTATCCTTCACTAATCAACAAACTCCTTTATCCGATGGAGAAAACCTTTACACGTCGCTTACACAATATTTCCAACATAAAGCTAGATGTCGAGTTCTTTTACAAGGGCGCAACCACTCCCGTCACACTACGTATTTTGAGGACTATAATACTAACCGATCACTACAGAAGTTTATGATGGTTTGGTACAAATAATGATATATGAATTAATACAATTCACACAATGACAAACAAACAAGTCTTGCAACGTTTTGTTGAAGCTTGTGAGTCTTTGAATGATGCTTTGATCTTCTTTCTACAAAAGAAGTTCACTAAAATGAATATGAATGGGTTAGTTACAGAGAATGATGAATGAGAGAATGTATGTTGTTTTTATGTATGTAAGTGATGAGTAAACAAAATGGTGTGGCTTGCTATTTATAGGCAACAAGTGCCAGCAAGCCACGGATCAGGCAAAACCAATAATTTAGTTCCGTCCTTGTAGTATTTTGGTTCCGCCGGGACCTAACATAGGATCTTCAAAATCTTTTTCAAATCTAACCAAAATATTTACCATATCAAATCTAACCAAAATATTTACCATATCTTCTAAGGATCCTATAGTGATATTGTAACACCCCAACCCGACAAGGGTAAAGATATCACAATAATGGTTTCATATCAGATTAAAACAAAGCATACATCTATAGTAATACAAGAATTCTCAAAGGTTACAAATGAAATACAGATACTATAGGGTTACAATTGAACTTCCACTAAATACTAACTCTGAAATAATAATAACTTCTAATCACTTCTAAATCCAGAACAGCTATCAGTCTTCTAAGTCCAAAGGTCTCTTCACTCATACCCAAACCCGTCATCCTGCTTATAACCTGCCGCACACGAAAAGAAAACGTGCGGCTGAGCTTAAAAAGCCCAGTGAACAGATATAACGATAATAAACAGAAATAGAGAAATGTACAGAATAACAGAAACAAGGTCAACAAATGTAGTATGGATCAAGGGATAAGTCAATGAATAAGTATAAGGAAAAGAGAAAAGGGATAGTAATCCACCACGAGCCCAGAAACAGATCATATCATATCGTAACCATAAATCTTCAAATCATATAGAGGGGAGACCTCTCAGATAATCAGATAATATGAGGGGTGTCCTCATTCTTCAAATGGAGTAGCTAGCTCCCAGATATATGTGAAAGGCGTGTATTGCACACAAGCACCAGTCACCAGACAAATCATATCAAATCATGTTAAATCCACTAAACAGAACAGATCTAGGATGCATCCATACGCCCCCCAGAACAAAATCATATTGCCATAACAGATATAATATAAAGCGCGCATAACAGAATCAGAATGGGGACGTGGCGGAACATCACTCCACCGCCCTAGAGTCATGCCATTGGTGCATCAATGACACGGACATGGAACCCCCATGCCTAGTGAAATGGCTCGGGTATCAAACTAAGAGTCAGATATCATATCATAATCAGAGTGTCATATATCAAAGGTCAAATCAGATGGTCCATAACAGATGGTTAATAACAGATATATCAGATGTGATGCCAAAGGTCCAAATCAGAGTTTACCAGATCAAGGTTCATATTTAGTAATCAAGTCAAGGTTCAGATCAAAAGTTCATTTCAAAAGTTCTATCAAAAGTCCATTTTAAACAATCCTTTTTTCATGATTTTCACAAAACGATCCTTTAAAGTGGTCTTCATACAAATAATCTTCCAAAACGGTTTTTATAAAGATAGTCTTCAAAATATAGTTTTCATAAAAGTTAGTAACATTTTATATAAAAGTAGTTTCTCATCATTTATAAACATCTTTTTAAAATGGTTTTTCTCAAAACATTTTCAAGGCATAATTATAAAAGGTCTTGATAACATAGCTTCATATCAGAGGTCATGTCAAATGGGATCAACAGAGAAGGTTCAAGCGAAAGGGAATCATAGCACTCAAATCAGAAAATTAACGGATCAGAATACGAAAGAGATCATGAGAAACCTTATAAGGAAGGTCAGAATATCTGTACCTTATACCGCAATGAAAGAATATTCAGAAACACAATCACGCCTCCTTCAAACGATATACCTGAGTTAAGAATCGTTTATTATTTACAAATCCCTTTATTCATTCAGTGACGTAACTGATTATTGCCATTAGTACTTATGGTTATTAGCTAAACTCTTAATATTATATTTACATGTTTTAGGGTTTGGTCATATCAATATAATTCCAAATGTGTCTCGATACATTAATTAACCATTTATAAAGTGGATTTTGCTTAGTGATCCTCATATATACATATATATCTCATATTAGCATAATCCAAGATTACGTAACTGACATGTAATATTCATTTTAGCTTGTTTGCGTGCGTATACCCATCCATGCGTTTTAAAATATCATAATAGGCTCATTTAGCTTCGAAGACACCTCACGTTAACAATCATGCCAGCACCATTTGTTATAATTTCATGCACCTTTGGTATTAGTTTATAAGTTTCTTTAGCGGCATTATATTAACAAAACAATATGTCAGTTTACCATCTAAAACGTTTTCAATATAGCTTACATATTATATTAGTTCATATGACTTAGATGCTTCCCTATGAATTCCCACTTAGTAGTCCTAATGCGGTCCACAAACGCACCCTAATTCCCACATATTGACCCACATGAAATCACACATTTAATTTGAGCTACTGAAATACCCCATGTTACCCTCCTACTCGACCAGAAACATAACCATATTGACTCTTGTTTACAGCCACATACAACACACCATAATGACTACATAAAATTTCACATAATCCAACCCTTTTGACAGCAAGACCCACGACTCATATGCTGAAAATAACAAATGCAACACAGTCCTTAATCACACTCACACGCATTCTCATGCACACCTACACGACCCTTCTTCCTTGCCCATTTAACGTGACCAACTCACATGAAATCCTCTTTTGAACAGCAACATACGACCCACATTTGCTCCTATTCCACCCTAGTTCATCCTTTTTGACCTTACTAAATACGGTACATTTTGACGACACAACACACCCTTCTCGTCACCCTTTTTTGAGCCACGACAAACCCCAAACGACTCAACGTTAACCAAATCTACACCCACGACTCCCGACCCCTTTTTACTCAACTTATTCACACGTTTTATCTCCCCTCCAACTGACACACATGCACCTTATTCGACTTATAATGACTCACACCTACATGATTTTATGCCACAATAAATATGTCCCTTTTCTATGTACATATTACCAGGTTATATAAACATATTTTAGGGTGCATATAAAAATCGACAAGGCCAGATTTAGAAGCGTATTCCCACAGTACATTCATGTAGCAAACAGAAAACAAGGTCGTCATTCATAAGTTCTATAATTCACGAATTTAAGTGGCGTTGATATACATGTTTTATCAGTTCATGCGACTTGTTCTCATTCTATACGGATCAAAGATTAGGTTTAGTTTTCCTTTGATTCATAACTGTGCATATAACACGAGACATAGCAGAGTCAGTTTTACTTTTTGTTCTTCAAGTCGTATATATAAAAAAAAATATAACTAGGAGGGTTTTATGAATACCTTGGCGAATCAAAGAACACAAGGACGATAAATAAGAGTTCTATAGGTCTGATGTACGAATGAAACAAGGAACCCGAAATGCACCATGCTTGAACCAAGGGCTCACGAATGAACCCCATTTCAGAGTCATTACCACCTACGATCACACCCTTCTTCAACAAACCCTCGTCGTGCCTTCTGCTTCTCGGAGAACAAAGAAAATGGATCAGCTTGTATAAGTTGTGTTTGATGTGTGTATGTGTTGTCTTTTAGATTTTTGAATGGAAATAAAATGGAATGTGATATCGTTTTTAATAAAAACGTGTAGAGTGGAGCCAGCTAGGAAAGTTGCAATTCATGAGTGTGACTGAATGGTTTATTGCTTCGTATTAGTGAGAGGAAAAAGGAGAAAAAAATGCATTATATGAAGAAGAGATTAGGAGGAGCGTGGCCTAATTTGGATATTCATAATTTGCAATTAATTGGTTTGATTTGGGAGTTAAAGATAATTGATTATATTTGTAAATGATGTCCGAGATTTTTGGTATTGAAAGCCAATTTTCACGTGTGATAAATGGTCCATTTAGGAAGATATTCTTTGTGTGCATATATATTAGAAGTGAGCTTAGATTAGTAGCTAATACTTTTAATATAACAAATAGTATATAGTTTAAGGTTAAAAATTTAAATCGTAATAAACATTAGGGTAAAATTCAAAATTAGACGTAACTTAGTATTTAAATTTCAGGGTTTTACAACTCTTCCCCTCTTAAAAAAATTTTCGTCCTCGAAAATTGAAGTTGCAAAGTTAAACAAGTCGTAGTAAACCGCAAAAGGTCGTCACAAACATTCTCACTCCCGAGGAGGTTCTTCCAAAAAGATCTTCAGACCAAAATAGTTTCTCATGACTCAAATCAAAACGAGGTGAGTTCAAATTCCTTAGAAGGAGACAAATAAGTTGATTCTGATCAAAAGGTCCATGCAACATAAAATGGACTATAGGCGAATCTTCAGAAAGCTCATATGGGATACGAACAAGATTTCAAATCAAATTGACTGAGGTCAACAGTATGCAAAACGAGAGTCCAAACTCATACGAATATCTAATGAACGAAGGCAGAGTATACGCATAGGTAGAATATACCTAAAGTCTCACTAATCACGGATAATCCAACGGAGATCAAATTCTAAACTTCTTAGGTACTCCCCAAGATATCCTATGTCCACAATGAGTGCACGTTATATGGTGTAAGTATTATCACGTTGATCAGGCGTCATAATACTAGCACCACATAATTATGCCTTCATGATGATCATACTTTATCTCAAGTCGTAGTCAAACCACCTATCTTAATCCACCTTGTACTTCTATAGTCATCAAAGGTCATAAGATCAAATGTCATAGTCAAGAGGGAAAACAAAACTATTCGTAAGAGTATCAAAATCCCAGATTGTTTAGCAGGAGTGACTTACGCCGTCACGAGCTTCAAGGGAACTTAAATCATAAGAGGATCTTATTACTATTTAACGAAATTTAAGAGGGTCAACGGAAATGAAAGTTAGTTGTCAAGGACTTCGGCCTTCATAGAATCAATTCTTCCAAACATAAAGGGTCTTGTTTCAAAATTCCGTTCATTCAAAACATCCAATTTCCTCAAGTCCGGCTAATCTGTCTTCGTCTGTTCATCAGTCGGGAAGTGAAACCAAGATCGGGAACTTGTGTCTGGTTCGTCGAGCCTCCTGCAGTTCTTCTTGGAATGTAATGGAGTAATGTGGATTTCTGGCACGATCTTTAAATCTCTCCATCATCCAGTCTACTTTCGCTCTCAATTCATCTTAGTACAACCAAGATGAATAGGGAAGTGAGACTGCATGTCTTCATCAGCTCCAGGTTCGCCATCGTGACTAGAATTTCTTCTTCTGCATCGCCAACACTTCTGTCTTGTAAGGAATGTCTTCACTCTTCAGGGTAGTCTCCATTGTCGTCAACTCCAGGTCAGGCAAAGAACACCGTTCTCTTAACAAATATCCATCCCCCAGAATGCACAAATGATCGTCAACTTTCTAACAAGATGCAAAATGATTATTTCTCGGCTCCGAATGTACTAAATAAGTCATACCATGACCATTTGCCCAAGTATTCACGAGAACACATCATTTATCAAATTCACAAAACAGTCAGGGCTTTAGCTAATACCATTAGCGTCACTAACCGTCATAGTAGACGTTTACGAATATGGAAGGAGATTTCAAGAGCAAAATCAATTCATCAGAAAGAAAACTTCGCGCTCTGAATTTAAACAAACACATAGTCGATCCAGGGTGGAGGAATATTGGCGCCTAACAGTAATACGGTTCAGCTTCCTATAATCAATACATAACTCCAGTCACCATCCTTCGTTATTGCGAACAAAACTAAAACACACCCAGAAGATACACTTAAACAAAATCACTTCCTGGTCTTCGGTTGCTGCTCTTCCCGGTCACTCAAATCAGTTTGTATGATCCGAAAGACATCTTCGCTTAAAGACTAGACAATCTCTCGGTATCATGTCAAATCTTACTTCATACTCCGGTGGAAAACTTGGTGGTCCAACAGGGATTATATTCAAGAAGTTCAGGGTGCTAAATAACGTTCAATACAAGGTTCATGTTCAGAAAACTCAAGGTGCCAAAAGGCTTCTACGATGAGGTTCATTCATTGGTGTACGAAATGGGTTCATAATTGTGAAAGTAACACACGAGTCTCCAGAGTAATAGCGATGGCAGAAAATTTAACAATCGGTAATCGTGGTAGGGAGTTCAAAAATTGTTGCAACATTAAAGGTGAGATATAGGAGGGTAGTTGTCAATATTCGACTGATCACTCAACAAATTCCTTGTCAGAATAAAAGCGAAGTTTACTATCCAAAGAAAGATGGTTCGCGAATCAAAACTTTATCATTCAATAGTGAGGGGGAAAAACATTCTTATACTCGTGGTTAAGACACCACCAGACTTCTCATGGAAACGGAGATGTTTAAGACGAACTCAGATAGGGTCAGAAGATTTATAGATTATCAAAAGCAAGTAATAGAATGTATCAAGTAGGTTATCGTCATGGAGATTCTCAGAATACCCGAAGAGACATCAAAATGATTAACAAAAGAATCAGAGATCGGAGTCGAAATCTTAAGTGTTGCAAAGCGTGAGCTTTCAATCTCCAAAAGTGCTCTCAACAAACAGGGTATAAATCAGAGTGATGCGGAAGCAATGATACTTAAACAAAAGCCTTATAGTCTACCCATTCCTCACTGGTCAAACTTAAGTTCCTATAGGGAAATCTTAAAGCAAATTCTTATAGGTTATCTTATGAGCGCTTACAGGGAAACTTAGTGGTCCTAACTTACACAGGCCAAGGGTAAATGTATTACGAATCGCAGCCTGTCGCTCTGATACCATAAATTGTAACACCCCAACCCGACAAGGGTAAAGATATCACAATAATGGTTTCATATCAGATTAAAACAAAGCATACATCTATAGTAATACAAGAATTCTCAAAGGTTACAAATGAAATACAGATACTATAGGGTTACAATTGAACTTCCACTAAATACTAACTCTGAAATAATAATAACTTCTAATCACTTCTAAATCCAGAACAGCTATCAGTCTTCTAAGTCCAAAGGTCTCTTCACTCATACCCAAACCCGTCATCCTGCTTATAACCTGCCGCACACGAAAAGAAAACGTGCGGCTGAGCTTAAAAAGCCCAGTGAACAGATATAACGATAATAAACAGAAATAGAGAAATGTACAGAATAACAGAAACAAGGTCAACAAATGTAGTATGGATCAAGGGATAAGTCAATGAATAAGTATAAGGAAAAGAGAAAAGGGATAGTAATCCACCACGAGCCCAGAAACAGATCATATCATATCGTAACCATAAATCTTCAAATCATATAGAGGGGAGACCTCTCAGATAATCAGATAATATGAGGGGTGTCCTCATTCTTCAAATGGAGTAGCTAGCTCCCAGATATATGTGAAAGGCGTGTATTGCACACAAGCACCAGTCACCAGACAAATCATATCAAATCATGTTAAATCCACTAAACAGAACAGATCTAGGATGCATCCATACGCCCCCCAGAACAAAATCATATTGGCCATAACAGATATAATATAAAGCGCGCATAACAGAATCAGAATGGGGACGTGGCGGAACATCACTCCACCGCCCTAGAGTCATGCCATTGGTGCATCAATGACACGGACATGGAACCCCCATGCCTAGTGAAATGGCTCGGGTATCAAACTAAGAGTCAGATATCATATCATAATCAGAGTGTCATATATCAAAGGTCAAATCAGATGGTCCATAACAGATGGTTAATAACAGATATATCAGATGTGATGCCAAAGGTCCAAATCAGAGTTTACCAGATCAAGGTTCATATTTAGTAATCAAGTCAAGGTTCAGATCAAAAGTTCATTTCAAAAGTTCTATCAAAAGTCCATTTTAAACAATCCTTTTTTCATGATTTTCACAAAACGATCCTTTAAAGTGGTCTTCATACAAATAATCTTCCAAAACGGTTTTTATAAAGATAGTCTTCAAAATATAGTTTTCATAAAAGTTAGTAACATTTTATATAAAAGTAGTTTCTCATCATTTATAAACATCTTTTTAAAATGGTTTTTCTCAAAACATTTTCAAGGCATAATTATAAAAGGTCTTGATAACATAGCTTCATATCAGAGGTCATGTCAAATGGGATCAACAGAGAAGGTTCAAGCGAAAGGGAATCATAGCACTCAAATCAGAAAATTAACGGATCAGAATACGAAAGAGATCATGAGAAACCTTATAAGGAAGGTCAGAATATCTGTACCTTATACCGCAATGAAAGAATATTCAGAAACACAATCACGCCTCCTTCAAACGATATACCTGAGTTAAGAATCGTTTATTATTTACAAATCCCTTTATTCATTCAGTGACGTAACTGATTATTGCCATTAGTACTTATGGTTATTAGCTAAACTCTTAATATTATATTTACATGTTTTAGGGTTTGGTCATATCAATATAATTCCAAATGTGTCTCGATACATTAATTAACCATTTATAAAGTGGATTTTGCTTAGTGATCCTCATATATACATATATATCTCATATTAGCATAATCCAAGATTACGTAACTGACATGTAATATTCATTTTAGCTTGTTTGCGTGCGTATACCCATCCATGCGTTTTAAAATATCATAATAGGCTCATTTAGCTTCGAAGACACCTCACGTTAACAATCATGCCAGCACCATTTGTTATAATTTCATGCACCTTTGGTATTAGTTTATAAGTTTCTTTAGCGGCATTATATTAACAAAACAATATGTCAGTTTACCATCTAAAACGTTTTCAATATAGCTTACATATTATATTAGTTCATATGACTTAGATGCTTCCCTATGAATTCCACTTAATAGTCCTAATGCGGTCCACAAACGCACCCTAATTCCCACATATTGACCCACATGAAATCACACATTTAATTTGAGCTACTGAAATACCCCATGTTACCCTCCTACTCGACCAGAAACATAACCATATTGACTCTTGTTTACAGCCACATACAACACACCATAATGACTACATAAAATTTCACATAATCCAACCCTTTTGACAGCAAGACCCACGACTCATATGCTGAAAATAACAAATGCAACACAGTCCTTAATCACACTCACACGCATTCTCATGCACACCTACACGACCCTTCTTCCTTGCCCATTTAACGTGACCAACTCACATGAAATCCTCTTTTGAACAGCAACATACGACCCACATTTGCTCCTATTCCACCCTAGTTCATCCTTTTTGACCTTACTAAATACGGTACATTTTGACGACACAACACACCCTTCTCGTCACCCTTTTTTGAGCCACGACAAACCCCAAACGACTCAACGTTAACCAAATCTACACCCACGACTCCCGACCCCTTTTTACTCAACTTATTCACACGTTTTATCTCCCCTCCAACTGACACACATGCACCTTATTCGACTTATAATGACTCACACCTACATGATTTTATGCCACAATAAATATGTCCCTTTTCTATGTACATATTACCAGGTTATATAAACATATTTTAGGGTGCATATAAAAATCGACAAGGCCAGATTTAGAAGCGTATTCCCACAGTACATTCATGTAGCAAACAGAAAACAAGGTCGTCATTCATAAGTTCTATAATTCACGAATTTAAGTGGCGTTGATATACATGTTTTATCAGTTCATGCGACTTGTTCTCATTCTATACGGATCAAAGATTAGGTTTAGTTTTCCTTTGATTCATAACTGTGCATATAACACGAGACATAGCAGAGTCAGTTTTACTTTTTGTTCTTCAAGTCGTATATATAAAAAAAAATATAACTAGGAGGGTTTTATGAATACCTTGGCGAATCAAAGAACACAAGGACGATAAATAAGAGTTCTATAGGTCTGATGTACGAATGAAACAAGGAACCCGAAATGCACCATGCTTGAACCAAGGGCTCACGAATGAACCCCATTTCAGAGTCATTACCACCTACGATCACACCCTTCTTCAACAAACCCTCGTCGTGCCTTCTGCTTCTCGGAGAACAAAGAAAATGGATCAGCTTGTATAAGTTGTGTTTGATGTGTGTATGTGTTGTCTTTTAGATTTTTGAATGGAAATAAAATGGAATGTGATATCGTTTTTAATAAAAACGTGTAGAGTGGAGCCAGCTAGGAAAGTTGCAATTCATGAGTGTGACTGAATGGTTTATTGCTTCGTATTAGTGAGAGGAAAAAGGAGAAAAAAATGCATTATATGAAGAAGAGATTAGGAGGAGCGTGGCCTAATTTGGATATTCATAATTTGCAATTAATTGGTTTGATTTGGGAGTTAAAGATAATTGATTATATTTGTAAATGATGTCTGAGATTTTTGGTATTGAAAGCCAATTTTTCACGTGTGATAAATGGTCCATTTAGGAAGATATTCTTTGTGTGCATATATATTAGAAGTGAGCTTAGATTAGTAGCTAATACTTTTAATATAACAAATAGTATATAGTTTAAGGTTAAAAATTTAAATCGTAATAAACATTAGGGTAAAATTCAAAATTAGACGTAACTTAGTATTTAAATTTCAGGGTCCTTTACAGTGATATGCAATCTAAGATTTACTAGAGTAGGATGATCCATGAAATGATGTAAAAATGCATTTTCATTTTGATTAAAATGTTTAGGAAAGTAAACTTCTAAAATATATGTACTAGCTAGCTAAATGATTTTGATTAAGAAGTAATTAGTTAGTTAATGAGTTACTAAAAATGTTTGATTACTTTTGTTATCATAAGACACATTATTATTGATTATAAAACATACTAATTTTACTTTGACACCTAATGTGGCACTTTATTTGTTTTTAACACCTAATTTGGCACTTTTCTTAAAATGACTAAAATGCTATATATGAACAAACAATTTGTAACTTATGTTAAAATCTATTTATGTTTAAGAAAGACTTGTAACTATATATAAAAAAGACTTAACTAGATTTATGTTTTGCTAAAATAAAGTTTATAGTTATCATTAACAAAATATAGCAAAGATCGTAAAATATAAATAACGTTTTTTAGACGATATTTGTATTAACAGTTTCATAGTTCCTAAATATAGAATGACCATCACTTCTATTAATTTCTTCTAAAAGTAATGTTAACAATCTCCCCCTAAGGGATGTCATTCTTGATTCATTCCTTAGTTGTCTTGGATGAGTTGTTGTGAATTGGTCTTCTTTACTCTTGCTCTTTGAACTTTTAACGTTGTGTAAGATGAGTCTTTCTTATTCGTTCTTTTCCATGCTTTGTGATCTCGTGATGTAGAGCTGTTGTCTTTTCTTGTTTTTCTTGCCTTGATCAATAATCTTCAAATTCTACTTTGTATTTGTCTTCTAATCATACTCATACGCCTCGTATAGCTTTGATCTCCATCCATGAGCTTTCATCATTTGCTTGGATATGTTCTTGACTTTGCTTGATTAGATCTTTGACTTTGATGATTCATTGTATTTATCTTTATGTCTTTATCTTAAACTTTCCCTGGTTTCTTGGATATGTTCTTGACTTGGTTTGATTAGATCTTCGACTTTGAATAAACGTTGTCTTTATCTTGATTTCTTTGTCTTGAACTTTTCCTGATTTGAGCTTTTGATGATGATGTTATTTGTAGTGCATGTATAAGTTTATGATGGTGAAAGATGTCGATGTAAATGGTTGTTCACGTCATGTGATGTAATCTTTTCTACCTGCATACAAAGGTTAGTTCATAATCGTGTAACTCCAATTGATTATAGTGAGCTTCTTCTTTGAGAATTCACTTCAATTGTTAACCACTAAGCTTAATTCATGAAAAATTAACGAAGCGACCTGCTGTCAGCGCTGTTTGATGTTGAAACTGGCAGGGTTTCCATTCGATCATCGTGGATTTACATAAGTAATACCACTCATGAATGTTCTGGCAAGATTACTATGATCTGCGAAGGACTCTAAAGATATACATTTTGCGTTCTTAATGTTGAACAACAAATGTAGGTTTTGGAATGTGTCCTAAGAGATTTTATAGATTGAATCTCACTTGGCTCTAGACTCAATTTGTGTGTTTTGATTTAGTGAGCGGAGGCTGGAGCAGAATGCCATCTTTTCAATATTAACAAATCTCGGAGTGAGAGGTCAATAGATTACGTGTTTATCTCTATGAGAAATGAAACAAGTATCTTTTAAGAGAAACTTGAGTGGCTGGGAAGGGTTGTGCATTGCATCACTGGGTCCATGATGTCTTGTCTTCAATATCTTAATCATCTATGTGATTATAGATAGATTATGTATTGACCCGGTTTCTGTCCTAAGTTTATGTAGGGCTATTTCTTTTCACCCTTTAATTAACTTTTATTTTTAATTCTTCAACCCTTCTTTCCCTTTTTCTCAATAACTCATTTTTTCTCATACCTAAGGGCTTCTACACTAACTAGTGGATTGTCCCTGGGTAGATCCTTCCGGCTCTGGCTGGATCATGGGATAAAACATAAACTTAACCTCCTTATATATTCATAAGCATAAGAGTTGGTTTTGGTTTGCTGAAAGTTTCACAGCCATAAATCAATTTGAAATTCGATCAATGTGTTTATGAAAAACTTGTATTGATCACACATCGAAAGTTTTCTTTTTAAAGAACTACTCCCTCTACACATGTGCTTTTGAAAAGATTTTGAAAACAATTGCTTCACGATACATGTAAGGCTCTTGTTACCACTTGTAAGTTTTTCCACATGGTGGTTTGAGTAAAAACACCTTTAAATTTGTGAATTATTCAAATAAGACTAGACTTTGCGAGACACGTTTACGTGGACTAGTTAAAGAGATACATCATCAGCTTTTAGGTGATGACTGCCTCTAATAACTAACTTGAAATTATTACCCGTCACGGTGCAAGTCTATTCGAGATAATCACATTTGAGTCGAGCTAAATGAATGTTTTAAGTTTCATATCATATCACAAATTCAAAAGATCACTTATCAATCACGTTTTTCTCCCCCCAAAAAATAGCATATCATGAAATTTTTTAATATCAACGATAATTTTTAAAAGCATTTGGAGAGTCGAACGGATTTCTAAGTATGAAAAATATGTTTAAAAGTTTATACTCCCTTTTCTTCATAAAAGCATTTTGATATAACTAACGAAATGAGTTTATCGAAAGTTTATCGTTTGAAAGTTTTGAAGAGAGTTATCTTTAAGCACAGTAAGATTTTTTGTGTTTCACACTTAGAGACTAAAAAGTTCTTTGTGTTAAACGTTTGTTTAAGAGTAGGTACTAAAGATGGATTTTTGTTTTGAAATCTTTTCTTTTGTAAAAGAATGTTTTTCAAATAGAAAATAATTTCTGTTGTTAAAAGATTGAGTTGTGTACTGATGTATACACAAGTTGTTAGATAAAAACGAGTTTTGGGTTCTAAAATCTTTTTGTTTGTTTATACTCGAACATAGTTTAAAAAAGATTTTTTCTTGAAGTACGAGTTCTAAGCTGAAATACTTAGAAGTCATTTGAATTTTGAAAAATTTAAAAGATTTTGACAATCTAAAAAATTTGAGTAAATTTTTCAAAAATTTGAGTAAATTTTTCAAAAATCAAGAAGATTTCTTTTCGTTTTTCTTTTTAGCAAAGAATGTACTAAATGAGTACAAAATTCGTTGTATTTAAGTACAAGTTACAGTCTGTCATTTAACTGAAAGTCATTTTGAAGTCATTGTTTTGAAATCTTTTTGAGGTGATATACCCGGACTTTCTTTTAAAAGATTTCACGTTGAAGTGCGAGTCATACACTGTTATATGTATATGAGTCATTAAGAAAAAGTAAAAAATAGAATAAAAGTAAAAATGAAAATATGTTTAATTTTTTGAGAATTTTTGATGTTTTTGTACTTTTGTCGTTCTCTATTGTTTTTTGATTTTTTCAAAGTTTTATATTTTTGTAGTTTGTTTTTATGGGGTTTTCAAATTTTGTATTTTGTTTTTAAAAAAATATTTACAAATAAGCGAAGTCTTTTTGTTTTTGAAAATCTTAAGATGATTCGAGAAGACTCTCTAACTTTTCTAGAGTTAGGCTTCACATTCCAATTCGATGAACTAAATACTTGAACCTTTCTTTTGGAAGGGCTTTAGTAAATAGATCCGCAAGTTGGTATTCAGTCCTCAGGAAATATAGTTCAACTGTACCTTGTTCCACATGCTCCTTGATGAAATGGTAATGAACGTTGATGTGTTTTGTACGTGAGTGTAGTACAGAATTGCATGAGATGGCGATGGCGCTCTTCGAATCACAATACATAGGTAATTTGTTGAAGTTAAAGCCATAATCTCTGAGCTGTGTGCGCATCCAAAGTGCTTGAGTACAACATGCCGATAGAGATACATACCAATTTCTGTTGTGGAAAGTGCAGTACAGTCTTGTTTCTTTGAAGACAAGCTTAATAGTTTTTCTCCCAAAAATTGAGCTCCCCCTAATGTACTTTTTGCTGTGTCTCTACAACATATATGGTCAACATCTGAAAAGGCCATGAGATCGAATCCAGATCCTTTCGGATACCAAATACTGTTAGCATTAAAGTAGAAGTTATGGTCATTCACTCAATAGGAACTTTGTAATGTGTCGTAAACGTTATAATAGTTTAAGTTAAATGGGCTATGGACTTGGTTAATCTAATATTCCATACGTTAAGTGTAAGCCTTCTTTAAGTCCATGTAAACCAAGTCCATTACCAAGCCCATCTTAAAGCCCATGAGGCATATGAGTCTATGTATAAAAACATACCTAATCATTTGTATGTGTGCTTGAGTGTGTAAGTGTGTGTTTTATGAAATATATTCTAGTTTCTTTCTCTTCTTTATCTCTATAATACATACGCCATATACTACTCTTGTACCACCATTCGTGCATCAATATTGTGTGATAAGTTACTAAATCTAAGGTCCTACAAGTGGTATCAATCGCCTAACAATGATTTAGGAGGATTTGAGTCTTGGTTTTCACCTTTTTTTCAAGCTTTTCTACTTGCATTTTTTCTTAAAAATATTTACTTTTCTTGCTTTTTTTGTGGTTTTAACACTTTTTTTTTATTACAAACTAGTGTTATAAACCTTTTGTCACAAAAAAGTTTCAAGCTTTGCTGTTAAAATTTGAGTTTTAAATTCGTACCTTTTAAGTTCTTGAAAATTTCGAATAATCTTATTCGGTCTTAAAAGTGTTAAAGTTTGCAACTTTCTTTAAGTTTTAGTATTTTTAAGCTTAGTTATACAAGAAAATCTTGGTTAGAAACATTTCTTGGTCGATTTTTAGTGTTTTGAAAAATCTAGGAAAATTTCGAATAGTTAAATCCTAAACTTTCGAATAGTGTGGTTTGACAAAATTTCGAATACCTTGAACCCTAAAGTTTCTAATAGTCAAAACTCTAAAATTTCGAATAAGCATACACGGCAGTTTCTTCAGGATTCGTGGATTACTCTGTGTTATTCTTTCTTGTATAAGCTAGAAAAACACTTCGACTTTTGGAAAAACTTCTAATTTGTACTAATTATAAAGTTGAAAATTTCGAATAGGCCTGAATATTTCGAATAGTCTGAAACTTTCGAATAAGGCAGAAAATTTCGAATAAGGTAGACAATTTCGAATAAGGCAGAAATTTTTTGAATAGGGAAAGTTTCAAATAGTGGGATTTTGTTGACTTTTTACATCTGAAAGTTGACTTTTTTTGACAAAACTTCAAACGGCTATAACTTTTGAACCGTAACTCCGTTTTCGACGTACTACCTATCAAAACGACCGTGAGACCGAGGAGAACGATCCGTTGAGAATCCAACCTTCGAGGCCCAAAAACGCTCAGAAACAAAGTTATCAACTTTTTTAAGTTTTAAGACCAAATTCTCACTACAACAAAGGAACTTTACTTTCACCAAACTCAACTCCTACTTCATTGAACCGATCAAAGATCAAAGTCATCACACATAACTTCATCAATGGTAACTCAGCAAGATATTCACGCAGCAGGTGCAGAAAACCGACCTCCCATGCTGTCAAAGGGTGGATACTCATAGTGGGCTTGTCGTATGATGCGTTATCTTAAGAGCAAACCAGGCGAAAAACTTCTTATCAATTCCATTTTGGAATGACCCTTTAAACCACGACAAGTCCCAGACCCTGGAGATCCTAATGGAACCCCCCAGTACAACCATACTACAGAGATCAGGCTAAGGCTGAGTACACTGAGGAAGACAGACAACAAATTGCAGCTGATGATCAGGCATTTCATCTCGTCGTTCTTGGACTACCTGAAATGACTTATGCAACTGTGGATAGTAAAGAAAGTGCTCATGCAGTCTGGGAAAGAGTCAAAAGGTTAATGTACGGGACAGACATCGGGAAACAGGAAATGGAAACACAATTGCTCAAGGAACTACACAAGTTTACTTCCATTGCTGGTGAATCAATAGAGTCGTACTACCACAGGTTCTGTAAGATCATGAATGACTTATCCAGACACAACCTCACACAAAAGAACATAGCTAACAACACTAAGTTTCTGAATGAGCTACAACCAGAATGGGGAAGATACGTCACCATTGTTTATCAGACTAAGAACTTGCATGAAGTTAACTATGATCAGTTGTACGACTTCTTGAAGCAAAACCAGGCTGAGGCAAATGAAGTTAGGGCAGAATTACTTGCTAAAAAGCATGATCCTCTCGCATTCATTGCTAACACACCAACACCTTTACCAGTGAACACACCACAACAACCATCATCATCTTCCACTCACAACTACATGCAACCACGATACATTCCACAACAAACAACTGTCATCCCACAACAACAATTCTACCCACAACAACATGTTATAACACAACAACAATATCTACAATTTCAAGAACCAGAGTTCACTGACAATGATGAATCTACTGCTGCTTTGACACAAGCATTTGCGTATTTGACAAAGGCATTCCAAGGACGCTATTCTACACCAACCAACAACAACCAAAGGATTTCATCGAACACTCGCAACAGGCAGATTGCACAGCCGAGTTTCAATATGGGTCAAGGAGGACAAATGGTGGAGTTATTGGGAATCAGTGGATTTCACATGGGTAATCAGAATATGCAGAATGCAGGACAGTATGCAGGGAATCAGATGGGTTAGTTTGTTGGAAATCAGAGGGGTCCGAATGTTGGGAATCAGGCAGTAGGTAATCAGATTGGGAATGTTGCAGCTCCAGTTGTCGGGAATTATGGAAATGTGAATCAGGGTAATCCGATAAAGTGTTTCAACTGTCAGGGTGTAGGTCATATGGCAAGGAACTGTCCTACTAAGCCGAAAAAGAAAGATCCAGCTTATCTGCAGAAAGCATTGCTGTTGGTGCAAAAGGAAGAAGCAGGGTTTCAGTTGAATGCTGAGGAAAATGATTTTATGGCTCTCATGGATGACATGGAAGACAGAGAGGACATTAATGCGAACTGCATCTTCATGGAAAATCTTCAGGAGGCTAAGTACGACACATATTCTGACTCACCTCCTGTTTATGACACCAGTGCACTCTCTGAGGTACCAATCTTCAATACATGCCACAATAATGATATATTTGGTATGTCTCCTCATGAGCAACAACATTCTGAGACTCCAGCACCCACTTATGATACATACCTGGATACACCGAGTAGTAGCAATATTGATTCGCCAACTCCAGATATGAATCATAGTGGAAGCTCAGTTTCACAGCATGCTGAGAATGATGAGGAAACACGTGCTCTATTTGACTCATTATTGAATAATTGTAGAATTGAAATTGAGAAAGTGAAAAAGGTCAATCGCGATGTTAAGGCCGCGAATGAGAAATTGACCGCTGAGCTTGAGAGATACAAGGAAAATGAAAAAAGTTTTCAAATTGATACAAAACGCAAGTCAAAATTTGAAATTGGTTTTAAGAAGTTACATGTTAAAGATAGGCAATTGCAAACCAAATTTGATGATCTTCAAATTATTTCAACAAAAACCATCAACTCTTTAAAACAAGAAATTTCTGATTTAACAAACCAACTTTCAAAACAAAAAACAGCTTATACCAATCTTGAAAAAGAACGGGATGTGTTGAAAAAGGACTTTGCAAAGAAAGAATATAAACTTTTGGATGAAATCATAGAGTCAGAACATATGATCGAAAAACTAGAAAACTTACTGGTTAAAATGTGTCATTCTAGTCAAACAATTCATATGATTACTAGTCAAACTAATCCGATTTACTATACAAAACAAAAAATGGCTCTAGGTAACAACACTCCTTGCATTCTCAAGAAAGCTCAGGAAGAACAGAATGTTGTATAATGGAAATGTTATATATATCAAACGTTATCCTCATATTGTTCATGATTATGTGGAATTGATAGAACTTGCTGAAGAGAGTAGATCCAAAATGAAACAAAAAACCCATAAATAAAACCAATAGATTAAAACAAACTGAAAAAACTTTATGGAATTACTTTTGTTCCACAAAAACAAACACATGAGTTTTCCAAAAACCGAGGCTTCTCAAAACCAGTTTCTAAACCATTAGTTGCTTCCAAATCTCTTTCAACAATGGAACAAATGTCCTTAAACAACACTTTTAACACAAGTGTTGCCAGAGGATTTCTTGATGATATTAAAACCAGAATTGGGCAACTTCAAACGACTTTAGAATGTAAAATGAGACTAACTGAAAACAATTGGAATTCAACGGTCCATCTTCAGCTGAAAAAGATTCTTGAAAGTGAATTTGGTCCTCAAATTAATAACATTAATGCTCGAGTAATTCATTTTGAGAAAGCATTTTTAACCGAAACAGTTGACTTTGTCAAGGACCACAAATCCATGATAAAAAAAGGCTAATGAATCTATTGAGCAAATCAATGTTTTGGAAAATTTAAATGATTCTCTCTTAGAAGCAGTTCTGCCTATCGATATTATGTCTTTAATTGTGCAAACATATTATGTTGAAGACGATGAAAGACTGCGAGCTGAGACCTCCGCAATTGTTTCAAAATATGAAAATGCTCTTGTAAAACTTGAAAAAGAAAATGTGTCATATTTTAAACAACTTGATCGAAAAACTGAGGAATGCAAGTATGACAAACTGTCATATGAGCATGCCTTCAAGAACATGAAAGAGAAAAATGATCTTTTGAGGGCTCAGCTGGAAAGTCAAAAAGGGAAGGGTGTGGACACTAAGTTTGCAAAACCATCGACTTCGGACAAACCAAATAGTTCAAAACCGGTTGTTAAACCAAAAATGTCGATTTCTCAATCTGTTCCAAAAGTCGATGTGAAAAATGATTTGACCAAACCAGTCACTCTAACACCCTTGCCCAAGCAAAATGAAAAAGAAAAGATTGTTGATAAAGGAAAAGCCGTTGTCGAAACACCAAAAGTGATAGCACCTGGCCTTTATAGGATTAGTCCCACTATTGCGTCTGCCTGCACATCTAAAACATATGGGACAAACGACAAGAGCGGAAAAGATAATCCAAAAGAGTCTAGGAATGCTAAAACAACTTCTAAGGACAACAATATAAAACTTAATGCGTGTGCCTTACCTTCTACAGGATTAGAAAGCATCTCTAGGAGCAGCAGACTACAACCTAGGAGCAATACAAGGAATATAACGACCTAAAAAAAATTTGAATAACATTTGAAGTACGATACGAATTTAACCCTGAGTGAACTATACGTTATGAATGAAAACCACAAAATATTTTAACCTAACCTAAGTTATAAATAAATTCGAAACCTATATTCCTAAACATATAAATATCACACATTACAGGTCATATTGGACTAATTCATAGTCCTTAAATATAATATACACGATTGAACTATGAAAGGATACCAAAACTATTTGAAATATTTGAAGAGAAATAGTCTTCTTTCTCTTCCCATGGACTCGGCAACAACCCCATTTTATATTCCACAATTGTTGCCTATTCTCCCATCCGTATAACCATTTCACTCTCACACATAAAGAAACCCTAAAACGCATAAGAACAGAAGCTTCATTTCACTATCTTTTTCAATCAAGAGAAGAAGGTACGAAGGTTACTTAGCAAGGTGGGTATCGGTTTGGTTTGAGGGGTGTGGAGTTTGTTCGAAGGGTTTAAGTTTGGTTCGTGTGCTCTTTGTTTTTGTTCCCTACAGTCGACCGAAGGTATCATCATCATCTTCCCTTTCGTTTATCATGCATACGACCTACATATAAACATAAAATCTAAAAATATAACCTGCTAAATGATTATAACTATCAGGTCTAAATGCTTTTGATTATTTCGTTATAATATGAATAATACATATTTATACTTAACATGAAATCAGGAAACGCATGGGTCGATATTCGTTCTGTTTTGGTTCCTTCGTATCAGTTTGTTATGTACGTCTCTAGTTTGGATTTTCGACACTCATTCCCATCTCTAAGATGCGTACTAAAACTAGTTTAAAAACTAAGAGATATAAGGTGGGACGTATATGTTTTTGTACATGAATATAAGGACTTGAATATGTGTAATATCATGAAACACTTAAGTTGATCTTGTTTCTGTTTTGAATTCTTCGTATCTGTTTGTGTTATACATTTCTATGTTGGCTTTGCGACACTCTTTTCAACCTTTAAGATACGTAGTAAAAACTGGGTATAAAGTGAATAATTAAGAAGGGGACATGCATGATTGTTAACGTGGTTAAGGGTCTTGGTATTTGCTTCTCTGTTTCGTCTTTCGGCCCGTTTTGATATCGTCCCTAAGGTATATCGATATACTTGTTCTTTCAACCATTTGACACTTATATATATCAATACAGTAAATATGCATGAAAGGATCAAAATAAATACGTTAACATATAATTGAATGCTTCGTTAAATCTGTGAAATGTATAAACTATATATAAGCTACATAAAAATATAAGAATGTGAGCTATACGTGTCGATCTTTGTTCATGTTTTTGCTATTCGAATATGTTGATGTGTATGTCTTCAATCTTGTCATTAAAAACCATTGTTGAGCTCTTATAATCTACTTAAAACCTGGAATAAAACTTAAGAATAAAGATGGGGTGTGCATGTTGTATACGTAAATGAAGGGGCTGCAATATGTGTGACTATATGTAACCTGTTGGGCTTGTCTCCTAAGTGTGTGTGTGTGCCTCGTATTACATGTGTGTGCATGCATGTCTTATTTGAGTTAAATCCATAAAGGAATGTGTAAAGAACCAGATATAAAATAATTAGAGTATGGATTCGCGTTGTCGCATTATTAATGTGTGTCTCGATTAGTGGGGTTGTCGAATGGTGTGCTTGTTGTGTGGTCTAAGGTAGTCACTTAACGTGTGTATAAACTAAATTAAAAAGTATGCATGGGAGTCTTGGTCGAAAGAAATAAAAGAGGATAGCACATAATCACGCCTTTAAAAGGTGTGACTGTTATATTAAATCCACACTGGGGGGGGGGGGTACATGGTTATGACGTGAATAAGGCTGCAAAACACATGTTCATATGTCGAACTAAAACCTTAATGTTATGAGCACAAATCAGATCGGGAAAGGGTAGAATATAAAGTGTGTTTTGCCTTGTTATTTCATGAGGGTGTCTTGTTGTCGTGGCTGCTAAAAGGTGTGACTGTACATGAGTATTTGTGGGTCAAATAAGGTCTAAAATCACGTTTACAAGCTGGTTCAAAAAGGGTAAAAGGCATGGTATTGTGTTGGTTAAGAAAAGGGTCGTTTTGATTTTATTTGGCCTCGTAAAACCTTAGTCGCATGTAGTGTGGCGTGTGTGGAATTATATGTGTCAATTCATGGTTTAGTGTGCGTATGAATAAGAGTTTAAGTCTGGTTTTGGCATGCACGTTAATTGGTTAAAATTATTTCAGTAATAAAGAGTCTTAAAACTATAATTTGCACATTTAACCCTAAACTTTGCTAAAATGACATATTAACCCCTAAACTTTGGTAAGTTACATTTTAAACCCTAAATTATGAATTTGTCATTATTAACCTTAACTTTACTTAATTATCAATAGTAAACCTAATTTATAAAAGTTACTTATTCGGGAAAGTTACTAAATATGGAAAGTTACTAAATACGGGAAGTTACTAAATATGGAAGGTTACTAAATTTGGAAAGTTGCTATAAATATCAGGATACCCTAATATGTCAATCTGAACAACAATAAGTACTGAATCAGAAATAACTTATGAAATGTTTCTTAAATAATAAGACGATCATTAATTCGTGTAGATTCATTGAAGAAGGAGTAACTTCCGATCCTTGTGTTTTCTGATATGGTTCATTTGCGGTTTGAGGTAAAGATATTCTATCCCTTCTCAGTAGGGATTTTTCATGACTCTTTGATCCTTGATTTTGATTCATTTGCTATGATATGATCCGTTTGATATGACTCACTTTGATATGATCATCTGATATGATATTCGTTTAGCTATTCGTTTGGCATGATATTGGATTGATATCCTTTACTTCGATATGATTTCGTTCTGTTGATATGATCTGTTTGGTTATGATATGATTATGGATATGCTTTGATATGATATGTTCTGTTCTATTGCCCGAGCTAACCAGCCATGGAGGTACCATGGCCATGTCATTGATGGCACCAATGGCATGACACCATCTGTGGCGGTGTGATCAGTCTATGGCGTCCCCTTTTGATATGTATATACATGTCATGAGCAGGTGTATATATATAATTTGTTTTGCAAGGGACGTATGGATGCATCCTAGGTATTTTGTTTTGTTTTGTTAGTGATTCGGTTGTGCGTGCCTTGCACCTCCTCACTTCTGGGAGCTAGCTACTCCATTTGGTATTTTGGAGGTCTCCCTTCTAGGTACACATATGATTTGACGGATGTATGAGATTATGTGATTATGTGGTCTATTCGAGTGTCTCGTTTAGACAGGCTTGTGGCTATTCCGTATATGTGATTATGTGGTCTATTTAAGTGTCTCGTTTAGACAGGTTCGTGGGCATTCCTATATGATTCATTTGATTCCTTATGATTATCTGATCCATTGTGTCCCTTGATCTCTTGCTTCATTTGACTCATTTGACTTATGATATTTGTTCAGTTGATCTTTGATCTCTCATTCTTTTGACAGATGTTATTCGTTTCAGGAGGAGCTTATGTTTCATTTTCCCTATACTTATAGATGTTTGATTATTCGTTTGTTTTATATATATATATATATATATATATATATATATATATATATATATTATATATATATATATATATATATATATCTGTTCACTGGGCTTTTTAAGCTCAGCCGCATTTCTTTTCCTGTGGTAGGTTTTAGGTTGGAAGCTGGGTTTGAGTGAAGAGTGCATAGGAGCTCTTAGTGGACTACCCCGATGATAGACACCCATTTGCTTCTGGATTAGATTTGGATTCATTTTCAGCTAGATTAGTTTGGATTTGCATTTGGCTTTGGGACTCATTATGTTTAGATGTTAGTATTTCATTATTACCTTAGAATACCTTTGTAACATTTATGTTTATAAGTCTTCTGCTTGCGTTTGTATGTTCTGATTGACACCATAATGTGGCATTTTGACCCTTTTCGGGTTGGGGTGTTACAAGGAACAATAGAGTCTCGCCTGTCTCTAAGAGTAGATGCAAGAATAAAGTTGAAGAAGTAGAAGAACACCATAGGAATTTACTGCTTTGTAATAAGAGATATATGTCATCTGAATGTAATGTCAAAAGTATTGTTTCTAATGCATGTAATGACTCTGCTTGTTTAATGTGCAAGAAATGTTTATCTAATGATATTCGTGATGATTATGTTTCTAAAATTGTGCCTGTTACGCCTGAACAGAAGAACGTTCCAAAAAGAACTAGTGCTAGATCTAGATCAATAGGAAGACTAATTGCACGATTTAGGTCAACCTCTAGTAGTCAAATGCCTAGGAACTATCTTAAGTATTGTGTATGGAAACCAACGGGTAGAGAATTCATACTCCAGAATGGCAAATTGAAAGCTGTTCAAATTGAACCAGTAGAAACTTTCTATGAGTGTGATCCGGATTTTACCCCTAACCCCATGGAACCAAATTCAAAACGGTTTCCAAATACAAACTCTTCTGTTCTTTGCAGGTTATCGAAATATGTCTTTGGATCGTCGACTCGGGTTGCTCCAAGCACATGACCGGGAATCTGAAGCTGTTGATCAATTTCATCTGGAAAATCATGGGAACTGTACGCTTTGGAAATGATCATGTAGCAGCTATTCTGGGTTATGGAGATCTTCAATTTGGGAATTATTTAATCACGCGACTTTACTATGTCGAAAGGTTGGGACAAAACTTGTTTTCAGTTGGGCAGAGTGATGCAGATTTAGAGGTTGCATTTAGGAGAAACACATGCTTTGTTAGAAATTTGGTTGGCGATGATCTCTTAAATGGAAATTGTGGCACCAACCTATATGCTATCGACATCAACCAAATGGCCTCTTCATCACCAATTTGTCTTATGACAAGAGCATGAGGAACAAAGTCCTGGCTGTGGCATAGAAGATTATCCCATCTCAATTTCGACACCATTAGCAAATTAGCCAAAGGCAACATCATCAACGGACTTCTTAAGTTCAAAGACACCAAGGATCACTTATGTCCATCATGCGAACAAGGAAAAAGCAAAAGGGCATCATATAAACCTAAAACCGTACCCATTTCGGAAGCAAAGTTAAATATGTTGCACATGGACTTATGTGGCCCAATGAGAGTTGAAAGCATAAATGGGAAGAAGTATATTCTTCTTATCGTCGATGACTATTCAAGATATACATGGGTAAAGTTTCTGAGATCAAAAGATGAAGCACCAGGCATCATCATCACCTTTCTAAAGCGTATTCAAGTCCTACTTCAAGCTCCAGTAAGGATTGTAAGAACAGACAATGGCACAGAATTCACAAATCAGGAGTTAAGATCTTATTTTGAAGATGTTGGAATCATACATAAGACATCCGTTGTTAGAACTCCACAGCAGAATGGGGTAGTTGAAAGAAGAAATAGAACTCTTGTGGAAGCTGCTTGCACAATGCTGATTTATTCTAGTGCACCGTTATTCTTATGGGTTGATGTTGTTGCCACTGCTTGTTTCACTCAGAACCGTTCCTTAATCCACCCAAGATTCAATAAAACCCCATATGAACTAGTGGACAACAGAAAATCCGATATCTTTTACCTTCACGTGTTTGGCGCTTTATGCTATCCAACAAACGATAGAGAAGAACTAGGGAAGCTGAAAGCTAAGGGTGATATTGGAATCTTCATTGGATACTTAGAAAACTCGAGGGCTTTCAGGGTGTATAATAGAAGGAAAAAAAGGATAATGGAGACGATGAATGTGAAGTTTGACGAAATTTCACAAATGGCTTCTGAGAGACTCGCTCTAGAACCCGCGCTTAATCCGATGGCTTCTGAGAGACTCGCTCTAGAACCCGTGCTTAATCCGTTGGCTTCTAATCAAAATAGATTAGGACCCGCACCAAACCCGTAGACTTCTAGACACATTAGTTCAGGACTCGTACCTCAAGGAGCTCAATCAACAACCACTGACAAACCTTCATAACAAGAACTGGGAAATTTCTTCGAGTTAATGTTTTATGAATACTATAGTGAAACTTCGACAAATGCATCACAACAACATTCCGCTGCACCTACTCAAAACCATCAACCACAACCAGCACCACAAGATGCATCTACTACAATCGAAGCTGACGCACCAACTCCCTCAACATCATCTACATCTACTCCAGCAACTCCAGTATTTGAAAATTTTCTACCAAGAGTTGATGAGCAAAATCAAAGTACACCACTTCAAGAAGAAACAACACATAACCAAAATGATGCTGCGTTAGAATAAGAAGTATTCGAAAACCCGTTTGCTACGGATTCGGCTGAATCATCTTCAAGGTTACAAGAACCATCTAACACGCATACGTTAAACCCAAGGTACCGTTCTATACTCCAGTGGACTAAAGAACATCCAATTGAACACGTTATTGGTTAACCTTCAAGACCAGTTCAGGCGAGAAGACAACTTGCCACAGACCCCAAAATGTGTATTTATATTTGCTCAATAAGCCTAAAAGAACCAAAGAACATTCGGAAAGCAATGGCAGAAAACGCATGGATAGAAGCGATGCAGGAAGAAATTCTTCAATACCGTTTACATGATAGTTGGGAATTAGTTCCAAGACCAATTGAAAAACTTGTTATTGATCTCAAATGGTTATGTAGGAACAAAAAGGATGAAGAAATGACTGTAATTCGCAACAAAGCTCATCTTGTGGCTAAAGGATTCCGACAGGAAGAAGGGATAGATTTCGAAGAATCATTCGCGCCAGTAGGAAGACTTGAAGCAGTACGGATTTTCTTAGCCTATGCAGCTCAAGAAAACATCACAGTATATCAGATGGACGTCAAGACGGCATTCTTAAATGGAACTCTGAAAGAAGAAGTGTATGTGAGTCAACCAGAAAGATTCATTGACAAGGAACATCAAGAATACGTCTACAAGCTAAAGAAAGCCATTTATGGTTTAAAACAAGCTCCAAGAGCGTGGTATGACGAACTATCGTCTTTCCTGATAAAAAACAATTTCACCAAAGGAACTGTTGATCCTACCATGTTCACAAGAAAATACAAAGATGAAATTTTGATTGTTCATATTTACGCGGACGAAATTGTCTTTGTGTCCACTAATCCGAATCATTCAAAACATTTTGAAAATCTCATAAAAAGCAAAATTGAAATGTCCATGATGGGGGAACTTAAATTCTTTCTAGGTTTACAAATACAGCAATCCCCGCATGGTATTTTTATTAATCAGGCTAAATATACAATTGAGATTTTGAAAAAACATGATATGGAATATTGTAACTCTGTTGGTACACCAATGGTCACTTCACCCAAAATTGGTGCTGATTTATTTTAGAAACCCATCAATCTGAAGAAATATCTGAGCATGATTGGTTCTCTCATGTACCTTACTACTAGTCGACCCGATATTCATTTTTTTGTTTGCTTATTAGCACGGTTTCAGGCAAGGCCTACCAAACTTCACCTCCAAGAGGTTAAACGGATCTTTCAATACCTATGAAGAACCATTAACATGGGACTTTGGTATCCCAAGGATTCCGAGTTTAAACTAACAGCATTTTCAGATGCCGACCATGCAGGTTGTCAAGTTACAGCAAAAAGTACATCAGGTGGAGCACAATTTTGGGGTGAAAAGCTAGTAGGCTGGTTGTCACGATAGCAAGATTGTACTGCATTATCAACCGCAGAAGCCGAGTATGTGTCTCTATCTGTGTATTGTGACCAAGTTCTATGGATGAGGACACAACTCACAGATTATGGCTTTACTTTCGACAAAATACCTTTGTATTGCGACTCAAAAAGCGCCATAGCCATCTCGTGCTATCCCGTACAACACTCAAAGACCAAGCATAGTAGAGTCCGCTATCACTTCATCAAAGAGCACGTAAAAGAGGGTACTGTTGAATTATTTTTCGTGAAGACAGAATACCAACTCGCCGATCTAGTTACTAAATCCCTTCCAAAAGAAAGGTTTGACGATTTAGTTTGACGAATTGCCATGCGAAGCCTAACTTCTGAGGAGCTAGAACGTCTTCTCGAATCTTCTTGAAAATATTTTCAAAATAGCTTCGCTGTAAATATTTTTGAAAAATCAAATACATATTTTGAAAAAGCAACAAAAACAAAATACAAAAATATAAATTTCAAAAATCCAAAAAAATTAAGAAATTTCAAAAATACAAAAACAATATAAAATCAAAAAACCAAAAATATTCTTCTCACGACATGTCCCTCATATAATTGAAATTCTGTACGTATCTAGAAATGTCATTCAACAATGATACGGACATGTACAGATGCTTGAGCGAGAGTTCACTAAAATGTTTTCTAAAACATGTCGTTTCTCAAAATTTCTTCACAATGGCTTTCGTATACTTAAGTACAAAACCCGGACTTAAATGATGACTTCTGATTATTTCATATCAGAACTCGTAGTTTTCAATGACGAAATCATTTTCAAAAAGTTCGAGTCTAAACAAACGAAAAGATTTCGCATAAAAACTCATTTTTACCAAAAGACTTGTGTACATCTAAGTACATAACTCATTTTTCAAAAGAATCCTTGAGCACATGATCAAGATTTTTCAAAAGATTTTTCAAAATCTTTCACATTATTCTGTGCTCAAGATAACTCCCTCCAAACCCTTAAAATTGATTTTAAACTCTATGTAAAACCATGCTTTCTTTAAGGGGGAGTATAAAAATCAAAATCAAAATGTTTCGATTTCATGCAAAAACAAATCCGTCTATCTCTCCAAAAACCTTTCTCTTAATAAGTTGATATAAAATGTGATCAAAAATGTTTAAAGGTTGTGGTTGAATCTCAAATGAGCTCGACTCAGATATAACCAACAAATTGACGAAACTTAATTCTCAGTAGTCGAAAAGACTTGTCCTGGACGGGTAATAACTTCAATCTGGTCTAACCAGTGATGTATGCATGTCTCGAATAGGACTTGTCTAAGTAGAATGTACCGTCTCGAGACACTTTCTTTGAACTTAACCAGGACGGGTAATAATTTCAAGCTAGTCTAACTAGTGATGTAAGCGTGTCTCGAATCGGTCATATTCACTGAAAATTGATCAATTCAAAAGTGCAAACTCTACCCAACATGTGTAAATCTATCTTAAATCTTATGAGCACATGTGAAGGGGGAGTATTTCAGAAAATGCAAAACTCTCGAAGTGTTAACAAAAATGTGTTTTATAATCATAAACACATTGAGAGATTTTCACAAAAGGTTTTATGGTAAGTGATCAATGAATCTAGGATAATCATGGAGAAATAAGGTGATTATGGTTAGGTTTATGTCCTATGATCCGCCTTAGGTATGATTGAAAAAATGAGTAAATGAGAAAGGAGAAAGAAGGGGTTGAAGAATTAAAAAGAAAAGTTTATGAAAGGGTGAAAAGAAATAGCCCTCCATGAAAACTTAGGGCAGAAACCGGGTCAATACATCTGCTATCGGTTATCACAAAGATGATACCGGTATTGAAGACAAGACGTCATGGACCCAGTGACGAGCTGCACAACCCCTCCTAGCCACTCAGGTATCTCTTAAGAAATATTTTTTTCATTTCTCATGGAAAACCATGCATAATCTATCGACCTCTCACTCCGAGATGTGTTGATATTGAAAAGGTGGAAATCTGCTCCATTCCTCCGACGACTAAAACCAAAACGCACATAATCGAGTCTAGAGCCATGAGATTCATTAAAAAATCTCTTAGGATACACTTCCAATTGCATACACTTGTATTTGCCAAAAAGGACACAAGTTGCATAAGAGTCTTTATAAGATCTACGGATCTTGCCTTATCTATCATGATGGTTACTTGTTTCAAATGGTCTACAGTCGTGAAGTGATACTCCGGTATACTTCAGCGGCTCACCTGAATTGTGGGTATACTTCGGTATATCTGTTGTAAGCCTTCTTGAGGGTATCCAATTCAGGAACAGCCTTTGTAAGGATTAGAGAGGGTTTTCACACTATGCTGTTAATTCTCTCGAAGTCCAAGCCTGTAAGTGCTGGAAATCCCGCCAAGGAGATTCCTTTCCCAAATTGAGTCCTTAAGACGTGGGTCCTACTTTGATTTATCCATAGTATTGATAACTGTCCCTCAACGGGATTAGGATAGCTGATGTGCCCGACCAAGGTGAATGGAATCAAGACATTCATCAGTAAAACAATCGTAGTGGTCTGATCTCTAAGAAAAGTCCACAATGATCGATTGGTGATTTCAACTAACATTTTTATGCAGGTACTGATGAAAGTCCCCTTGGAGGAAAGGTCATTTACCATCATCATATATTTTAACATCTACATCTCATCATACTCATACTTATGAAGTTCATCCTCAACAAGCTCAAGTGAAGAACGTTCAAGACTAAAAAATCAAGTTTAAGACAATGAGTTACATCAAAGTCAAGAGCTAATCAAGAAAGTCAAGAACAATTCCAAGTATCAAGTGAGGAAGACATAAGTATGAAGTTCAAAGTATTATCAAGAAGTATGAGTATGATGGAGAAGACGATACAACAAATCATAAGAAGATGTTGATCAAAGGCAAGAAAGATTAAAAGTCATTAATCAAAGATCACAAAGCATGAAGGAACAAAGAAACTAGACTATTCTACAACGACACACAAACTTCAAGACAAAGAAGACCAAAGACCTAATCACGTGGAGCATCATTTGAATCACCACCCTTTAGGGGGAGATTGTTAGCGTTAAAGTAGAAGTGATGGTCAATCACTCAATAGGAACTTTGTAATGTGTCGTAGACGTTATAATAGTTTAAGTTAAATGGGAGATGGACTTAGTTAATCTAATATTCCATAAGTTAAGTGTAAGCCTTCTTTAAGTCCATGTAAACGAAGTCCATTACCAAGCCCATCTTAAAGCCCATGAGGCATATGAGTCTATGTATAAAAGGCACATACCTAGTCATTTGTATATGTGCTTAAGTGTGTAAGTGTATGTTTTATGAAATATATTATAGTTTCTTTCTCTTCTTTATCTCTCTAATACATACGCCATATACTACTCTTGTACCACCATTCGTGCATCAATATTGTGTGATAAGTTACTAGATCTAAGGTCCTACAAATACCTATTTCGACGAACATATGAAGGTATCGAAATATTCTTTTTACCTCTTTGAGGTGATTCTCTATAGGATTTGCCTGAAATCGTGCTAATAAACATACAGCAAAATGAATGTTGGGTTGACTGGCTGTTAGATACATGAGTGAACCAATCATGCTCTGATATAATTTCAGATCAACTGGTTTCCCGTGTAAATCAGAATCCAGTTTCATTGTAGTAGCCATTAGGGTACTAGTAGGATCACATTTTTCCATTCCATGTTTCTTAAGGATTTCTAAGGTATATTGTGTTGATTTAGAAAGATACCAGTTGGGGTTTGATGAATTTGAAGTTCAAGAAAATATTTTAGTACCCCCATCATTGACATCTCAAATCCACTCTTCATTAGATTTGAAAATTCTTTTGAAAGTTTTGGATTAGTGGAGCCAAAAACGATGTCATCCACATAAATCTGAATGATCAAGATGTCATTGTGGTATTTTCGTGTGAAAAGTGTTGGATCACCAATACCTTTTGTGAAGTTGTTCTGAAGTAGAAATGAAGATATTTCATCATACCATCCTTGTGGAGCTTGTTTTAGACCGTAGATTGCCTTCTTTAGCTTGTAGACATGGTCTAGATGTTCCATATCAACAAAGCCTTCGGGTTGACTCACATAAACTTCTTCCTTAATAGTGCCATTCAAGAACGCTGTCTTGATATCCATTTGATAGACCGTGATGTTCTTGTGAGCTGCGTAGGCTAGAAATATCCAAACCGCTTCTAGTCTTGCCACTGGTGCGTATGATTCTTCAAAATCTAGCCCTTCTTCTTAAGAATATCCTTTAGCCACTAGACGAGCTTTGTTGCGAATTATAGCCATTTCTTCATCTCTTTTGTTCTTCCATAACCACTTGAGATTGATAACCGGTTTGTCGATCGGTCGTTCAACTTTTTCCCAAGAGTCATTTATTTCGTATTGTAGAAGTTCTTCCTGCATCGCTTTAATCCAGCAATCATTCGCCATTGCTTCACGAATGTTCTTTGGTTCTTCGTCCATGAATATAGCAATCGCAAAAGTAAAAAGTTCTGGATTTTTTGCTAGTCTGCTTCTCGTCATTACTGGCTGTTGTAAATCGCCGAGCACTTGGTGGATTGGATGGTCTCTTGTCCATTTTAATTCTGAAGGATACCATTGACTTACCAAATCCGTGTTGTAGCCCTAGAAGATGATTCGGCAAATCCCGTTGCTTGATTAGCAAATGGATTATTGAATTCTTCTAACTCTTCATTGTTATGGATTGGTGTTTGTTCATCTTGAGATTGTTGGTTCTGCTCTTGTTCAACATTTTGTGGTAGAATGATTTCAATGACTAACGTTTGTGTAGTTGATGTAGATGAGTTTGTTGTAGTTGGTGCTTCTTCTTCGACGGTTGTTGTTGCATCTTGTGGTTGTGGTTGTCGATTTTGTTGAGTGGGTGCAGCGGAACGACGTGTTGATGCATTTGTCGAATTTCTACCTTGATATTCATCAAACATTAACTCAAAGAAGTTTTCTAGTTCTTGATCTTTAGGCTTATCATAATTTTTTGTTTGAGCTTGTTTAGGTACGAGTCCTGAACTGATGTATCCAGACATCTTAGTGTTAAGCTTGGGTCCTAATCTATTGTAATTAGAAGCCATCGGGTTAAGCACGGGTTCTAGAGCGAGTCTCTCAGAAGCCATCTATGAAATTTCATCAAATTTCACGTTCATTGTCTCCATTATTCTTCTTGTTCGTCGATTGTAGATTCTGAATGCTCGTGAGTGTTTTGCATAGCCAATGCAGATTCCTATATCACCTTTAGGTTTCAGTTTGCCTAAATCTTCTCTGTCATTTATTGGATAGCACAAGTCGCCAAACACGTGAAGATATGAGATATCAGGCTTTCTGTTGTTGATAAGTTCATAGGATGTTTTGTTGAAACGGGTATGGATCAAAGATCGGTTTTGAGTAAAGCACACAGTTACAACAAAATCAGCCCATAAAAATAATGGTGCACTAGAATATATCAAAATCGTGCGAGCGGCTTCGACAAGAGTACGATTTCTTCGTTCAACGACTCCATTTTTTTGTGGTGTACGCACGACCGAAGTTTGATGAGTAATGCCGACTTCTTCCAATTATTGCCGTAGATCTTGATTAGTGAATTCTGTGCCATTATCCGTTCTAACTATCCTGACTGGAGCTTGTAGAAGGACTTGTATACGTTTCAAAAAGGTAATGATGATGCATGGTGTTTCGTCCTTTGATCTCAGAAATTTTACCCAAGTATATCTAGAATAGTCATTGACGATTACTAGAATGTACTTCTTCCCGTGTATACTTTTAATCCTCATTGGACCACATAGATCCATATGCAACATATGTAACCTTTGTTCCGAACTAGGTACGGTTTTGGGTTTGTATGATTCCTTTTTGCTCTTTCCTAACTCACATGAGGGGCATAAATGATCTCTTGTGTATTTGAACTTTGGAAGACCGTCAACAACATTGTCTTTTGCAAGTTTGTTGAGTGTGTCGAAGTTGAGGTTAGACAAACGTCTGTGCCATAACCATGATTGAGTTTCGGATGCTCTTTTCATGAGACAAATTGGTGAAGTGGAGGCCATTTGGGAAATATTGATTGCATACAAGTTGGTGCAGCGATTGCCTGTAAGTAGGTCATCTCCTTCCAAATTCTGAATAAATCACGTATTTCTCCTAAATGCGAATTCCAAATCTGCATCACAAAACTGTCCAACAGAGAATAGGTTGTTTCCCAAACCTTCGACATAATACACACGTGTTATCAAGTAGTTTCCGAATTGAAGATCTCCATAACCTAGAATAGCTGCAACGTGATCATTTCCAAATTGTATAATGCCCATGAATTTACACATGAAATTGATCAGTAGCTTCAAATTTCTGGTCATGTGCTTGGAGCAAACCGAGTCGATGATCCAAAGACATATCTCGATAACCTGTAGAAAACAAAAGATTTTGTATGTTGAAACCTTTAGGATTTAGGTCTCTTTTGATTAGTGTTGAAAGATTCATAACAGTCAAAGAATTGTTCTGGGGGTTCAATCCGAATGTTAATTTTCTTCCCTCTGCGCGTCAGTACAGTGAACTTTTTACTAGTTGGTCTCCAACTTAGGAAACTACTAGTTGATGAGGCACTAGATGGTGATCTAGGTCGAGCAACTAGATGTCCTATTTGTTTAGTACGCGTTCCAATAGGGACATCTTTCCATTTTGTCTTAACATTCGACGGGGTTGACACACATTCATCATTAGCATGAGTTCGATTAACATAATATCCCGATGAATTATTTCTTCTGGTATAAAGCGGTAAATTCCTATGGTGTGCTTCTACTTCTTCTATGTTATGCATGCGACTATTCTTAGAAACAGGCAAGACTCTATTGTTCTTTAGATTGCGTCTAGACTGAGGTTTGCTGCTCTTAGATGTGTTTTCTAAATCTGTAGAAGTTAAGGTAGACTCATTGGAATTCACTTTAGTTGAGTAAGAAGTATTATCAGTTTTCCTAGGCACTTTGGGATTATTAAGTAAGCTCCTGTCATTTGTTGCATATTGTTTAGATGTGGAATTAGACGTAATGTTTGTACTAATCCTATAAAGGCCAAGTGCTAAAACTTTTGGAGACTTATCAATTGCTTTATTTGCATTTGATTGTTTACTTTTATGAATAGGTAAGGATTGTGGAGTGACTTGAGTCGTGAAAACATTTGGCTCATTGACTTTTGGAGGAAACATCGAAATAGACATTGTTGGTTTTGCAACCGGTTTTAAAGCTTGTTGTTTCTCCTTAGTCAAAGTTTTGTCACCTTGAGTGTCCACACCCTTTCAATTTTGATTTTCCAATTGTTCTTTTAAAAAACTGATTTGCTCATTCAAGTCCTTTTGAGTACGCTCATACGACATTTTTTCATATTTGCATTCCTCCTTTTTATGATCAAGTTGTCTAGAATAGGACAAGTTTTCACTTTCAAGTTTAATAAGAGCATTTTCATATTTTGAAATAATGTCAGAAGTTTCAGAATGAATTTTTTCATGACCTTTAACAAAATAAGTTTGCATAATGATAGACATTATATCTATGGTCATAACTGCTTCTAGGAGAGAGTCATTTAAATTTTCCAATTCAGTGATGTTTTTAAGAGTCTCATTAGTAGTTTTCACTAAGGATTTGTGTTCCTGAATTAAGTCCATTGTTTCTTTGAAAAGTTCTTTTTCAAAATGAATTACTCTTGCATAGATGTTATTCAATGGAGTAGCAATATCAGTATCGAAAATATTTTTCATTTCATTGTGAAAACTCGAGTTCCAAGTGTTTATTGTAAGGCTTGTTTTGGATTAAACAGTCCTTTGAAGTTGCTCAATTCTCGTTTTGAAATCATCAAGAAATCCTTTTGCAACACATGTGTGAAAAGTATTGTTAGAGGAAATTTGTTCAAGTTTTGAAAGATGTTTTGAGAAAACTATTGGTTTTGAAACTTGTTTTCGAACATTTGGTTTTTTGAAAACACTTGTTGAATTCTTTTTTGGTGGAACAAAAGTAATTCCTGAAATCTCATTGAGTTTCTTATAATATATGGGTTTTATTTATGGGCTCTTTTGTTTCATTTTCGATCTACTCTCCTCTTCAAGTTCCAGTGTTTTATCTGAGTCCGTAACACAAATGGGTTCATGTTTCTCATACACAGCATTACCATTATACAGAACATTTTGAGCTTTCTAAGCTTTCTTGAGATTCCAAGGGTTTTCAAAACCCAGAGCCAGTTTTTGAGCAGTGTGCAAAATTGGATCTTTGTTTTTCATAATTATGTTGATTGTTTGTTGAGAGTGTCTAGTTTTAATAAGCAAATTTTCCAATTGTAGAATTTTATCATTCTTTTCAAGTATCTCATCAAGAAGATCGTTTTCGCGTTTGGAAAAATTAGCTTTCATCTTTTTCCTTTCTTTTTCAAGATTAGAACAAGTTGTTTGGTGTTTAGAAACTTGGTTTTTCAAAACAGAGATTTCTTCATTCAAAGATTTAATCATTTTGTTTAAATTGACATCTAGAGTGTCAAACTTAATTTGAAGTTTTTTTCTCTTAGCACGGAGTTTTGATAGCCGGTTTCCAATTCTGTCACTCTTTGTTTGCTAAAATCAAAGACCTTTTCATTCTCCATGTATCTCTCAAGCCCAGCAGTTAACTTGACATTCACGTCTGTAACCTCGCAATTGTGCAATTTAACTTTCTCAATTTTTGAACTACATGTTTGAAGTAATGATTGAAAGTAAGCACGAGTTTGCTCACCATTCACTACATTCTGGGTTTCTGAGACTTCATTCGAATCCATATCTGGAGTGCTAGAATTAATATTGATATCAGTCTCCTCCTCCACATATGTGTTCATAACGGATTCGGTAGTCGCAGAATGCGGTGTCTCATGAGTATACATATCATATATATCATTATCATAACATGAGGTATAGTTACATACCTCTGAAAGTCCATTTGAGTCATAGACGTGAGGTGTGACTGCCTCATTGTCATATGATGAAACTTGAAGGTTTGCCATGAAGATGCAGTTTGCATTAACCTCTTCTGTATCCTCTTCACAGTCAGCTAGTGCCAAATAACCATGTTCTTCAGCAGTGAGTTGTATCCCCGCTTCTTATTTTTGAGCCAATAGCAAAGCTTCCTGGAAGTATCTAACATCCTTTCTGATTGTTCCAACAGTGCAATTCCTAGCATAATGTCCAATACCCTTACAGTTACAACACCAAATCTGATTTCCCTTATTAGCATTTCCTATATTCCCAACTACGTGAGCTGTAACATTCCCATTCTGATTTCCCAAATTCTGATTCCTCTGTTTCCCAACATACTGACCTGCATTTTGCCTTGGATTTCCCATCTGCATACCCTGAGCATATCCTTGTTGATTACCATTAATCGCAACCAAGTGTCCTTCTTGACCCATATTCATACCCGGTTGTGCAATTTGCCTGTTACGAGTATTTGATGATATCCTTTAGTTGTTGTTAGTTGGTTTGTTGTAGCAAATGTTGAATGCTTTGGATAGCATAGCAAAAGCTTCTGTTGTCACACCCCAAAAATGGCGCAGCGGAAAGGCATTTACGGGGTATGACTTCATAGCCAAGAACACATGGGGTCATAATGGAGAAATACTAAATGCATAACATAGAACATAGATAATAGTCGCAAAACTCCCACAAACGGGATAAGCACATAGATCCAAAAGATGAACATAAGTCTCAAAATCAAACAGTATCACTAGGAAATATCAAAGTGCAACTCCACAAGATATAACCCGGGAGGGTCTAGTCTTAAGACATGCTAAGCCAGGCCAATACTCAACCTTCTAGTGAAACTTCATTCTTAACACCTAAAAATGGATACTCAAAAATGTCAACATAAAGTTGGTGAGCTCATAGGTTTGAAAGTAAACCACGAAGCTGTGAATGATATAAAGTAGGACAATAGTGAGTGAGATATACAACTATTGCACGTAATAAAAAGAGTAGTTTAGGTTGCGCTAACTGAACCTACCATGATTGTCACACACAAATAAATAACTGCGGGGAGCTACCCCGGATAGTACTATCATATGTTTCGGCTCCAAATGGAGTTAAACAGTTGCGCATGCTTCCTCACATAAAATAAAGTTATACCACATAGCACATAATCGCAATCAAATGCACATAATTGTCCAAAACCAGGAAAACAGTATATCACAGCATAAAAGCATTTGAAATGCATTGAGTACCATTTCCACCCCAAGGTAAAACATATTAAAAAGTGGGGCTACGAGAAATCACCTCAAAAGCAAAGCACAATACATCACAAACACGAGTAGCACGGCCCAACAGCAACTAGTATCACAACGTGACGGACTCGGCACAACCTATTAATTATAAACTTATCTTAATGTATATCCAAAAGTATAACGGTTTCCAAAAGTTAACTATTCCCCCGTATATTCCACTTTCAATTCCAAAATATCGTCGTTAAATCCATTTACAATTGTTTGGTATCATCGTGGGTGAAGTGGTGACATAATGTTGACTCAAGTGTACACACGCCAAAACAAATGACCAAAATGAACATGACTCACGAAACAATTTCCCAATAACAAATACGCCAAGTTGTTGCAATAACCCAAACAAACTCTACTACTAAGACTCCCAACAACTAAACAAAAACCAAGTGATAAAAAGGTAAGTCATAAGGATAATTCTTTCACTAATAAAGTCCTTTGACACACTTGTCGGGCTCTTATTGGGCTCGTCAGTCCAATACGTCCGATAACCGTGTCGGTCGGCTATATTAATGTTAAACCAATCCGTAACTTCTAATATAATCCAAACAATATTCAAAATTCCAATATTATAATATCAAGGTAATGTGCCTTGATTCACGTGCCCTTTAAAAATTTAATAACTCTCATTTATTTAAACTTTCCATTTATAACGTCTCGTTTTTAAATAAAAAGTTTTCGTTAAATATTAAATAACAAAATAAGTTTTTGTTAATTAATATTCTTCGTATCTAGTCATTATTATTAATATTCAATTTCTAGTTATATATATACATTTCCAAATAAATATTTCTCTAGTTATTATCCGTTTTGAGTCACGAGTTCGAGTTTTCATTACTCTCGGGTCAACAAGTCAACCGTAATATCCAAATGTCCAAATGAAGTCTAATAAGCATTGTTTTGGCTTGTCGAGGCCACACCGAGACTAAAAAGTCAAGGTGACACTCGACTTGGCTCATAATCATCACAAGTATAATATCCAAGTCCAACAATATCAACAATAAACCTCGGCCAACACTAATCCTACGGCTCGAGTCCCTTTATCCACTTTCAACGTCAATTATCAATAACAATATATATCAAATCCATACTATGTTTATTTTGTCGAGACCAAGTCTCGACTATCATCACCAATAGTCATTAACAATTCGAACCATGGTCACAAGTGCACGGCCGAGACCACAAGGGTCACGGCTTGAGTTCCCATGCCACGGTGACAACCAAACAATCCTCAATTCATTATGGCCGAGACCACTGATGCGTGGTTTTGCAACCTTACAACAGGTTTTACCTCTTGAGGGAACTCAAGAGGCTTACAACCCCACCAGGCAGTGTACCTGACCGATGTAGTATAGTGTAGTGGTAAGTACGGGGGATTGATCGTTCTCCACAGGGAATAGTGTTCGTTAGGTATGAAAGACTACTCTAATAGGTCTAAGGGTTGAGGAAGATTCTTTTTTATGTTTTTATATTTTTATGAAAGCAAGTAAAATCTCGGGTTTGAAAGAGTGGGCGGAATTAGTTGCTAGTCAACTAACCCAAATTACTACGAATGCAAATAAAATAAATAACTGAAAATAAAAAGTTTGGTGAAAACTTATGTGGAGGGAAATGTGTTTACTTAGATTTCCTTACTCCCTAACTATCTTTTACCGGTTGATTAGTGTGTATTAGTTGCGTGGATGACGGGTGTATTCCTTAATACCATTTGTGGGGTGGCGTACGTACTTCCCCAACTCTACAAGCTCCTACTTCACTCCTATGTCGAGCCGGCTAGGAAGCTCCTAACATGGGATCACTAGAATTCGCTTGTGCATTAAATACAACCATAAAAACCTTTAGTACGCATTGGTTCATGTTTCTTAAGACGTTCAAGCAAGTTACCGAATAGGAAGTTAGCCAGTTTTCTTAAGCCTAACATAGATAAACAATCATCCAATACAACTAATAACACACTAATAACCAATAATCAATAGCTAGGTTTCATTAGATCTAAGCAAACACAAGATAAATCTAGCCTAACATATTAATCAAAAGACAAGAACAAGATAGAATCAAACAACACATAGACATATTGAATGATTAATTGATAACTTATCTTCAATGTAACATGGAAGACCTCAAGGCAAAAAAGCCTAGAAAAAGATGCTAAAATCGTCTTAGGGTTTTCTCCCAAAAATTCCACACTAAGTTCCACACTAATGACAAAAAATTAGAAAACTATATATAGACTTTTGGATCTGACGGCGTCACGTTATGGAGTGTGACGCCGTCACCTCGCCGCTTCTAGGGTTCCCGGATGACCTTCTTGACGCCGTCCCTCTTTAGCTCTCCAAAATCCGTTCTGGCTTATCAAGGCTTGACGCCGTCAGACCTTAAACGTGACGCCGTCCCTCTTTGAATTAAGCCGTGACGCCCTTGATCAGGTTAAAGCGTGACGCCGTCAGAATTCACATGCAATTTTCACTGGCTTATCATGAGTAAATTTCACATCCACCTTTTCTTGCCAAGCCATGACGCCGTCTGGAGTAAATCCTGACGCCGTCAAAGGTAACTTTCAGCCGATTTTTGAGACTTTGCCGTTTTCTTCACATTTATGCTCCAAAAACGTCCAAAATGCCTCCTTTTCCAGATTTCTCCTCAAAAGTACCTAAAATGACAAAAGGAACGATTTAGGGCGATATTTGATCAAATAAATACGATTTAGGGCTTAAATGACCCCTTAAAAGCGGTACACTTTTCGCTTCATCAAATACCCTTACACTTGAGATTTGCTTGTCCTCAAGCAAATGCGCTTTTATTCTAATCAAAATACAAGTTAGGGGTCATTTAATGCAAACATAAAAGTAATTACAACAAATATTCGTTCCTCTTTAATCATAATAAGCACGGAGATTATAAACTAGCACCTCACAAGTAGTGTTTAGATACTCACATCTCTCAAGCGTCATCAAAATAAATCTCATAAATGGAAACGGATAATATCTCTCACTACCTGTCATAGCAAATAGATTACCATAGGCTTGGGAAAGGATCGAAAACCTCCTCCACTAGGCGTAAGCACCTAAGATAAACTATCAAAGAGGGCTTTTAAATGGGTTATAACGTTAGGTGTAGGGAAAAGAAAAACACGGTTTTGTTGGATAAGGGATATTTTACTGGTGGCGAGTTAAAGATCTTGATCAATTACATGTACTATACAATGTTGCTAAGCCAAGACTCGACTCAATCTTAAGCTAAAAAACAAAATAACAAAAACATAAAATAAACATAAAATGAAACGGGATGGTAGTCCGTATGTTTTTTCTACTTTTCTTTTTCTCATTTTTTTGTATTTTTCTTGATTTTTACGATTTTTTTTTTTTTTTTTTTTTTTTTTTTTTTTTTTTTTTTTTTGCATACACTCTTGCCCTACCATCCAAAATAATACATCATAGGGGCATTGCATCCCCCTTACACTTAAACTTTTACATAACTTTACAAATAACTATTCTAATGACTCGAATTAAGATAATCGAAAAACTTGGAGTAAAAATATTTAGCACATATGGGGGTAATAAATGATGTTCTTCCCATTACTCCATTATACTAGTACTTTACCCATGAGTCCCAATCGTCCCAAAACAATATGTACAAGGATATGACTCGACTTATCAACCATGTAATCAACTAGATAATTAACTTGGGTTTAAACAAATGTTGTCACAATAATGCACTAAAAATGAGTGCATACAAGGTAGGCTAAGGCGATTTGGGTGTACATTTAAGTGGGGTGTAAACAAATTCTTCCTTTAAGTAAAATGCTTAAAGGTCGAAACGAAAAGATAGGCTCTGAGGGGTGTACTAGGGGTATCGTGTACCAAAAATGGGTACAACGCAAAGGGTGTGGGAGAATTACTTGACCAATGTAGCCAAAGTAATTATAACAAAAACACAGGTGTAAAACAATGGGTTAATCCTAATGCCTCTTATCATGTAGTAAATCTAACTACACGAATGTAGTCTCACTTGTGGCCTTGGAATGGTCCTAACGCAAGTTCTAGAATCTAAGTGCTACCGGTACACACATCATAGCATAAATGCTTTTCCTACCAATTCTAGGGGCGAACCTCACATATTTGGGGGTGGAAAATTTTTTAGTGGTACGGTTTTTGTGCTAGTCATATAACTCCTATCCGTGAGATGCTCATTAAGATCAAAGTTTCACTCCTATATGTTGTAAAAAAATTTTAAATTTGGCACTAAAATTGCCCTAACAGGTATTTCTCTCAGTTTTATTACACATCAACTATCAAACAAACAAAAATCAAGCGTAATAGCATTCTCTAATCGTACTTTTACCCCCCCTTACACTTAAGATGAACATTGTCCCCAATGTTCAAATAACAAGATGTAAAAGTAAATAAGGTAAAAGAATGAAATCAAATACTCCCCTGATTCGCTCGGTGGATAATGTGGCAACATGGTTAGATCTTCTTCCAAGAGAATGTAGAAGCTCCAAGACTAATGCATCGCCAAAAGCTTGATTCCACATACATCTCCTTGTCCAAAATAACCTGTTAAACCTGAGAAAACAAACACGAAAACCTGCATAACATCGGCGGGATAAATCTATATATAAGGATATAATGCTTGTGGAATGATAATTTTGCAAATTCCTGGAGATTATAAGTTGGAGATTTAATAAAAACTTTTTATGAAAACAAAACTTTCAAAAATTTTTGAAAATTAAATCTGACGCCGTCAGGTTATAAACCCTGACGCCGTCAGAAATGACCTGACAAAAATTCTCATGTTAAGTTTCCGGAAAATTTCTGGAAAAACCTTTACCTTACTTCCTGGAAATCCTGCAAAACATCACTATGACTCGATACAAGCATTTGACTCAAACAAATACTAATATGTATGTTAATTTATTATTATTACGATTCATGTTCATTTGTGTTCTAATAAACCGATTTAGATTTCCCTTACACTTATCTTTTGCAAAATACCTTTATATGTAGTTAAGACGAAGTTAAAAACAAAATAAAGCATTTTCACAAATTAGTTTTGAACATGAATCAATAAGAATAAAAATTAAACACACATATGGAAACAAATAAGATCAAACAAACAATCAAACAAATAAAGCAAATAAATAAATAAAGCTTGGGTTGCCTCCCAAGAAGCGCTTTTCTTTATTAACGAGTCTTGTAGCTAGACTCAAAGTCACGCTACCCTATATAAGTAAGCTCGTCATCGAGGACGTCTTTAGGGTTAAGCTTGGATTGAAGTTTCCTATTGGTCCGCTTAGTACGATATATCTTTTCAAACTTCTCTCCATCCGGGTCATACAATGTCATCTTAATATGCCATGACCCATCTCCATCTTTGGGTGGTTTGTCCCAATCCCACTTGTGATCATCCTCCTCACAAGTCCACTTATTCATCCCTAGGTTAATTGGCAAAACTCCTAGGAACTCAATCATCCTTCTAAAAACTAGAGGGTCTTCAAATGGATCCAATTCGGTGTCCCTAGCCAAGAGTTGCTCTACCGTATGTGTTCGGTTAACAAAGTCCTCTTCTAGGTAAAATGGGCGTTGGGGTCCTATGAAGTCTCTATCAATCCAAGGTCCATATCTAGATGGTCTCCTATTCAACTCTAACCAATGGGGTGTCGGTTCATCACTAGTATCATAAGCATGTTTCTTCACATCATAGACTGACCAAGTATCTCCTTCTCCTACCGCTATCTTAGATTCCTTACAATCAATCATAGCACTAGCGGTCGCCAAAAATCCTCTACCTATCAACAAGGGGCATGTAGGGTCGCTAACCATATCAAGGACGTGGAAATCGGCTAAAATGGTTAGTTTTCCAATGTGTACTAACACGTCCTTAACTACTCCAACCGGGTAAGCAACACTTCCATCCGCTAAACCTATTATCACATCGGTTTCTTCAAGTTTTTCTAGTTTTAGAGAGGTGTAGAGAGGTAACGGAAGTAAGTTAAGGCTTGATCCAAGATCGGCTAATGTGTCATAAGCCTCCGAATTACCGATCTTGCAAGGTAGAACAAATAGGCCTAGATCATCTAATTTCTTAGGTAGCTTATTTTGAACGAAGGCGGTCCCTTTTTCGCCGATCTTAAGCTTCTTCTCATCCAACACATCAACAACCGGACTTTCAAGGTGGAGCTCCTTGAATTCTTCATTAAGGTTTTGAGTGGGAGGTGTTTCAACTATGTTGTTGACCAATTTGGATGTCATAACTTCTTGGTCATTTGGAACGACTTGGGTTTGTTTGAAACACGTGCTCATGGAATTGACCGAATAATATTGTGGACAAGAACTAGGAGATGAAACCGACGAAATGGCGTTGACGTTTAGTTTCGGGTTCTTGACCGTGTTACTAGGGAGTGCTCCCATTTCTCGGTCATTGAGGGCTTTCAACAAAGTGTCAATCTTATTGGTCATCTCGCTTTGTTTTTGTTTGAAATCGGCTTCAAACTTGGCTAAACGAGCTTCTTGAGATGCCATAAATTGAGACATCAATCCTTAAAAGTTATTGGTACTACCATTGCCGGAAGGATTGTTGTTGAAATTACGGTTCGAGTTGGAACCGCTTGATTGGAAACGATTAGGTGGGTTGGAAGAATTGGTTTGTTGTGTGTTTTGGTTTTGTTTCCACCTAAGGTTCGGGTGATTTTTCCATGAGGGGTTGTATGAATCACCGTAATGGTTTGGCTCGGGTTTGAAAGTGTACCACTTGTCTCCCGCTCCGTCGGTACGCGAGGATGCGTAGTCCACAAAAGCTTGTTCGGGGAGTTCCATGCAATCACGAGTGTCGTGGGGACCACTACATAATTCACATGAAGAAGTGATTTTGTTCACTTGGCTTGAAGGTTTAGGAGCCTCGTAGGATTTCATAAGAAACTTGACTTGGTCTTCAAGTTCTATGATCCTACGGTCGGAAGTGCTTGAATTGTTTGAAGGCAAAGATATTGCCTTGACCGTTTTATTCAAATCACGGGGATCACTCCAACTTTCGTTGTCATAAAGAGCAAGATCCTCTAGGAGAGCCCATGATTGTTCCGCACTTAGATCACGTAGCTTACCACCGGCCGATTGGTCAATGGTTTGCCTCGTGGAGAGATTGATATGGTCATAGAAGATTTGGACTTGGAGCCAAAGTTCTATGCCATGGTGAGGGACTTTTTGGAGTAAGTCCTTGAATCGAGTCCATGCCTCGTAGAGAGTTTCGCCTTGACGTTGTTGGAACATCAAGATATCATTCCTTAGCTTGGTAGTTCTTCCCGGTGGGAAAAACTGAGCAAGGAAACGAGTGGTGAGATCATCCCAAGAGGTGATGGATCCTGCGGGTTGACGTTCTAGCCATTGACTAGCTTGGTCCCGCAGAGAGAATTGGAAGAGATGCAATCGGGTCGTCTCTCGAGTGGCAACATCAAGGTCTATAGAATCAACAATTTTGAGAAAGTCCTTGAGATGTTGATTAGGATCTTCGGAACGAAGTCCATGGAATGCGCATCCGCTTTGCACCAACCGGATGGTGTCGGATCGCAAGGGTGTGACATTGGCTCCTTGAGTGAGCTCAATGGTGTTTCGATAGCCATGGTGGCTAGGACGGGAGTACTCTCCTAAAGTACGGGCTCTAGGAGGTGGTGGTTGTTGTGGTGGTGGGTTGTTGGGATTAAGGATATTACCATCTTCCATGATGTCGAATGGTAATGGTTACGAACAAAGAAACGAAGAAAATAGATAGACTAAAGAAAACCTAGAAAAAGAAAATAAAAATCTCACTAGAAAGGAATCTAGTGAGTAGACCTATAAAATAAAAATTCAACCTAAACAATAACTATTCCCCGGCAACGGCGCAAAAAACTTGATGCGTGGTTTTGCAACCTTACAACAGGTTTTACCTCTCGAGGGATCTCAAGAGGCTTACAACCCCACCAGGCAGTGTACCTGACCGATGTAGTATAGTGTAGTGGTAAGTACGGGGGATTGATCGTTCTCCACAGGGAATAGTGTTCGTTAGGTATGAAAGACTACTCTAATAGGTCTAAGGGTTGAGGAAGATTCTTTTTTATGTTTTTATATTTTTATGAAAGCAAGTAAAATCTCGGGTTTGAAAGAGTGGGCGGAATTAGTTGCTAGTCAACTAACCCAAATTACTACGAATGCAAATAAAATAAATAACTGAAAATAAAAAGTTTGGTGAAAACTTATGTGGAGGGAAATGTGTTTACTTAGATTTCCTTACTCCCTAACTATCTTTTACCGGTTGATTAGTGTGTATTAGTTGCGTGGATGACGGTGTATTCCTTAATACCATTTGTGGGGTGGCGTACGTACTTCCCCAACTCTACAAGCTCCTACTTCACTCCTATGTTGAGCCGGCTAGGAAGCTCCTAACATGGGATCACTAGAATTCGCTTGTGCATTAAATACAACCATAAAAACCTTTAGTACGCATTGGTTCATGTTTCTTAAGACGTTCAAGCAAGTTACCGAATAGGAAGTTAGCCAGTTTTCTTAAGCCTAACATAGATAAACAATCATCCAATACAACTAATAACACACTAATAACCAATAATCAATAGCTAGGTTTCATTAGATCTAAGCAAACACAAGATAAATCTAGCCTAACATATTAATCAAAAGACAAGAACAAGATAGAATCAAACAACACATAGACATATTGAATGATTAATTGATAACTTATCTTCAATGTAACATGGAAGATCTCAAGGCAAAAAAGCCTTGAAAAAGATGCTAAAATCGTCTTAGGGTTTTCTCCCAAAAATTCCACACTAAGTTCCACACTAATGACAAAAAATTAGAAAACTATATATAGACTTTTGGATCTGACGGCGTCACGTTATGGAGTGTGACGCCGTCACCTCGCCGCTTCTAGGGTTCCCGGATGACCTTCTTGACGCCGTCCCTCTTTAGCTCTCCAAAATCCGTTCTGGCTTATCAAGGCTTGACGCCGTCAGACCTTGAACGTGACGCCGTCCCTCTTTGAATTAAGCCGTGACGCCCTTGATCAGGTTAAAGCGTGACGCCGTCAGAATTCACATGCAATTTTCACTGGCTTATCATGAGTAAATTTCACATCCACCTTTTCTTGCCAAGCCATGACGCCGTCTGGAGTAAATCCTGACGCCGTCAAAGGTAACTTTCAGCCGATTTTTGAGACTTTGCCGTTTTCTTCACATTTATGCTCCAAAAACGTCCAAAATGCCTCCTTTTCCAGATTTCTCCTCAAAAGTACCTAAAATGACAAAAGGAACGATTTAGGGCGATATTTGATCAAATAAATACGATTTAGGGCTTAAATGACCCCTTAAAAGCGGTACACTTTTCGCTTCATCAAATACCCTTACACTTGAGATTTGCTTGTCCTCAAGCAAATGCGCTTTTATTCTAATCAAAATACAAGTTAGGGGTCATTTAATGCAAACATAAAAGTAATTACAACAAATATTCGTTCCTCTTTAATCATAATAAGCACGGAGATTATAAACTAGCACCTCACAAGTAGTGTTTAGATACTCACATCTCTCAAGCGTCATCAAAATAAATCTCATAATGGAAACGGATAATATCTCTCACTACCTGTCATAGCAAATAGATTACCATAGGCTTGGGAAAGGATCGAAAACCTCCTCCACTAGGCGTAAGCACCTAAGATAAACTATCAAAGAGGGCTTTTAAATGGGTTATAACGTTAGGTGTAGGGAAAAGAAAAACACGGTTTTGTTGGATAAGGGATATTTTACTGGTGGCGAGTTAAAGATCTTGATCAATTACATGTACTATACAATGTTGCTAAGCCAAGACTCGACTCAATCTTAAGCTAAAAACAAAATAACAAAAACATAAAATAAACATAAAATGAAACGGGATGGTAGTCCGTATGTTTTTTCTACTTTTCTTTTTCTCATTTTTTTGTATTTTTCTTGATTTTTCTGATTTTTTTTTTTTTTTTTTTTTTTTTTTTTTTTTTTTTTGCATACACTCTTGCCCTACCATCCAAAATAATACATCATAGGGGCATTGCATCCCCCTTACACTTAAACTTTTACATAACTTTACAAATAACTATTCTAATGACTCGAATTAAGATAATCGAAAAACTTGGAGTAAAAATATTTAGCACATATGGGGGTAATAAATGATGTTCTTCCCCATTACTCCATTATACTAGTACTTTACCCATGAGTCCCAATCGTCCCAAAACAATATGTACAAGGATATGACTCGACTTAGCAACCATGTAATCAACTAGATAATTAACTTGGGTTTAAACAAATGTTGTCACAATAATGCACTAAAAATGAGTGCATACAAGGTAGGCTAAGGCGATTTGGGTGTACATTTAAGTGGGGTGTAAACAAATTCTTCCTTTAAGTAAAATGCTTAAAGGTCGAAACAAAAAGATAGGCTCTGAGGGGTGTACTAGGGGTATCGTGTACCAAAAATGGGTACAACGCAAAGGGTGTGGGAGAATTACTTGACCAATGTAGCCAAAGTAATTATAACAAAAACACAGGTGTAAAACAATGGGTTAATCCTAATGCCTCTTATCATGTAGTAAATCTAACTACACGAATGTAGTCTCACTTGTGGCCTTGGAATGGTCCTAACGCAAGTTCTAGAATCTAAGTGCTACCGGTACACACATCATAGCATAAATGCTTTTCCTACCAATTCTAGGGGCGAACCTCACATATTTGGGGGTGAAAATTTTTTTAGTGGTACGGTTTTTGTGCTAGTCATATAACTCCTATCCGTGAGACGCTCATTAGGATCAAAGTTTCACTCCTATATGTTGTAAAAAAAATTTAAATTTGGCACTAAAATTGCCCTAACAGGTATTTCTCTCAGTTTTATTACACATCAACTATCAAACAAACAAAAATCAAGCGTAATAGCATTCTCTAATCGTACTTTTACCCCCCCTTACACTTAAGATGAACATTGTCCCCAATGTTCAAATAACAAGATGTAAAAGCAAAAAGTAAAAGATTGAAATCAAATACTCCCCTGATTCGTTCGGTGGATAATGAAGTTACACGGTTAGATCTTCTTCCAAAGTAATGTTGAAGCTCCATGACTAATGCATCACCATAAGCTTGATTCCATATACATCTCCTTGTCCAAAATAACCTGTTAAACCTGAGAAAACAAACACGAAAACCTGCATAACATCGGCGGGATAAATCTATATATAAAGATATAATGCTTGTGGAATGATAATTTTGCAGATTCCTGGAGATTATAAGTTGGAGATTTAATAAAAACTTTTTATGAAAACAAAACTTTCAAAAATTTTTGAAAATTAAATCTGACGCCGTCAGGTTATAAACCCTGACGCCGTCAGAAATGACCTGACAAAAATTCTCATGTTAAGTTTCCGGAAAATTTCTGGAAAAACCTTTACCTTACTTCCTGGAAATCCTGCAAAACATCACTATGACTCGATACAAGCATTTGACTCAAACAAATACTAATATGTATGTTAATTTATTATTATTACGATTCATGTTCATTTGTGTTCTAATAAACCGATTTAGATTTCCCTTACACTTATCTTTTGCAAAATACCTTTATATGTAGTTAAGACGAAGTTAAAAACAAAATAAAGCATTTTCACAAATTAGTTTTGAACATGAATCAATAAGAATAAAAATTAAACACACATATGGAAACAAATAAGATCAAACAAACAATCAAACAAATAAAGCAAATAAATAAATAAAGCTTGGGTTGCCTCCCAAGAAGCGCTTTTCTTTATTAACGAGTCTTGTAGCTAGACTCAAAGTCACGCTACCCTATATAAGTAAGCTCGTCATCGAGGACGTCTTTAGGTTAAGCTTGGATTGAAGTTTCCTATTGGTCCGCTTAGTACGATATATCTTTTCAAACTTCTCTCCATCCGGGTCATACAATGTCATCTTAATATGCCATGACCCATCTCCATCTTTGGGTGGTTTGTCCCAATCCCACTTGTGATCATCCTCCTCACAAGTCCACTTATTCATCTCTAGGTTAATTGGCAAAACTCCTAGGAACTCAATCATCCTTCTAAAAACTAGAGGGTCTTCAAATGGATCCAATTCGGTGTCCCTAGCCAAGAGTTGCTCTACCGTATGTGTTCGGTTAACAAAGTCCTCTTCTAGGTAAAATGGGCGTTGAGGTCCTATGAAGTCTCTATCAATCCAAGGTCCATATCTAGATGGTCTCCTATTCAACTCTAACCAATGGGGTGTCGGTTCATCACTAGTATCATAAGCATGTTTCTTCACATCATAGACTGACCAAGTATCTCCTTCTCCTACCGCTATCTTAGATTCCTTACAATCAATCATAGCACTAGCAGTCGCCAAAAATCCTCTACCTATCAACAAGGGGCATGTAGGGTCGCTAACCATATCAAGGACGTGGAAATCGGCTAAAATGGTTAGTTTTCCAATGTGTACTAACACGTCCTTAACTACTCCAACCGGGTAAGCAACACTTCCATCCGCTAAACCTATTATCACCTCGGTTTCTTCAAGTTTTCCTAGTTTTAGAGAGGTGTAGAGAGGTAACGGAAGTAAGTTAAGGCTTGATCCAAGATCGGCTAATGTGTCATAAGCCTCCGAATTACCGATCTTGCAAGGTAGAACAAATAGGCCCGGATCATCTAATTTCTTAGGTAGCTTATTTTGAACGAAGGCGGTCCCTTTTTCGCCTAACTTGAGCTTCTTCTCATCCAACACATCAACAACCGGACTTTCAAGGTGGAGCTCCTTGAATTCTTCGTCAAGGTTTTGAGTGGGAGGTGTTTCAACTATGTTGTTGACCAATTTGGATGTCATAACTTCTTGGTCATTTGGAACGACTTAGGTTTGTTTGAAACACGTGCTCATGGAATTGACCGAATAATATTGTGGACAAGAACTAGGAGACGAAACCGACGAAATGGCGTTGACGTTTAGTTTCGGGTTCTTGACCGTGTTACTAGGGAGTGCTCCCATTTCTCGGTCATTGAGGGCTTTCAACAAAGTGTCAATCTTATTGGTCATCTCGCTTTGTTTTTGTTTGAAATCGGCTTCAAACTTGGCTAAACGAGCTTCTTGAGATGCCATAAATTGAGACATCAATCCTTAAAAGTTATTGGTACTACCATTGCCGGAAGGATTGTTGTTGAAATTACGGTTCGAGTTGGAACCGCTTGAAATTACGGTTCGAGTTGAGATGCCATAAATTGAGACATCAATCCTTCATGAACCGAAGGCAAAACACGATACGACACAACCATGATACCAAACACATCTATTACAAGTTTTTTAGTTATTAAAAATAGTTTTCCCACAAGTTTATACCCGAATCTATTCGAAAACCAACAAAAAAAACTCGTGAAACATGAGTTTAACTCACACCGAGGCACACACGCGTGTGAAACGGTGTGTCTCACCTTCAAAGTACTCGATCTACATGGTTCTTGGTCGGAAAAAGAGTTTGTGGCGCGTAGTGGTGGTGTTGTTGTTATTTTGGCGCATGCGATAGCTAATCGAATAGAGGAGAACAAGATACAGGTGTTGGTGGTGGCGGTGTGATGTTGGAGATGGCAGTGTTGGTGTTTGATGTAGTGGCCGGAGGTGAGGTGTGAGGGTGGCGTCAGCTGGATCTATGGGGAGAAACAAATGAACCCTAGATTGTTATAAACGGGTTTTTATATAGTCCCCTTAGGACCTTCAGTGAAAACCCTAGCGCCCTACAAGGACCACACTCGTAATTTTGTTAAACTTCCAATCGAAGTGTTCTCGGGCTCGTTTAGTGTACTCAGAGTGCTCGTATGACTTTCTAAGTTGCGCCAATATTTTTAAAATTGTTTTTCCGATAAAAATGACTATAAATACGTCTATGTTCATGTTATCTCATAAAAACCAATATTTCACATGTTATTAGGTTTATTTGTGCCGACTCGCGTTGTGTGGTCTAGTTCACAGACACACATAAAAGTGAACACATAAACTAAATAAACATATCATCTCGAGAGTTGTGCTGACTCGCGGTTGTTATATCTGTCAAGGCCTTTGTGCCTTCATCACAATCAAGAGTTGTGTTGTTTGCAACTTGGTAATGTTGTATCGTGTTGGGAATTAAAGCTTCCAAGGTGTTAATGTTGCTCATGTAATTACAACTGCTCATGGTTTACACAGGAAATGCTCTAAGTCATTACTGCTAGTAGTTAAAAAGGTTAATGCTGCTTATGGAAGTTAAGACTGCTAGAGTATATTAAGACTGCTGACAGACTTCAAGAAAAAATACTCTAAGTAGTTAATTCTGCTAGAAGAAAACTTAGTGCTGCTAGTACTAAGTTAATGCTGCTGAAGACTTAATGCTTCCAGAACAAAGAGTTAGTGCTGCTGATTCATTATTAGTGCTGCTAGAGTATTAGAGTCGGTTTGATATGTATAGTATGTTTAGATAAGTATAGAAAAGATTCTAAAAAGATTCTTGTATAGAAAGTTATTGTAAGCCGACTAGGACTCCTTAGTCTATAAAAAGAGGTCCTAGGGCATAGAGATATATCTAGACATCAAATACATCTTAAGATCTTAACACGGTTTTCCATAGAACTTCAAGGTTGTAAACCCTAATACTTTTGAGTATTCGTATTATATCAATAATATTGAAGTGTTTAGTTTGATACAATTTTGTTCTTGTTTACTGTTTCATTCAATATAAAAGTTATTCTTAAGAACAAATACAAGATTCCACATTGTGTTTGATAAACTTCAAGATAGTTTCTATACTTAGTTGTTTTAGATTTATCTAAGATAACTAACCCTTACAAGCTAAGGAATTCGATCAAGTTCATAACTGGGATCAACAAGTGGTATCAGAGCTTGTGATCTAGAAGCTATGATCAAGAAGAACTTGTTTATACTCAAGGCTGTTCTGATCTTACTGAAGACATGGATTCAGAATCTACACATATGATTACTGCATCAAAGGTGCCAATGCTTAAGTCTGGAGAGTATGAGCTATGGAGAATGAGAATGAGCAGTATATTTAGATGGTTGATTACTCTATGTGGGAGGTAATAGAGACTGTCAATACGTTACCTAAAACAGAACTTCTGATGATGGTGTTGTCACTATCTTGCCTATTAAAACAGTTGAAGACAAGGCACAAAGAAGACTAGAAGTTAAGGCAAGAAGCACTCTCATTATGGGCATTCCTAATGATCATCAGTTGACTTTCAATCACATCAAGGATGCTAAATTGTTGTTAGAAGCTATTGAGAAAAAGTTTGGAGGGAATGTTGCTACCAAGAAGACCAGGAAGAACCTTTTGAAGCAACAATATGAGAATTTTGGTGCTTCAAGTTCTGAGAATCTTGATCAGACCTTTGACAGACTTCAGAAACTTATTAGTCAACTAGCACTTGTGGAAGTAACAATTCCTCAAGAATATATAAATCAAAAGTTTCTGAGAAGCTTGTCACCAGAGTGGAACACACATACTGTGGTGTGGAGAAATAAGGCTGACCTTGATACAATGAGTTTAGATGATCTGTATAACAATCTAAAAGTGTATGAACCTGAAGTCAAAGGGTCATCTAGCTCATCCTCAAGCTCACAGAACTTAGCATTTGTGTCCTCCTCAAATAACAGTTCTGGCAGTACTAATGAAGCAGTTAATACTGCTAATGGAGTTAGTACTGCTGGCACACAAGTTAGTATTGCTGGGTCTACAACCCTTGATAACTTGAGTGATGCTGTTATCTATACTTTCTTAGTTGGTCAATCTACTAGTCTTCAGATTGTGCATGAGGATTTGGAACAGATTCTGTAACACCCCAACCCGACAAGGGTAAAGATATCACAACAATGGTTTCGTATCAGATCGAAACAAAGCATACATCTATAGAAATACGAGAATTCTCAAAGATTACAATTGAAATATAGGAACTACAAGATTACAAAAAGAAACTTCCAGTAAACACTAATTTCAAAATAATAATAATAACTTCTAATCACTTCTAAGTCCAAAAGTAGCTATCAAGTCTTCTAAGTCCAAGGTACTCTCCACCCATTCCCAGCTTCCTACTAAAACCTGCCGCATGAAAAGAAATGCGACTGAGCTACGAGAGCTCAGTGACCAGATATAACGATAACGAATAGTAATAGAGAATAGTACAGAAAACAGAAATAAAGGTCAAACAGATGTAATATGGTTCAAGGGATAAGTCGATGAATAAGTATAAAGGAAAGAGAAACGGGATAGTAATCCACCAAGAGCCCAGAAACAGATCATATCATATCGTAACCATAAATCTTCATAATCATATAGAGGGGAGACCTCTCAGATAATCAGATAATATGAGGGGTGTCCTCATTCTTCAAATGGAGTAGCTAGCTCCCATATTTTGTGAAAGACGTGGATTGCACCCATCATCAGTCACCATATCATATCATAGCATATCATAAACAGAACATATCTAGGATGCATCCATACGCCCCCCAAACAAATCATATTGGCCATAACAAATCATAAAGTACGCATATCATATCATAATGGGGACGGTGTGGCTAATCACTCGAACCACACACGAGTCATGCCAGTGGTGCATCACAGACACGACCATGTTACCTTCGTGGCTAGGGAAACATATTTTGGCTCGGGTATCAAACTAAGAGTCAGATATCATATCAAAACAGACTGTCATATCAAAAGGGGTCATATCAGATGGTACATAACAGATGGTTCATAACAGATATATCAGATGTAATGCCAAAGGTCCAAATCAGAGTTTATCAGATCAAGGTTCATATTAAATAATCAAGTCAAGGTTCAGATCAAAAGTTCATTTCAAAAGTTTCTATCAAAAGTCCATTTTAAACAATCCTTTATTCATGATTTTCATAAAACGATCCTTTAAAGTGGTTTTCATAAAAATAATCTTTCAAAACGGTTTTTATAAAGATAGTCTTCAAAATATAGTTTCCATAAAAGTTAGTAACATTTTATATAAAAGTAGTTTCGCATCATTTATAAACATCTTTTTAAAATGGTTTTTCTCAAAACATTTCCATGGTATAATTAAAAAGGTTTTCATAACATAGGTCCATAACAGGGGTCATATCAAATGGGATCAACAGAGAAGGTTCAAGCAAAGGGAATCATAGCAATGGCATCAGTTCAGAAACTAACGGATCAGAAAATGAAAGAGATCATGAGAAACCTTATAAGAAAGGTCAGAATATCTGTACCTTATACCGCAAATGAAAACACAACAGAAAATATCAAGGTCGGAAGCAAACTCCATCTTCGGTGAATCTACACGAATTCATAACTAACTTATTAAAAGCTTATTTAATTCAGACTACTTATTTAGTCGGCTTTCCAGTTTTAGTAACTTTCCATATTTAGTAACTTTCTATTTTTAGCAGGTTTCCATAATTAGCAAGTTTCCATTTTTAGAAAGTATCCATAATCAGAAAGATTTAAGTATCATAACTAAGGTTAAGTCATTATTTAAGCATATTATGGACATAGGGTAGATTTTAACAAGTTAGGATAGTTCAGGGTTAAATATGACAAGTTTCCACAAATTAGGGTTTTAAATTGCAATTTCATCAATTTCAAAGGTATAAAATGAAAATACTTCAAGTTACTGATTTAAATACACATTTTATTCAGAATGACATCTTAATCCCTTTAGTTTCATAATTTACAGTTTATACCCCTCTAGTTACAATATTTACAACACAAACCCTATATTTACATAATTCATGATTTAATCCCTATAATATCCATGTTTACCAAACAAGCATCTTATTCTACAAAATTACAGAATGACACATCAGAATTATATATAGTACGAATCAGACCCCTCAGATTTCAGAAATTACACGATTTGTCCCTTAAGTTTACAAAACTTATAAATTAAATCATAATTTAGTAACAATTACATATTAAGCCCATAAATCCTCAAAATTACACATTACACACTCAAAAACATTATTTACTCAGAATGACTTCAAGTTTCCAGAATTTACACTTTTAGTCCCTCTATAAATTAAATTCAATTCGAAACCCTAAATTACACATAATTCCAAATCTTGCAAATTTTACACATAAGGACCTCATGTTATATTTTTTACACTTTGCTACTGACTTAACTAACATTGTAAAAATAGCCCACAAGTTTGATTAATTACAAAACACCCCCTTATATTTTTAAAATCAAATCGTTAACACAATTAAATTACCAAACCCTAACCCTAATTTCCCCAAATCATAATCTGATCATTTTTCCATCATTATATCATTTATTTGACCAGATCTAACCCAAAAACAAAACACTAATTTGCTCGTTCATATTTTTATCCAATTATACGCTTTTATATTAAAACCCGATTTCAAACAAAAATTCGTCAAGGCCATTTTAGGTTGTAACAATTTGAAATAACATTTTTCCAGATTCATATGGATCATATAGAGCTCAAATAAAATAACTTGCACATCCAGAAAAATCGTATATAGTGCTTTATATTTTATATCCTTTTTTATCATCAATAATTCAAACGATCAAACCAAGCTATAACAAATCAAACAAACATTTTTCCAGGAAATTTGATGATCATAGAACCCATAAAAATTAAGAAAGAGACCCAGAAAATTCATATAGCCCGATCTATAATTTTGCATACGTTTTAAGCATGTAATTTCCATTCAACTATTTTAACGTGCATGATTCTTGTTTATCATTTTATTTAGATCATATATGATATAAAGAGTGTGAGAAAAATACCAAACTGATTTTAGGACGTGTGGATCAATCGCAACAATTTTGTACCCATCGGGTGTAGTATCGACCAAAGAAAAATCACCCCGATCGAACCAAGCCTCCAACAAACCAAACCCTATTTTTCCCAGCTACTTTTAATGATGAAGAACCCCAGAAAAATGCTAGATCCCTTCCAGAAATTCGTATGAGCCGTAGGAGAATTTTTGTGTGTGTTTTGTGTTATTCGGTTTTAGGTTTTAGGGAAACAAATAAATGGGTAACTAAATAATAGAGATAGGGCCGAAAAAGGAGGGGGAGAGGGCCATAATTTCGGTCCATCATTGACCAAATTAATTGGTATAATTTTTGATTTAATTTTCCTTAATTAACTTGTAATTTAATTAGGTTAATTGTAATTTAAATGTAATAAATGTAAGTAAAATTTCATGAGGGTATTTTGTACATATAATTAGGTGAGACAATAATTTTTGAGCATGTAAAAATTATTTCATTTCATGTGTAACTTGTTACTTGAATTTTGGAATCATTTTGATACTTTAAATACCCTTTAATCAATTTTTAAACTTGTAGGGGCATTTTAGTCATTTTACATGTTTCAGATTTTTGGGTTTTACATTTTTCGAAATTTGAAGTCGTAAGGTGAAACAAAGTCGTAGCAAGATCATCACAATATTCTCATGCCCGAGGAGGTTCTTCAAAAGATCTTCAGACCAAATAGTTTCTCATGACTCAAATCAAAACGAGGTGGTTTCAAATTTCTCAAAGGAGACAAACTAAATTGATTCTGATCAAGAGGTCCATGCAACATAAAGTGGATGATAGGTGAATCTTCAGGAAATTATATGAAATACGAACAAGAGTTCAAATTAAATTGATTGTGTCTACAGAAGAGAGCTTTACAAGAATTTAAGATTTATAACTGAGGCCAACAGAATGCAAACGAGAGTCCAAACTCATCCAGATATCTAATGAACGCAAACAGAGTATAGAATGAACCAAACACGGATAATCCTACGGAGATTCAGATTCTAAACTTCTTAGGTACTCCCCAAGATATCCTATGGCCACAATGAGTGCACGTTATATGGTGTAAGTATTATCACGTTGATCAGGCGTCATAATACTAGCACCACATAAATATGCCCTCATGATGATCATACTTTATCTCAAGTCATAATCAAAGCCACCTATCTTAATCCACCTAGTACTTCTACAGTCTCAGAGGTCATCAAAATCAAACCCATAGCTAAAAGGAGAACGAACTACTCGAAAGAGTTAACGGAAGTCCCAGAATGTCTATCAGAATTTGGTACATCGTTAAAAGCATCAAATCGTCCATCATTCGTCAAATTTCTCATAACAAAACCATCGTCCAACATACGCAGAATGAACACCGAGCGGAATTACTAACAGGGAACATAACTCATTCAAGGGGTCCTATCATCAGTTAACGGAAATTTGAGTAGGTCAAGAGGAAATGAATTACGTCATCCATAGCTTCATTCTTCACAAAATCAACTCTTCCAAACACAAACGTTCGCTTCAGAATTATCGTCCATTCAAATACATGATCTTAAACTTCTTCCAAGTCTATGCAGTCTATCGTATGATCATAGGGTGGAAAGGAAATATAACTCGAGTCTGGTCCCTCAAGCCTTCGGCACCTCCTCTTAGAAATGTGGTGTAGTGACATGAATCTCCAGTATGGTCATTTGTGCATTCTTCCATCCGCGAGTCTGCTTCTGCTCTCGATTCATCTTAGTACAACTAAAATGGACAGAGAAGCAAGACTGCGGTTTAAGACATGTCTTCAGCATAGTTCCAAATTTGCCTACTCAACTGTCGTCATCGCCAGATGCATGGTAGTGTTATCTGCTACAATCTCTGGACGCCAATCAAATCTACTTCTTTCAGAATAAAGGGTCAATCTACAAGATGGTCTACATGTTCCTCTTCGTACATAAAACTGAAATACTTCTCGGAAGTTATTCTCAAATATTCATCTCTTTTCTTAGAAGTCCTTGGGGTTGCTTCTTCAATCCTTCGATCATTAAAAGAGGTCGTCTGGTACGGAGTTTACAAGAATAGAATCGATCATTGATAAGCTGAGTTGAAAGATGGTCATGATAGTGATACGATTAGGTTTACGATAGTCAACACTCCAAAGTTTTCTCTTTCTTCTTTACAAGCTAACAGGGTATTCAAAGTGAAACACTGAGGTGAACAAAATCATATTCCATCATCTCCTCCGATTTCTCAACTTCCATAGCATCATGGTCCGTCAACTGAGATTGGTTCAAATTTCATTCTACTTCTCAACCAGGAGGGAAACCCAAAAGTTTCATCGGAGAGCAACAGAAAATTTGTACAACAAAATTTCCAATGCCAAAGCTTTTAGGGTGGGTACTAGTAGGTGTCAGGGGACAATCGACAATCGAATGAGATTTTCCATAACGGCGTTAAGCTTAACAGATTTGAGCGGTTAAAGGATATCATAACAAAAGTGGGATGAAACATATTGCTAAAGGTCACAAGTCAGATATGGTAGTCCCTGGCAGCGTATGAGGGCCAGCCAATCCATAACTTAAAGACCTCAAAATCGAATAGGTCAAAAGTAAATGGATTCGTAGGATGAGTACGGTCGCCGAGCCAGACGGATAGTTCATGTGTCAAGGTCAAGTACATGGTTCATCAAAGTGTGGAGATGGATAAGCAAACAATTCAAGGTGTTGGAGTCTTGATTAGATATTTAGCATAAGTTGCAGGTAGGTTGTGAGTCATCGGAAATACAAACATCGTATAACTGTCAAGAGTGAGGCATATCGAATATCAGTTATCAGTATCATCATGCTCAGTTAACCGTTTCACATCGAGACAAAATTATCGTCATATCCATGGCTAATAATCGCCAGAGTTCTCATAGGAGTAGTAATGGACTTTGCAAGGACAGAGTACTATCAGGTGATACATTTTCATCTAGCACGGGTAATGAATTTATAAAATGTGTCAAACACATTAGGGTTAAATGACCTTCGGGACGGTCAGAGGAGTATCAAACTGCTTATCAAACAGGTCGGAAGTGAAGAACAAAATTAGGTAGTACTAGCAAAAGTTTAACAATCGGAAATCATGGTAGGGAGTTCAAATGGTTTCAAACACCGAAGGTGGAACATAGGAGGGTAGTCGTCAATGATCAGTCAACCTATCCTTTATCAGAATAAAAATCAAAGTTAACTATTCAATGAAAACAGATCGACAACGCAAGTCTTATCATTCAGCAGTGAGGGGGAAAAACACTCTTATACTCGTGGTCAAAATACCACTAGACTTTTCATGGAAACGGAGATGTTTAAGACGAACTCAGATAGGGTCAGAAGATTCATAGATTATCGAAAGCAATTAACAGAATGTATCAAGTAGGTTATCGTCATGGAGATTCTCAGAATACCCGAAGAGACATCAAAATGATTTACAAAAGAATCAGAGGTCGGAGTAGGAATCTTAGGTGGTGCAAAACGTGAGTTTTCAATCTCCAAAAGTGATCTCAACAAACAGGGCATAAATTAGAGTGATGCGGAAGCAATGCTACTTAAACAAAAGCCTTATAGTCTACCCATTCCTCACTGGTCAAAACTTAAGTTCCTATAGGGAAATCCTAAAGCAAATCTTAAAGGTTGTCTTATGAGCGCCTGCAGTGGAAACTTAATGGTCCAAACTTCACATGTCAAGGGTAAATGTATTACGAGTCGCAACCTGTCGCTCTGATACCATAATTGTAACACCCCAACCCGAAAAGGGTAAAGATATCAAAACAATGGTTTCGTATCAGATCGAAACAAAGCATACATCTATAGAAATACGAGAATTCTCAAAGATTACAATTTAAATATAGGAACTACAAGATTACAAAAAGAAACTTCCAGTAAAAACTAATTTCAAAATAAGAATAATAACTTATAATCACTTCTATGTCCAAAAGTAGCTATCAAGTCTTCTAAGTCCAAGGTACTCTCCACTCATTCCCAGCTTCCTACTAAAACCTGCCACAGGAAAAAAAATGCGACTGAGCTACGAGAGCTCAGTGAACAGATATAACGATAACGAACAGTAATAGAGAATAGTACAGAAAACAGAAATAAAGGTCAAACAGATGTAATATTGTTCAAGGGATAAGTCGATGAATAAGTATAAAGGAAAGAGAAACGTGATAGTAATCCACCACGATCCCAGAAACAGATCATATCATATCGTAACCATAAATCTTCATAATCATATAGAGGGGAGACCTCTCAGATAATCAGATAATATGAGGAGTGTCCTCATTCTTCAAATGGAGTAGCTAGCTCCCATATTTTGTTAAAGACATGGATTGCACCCATCATCAGTCACCATATCATATCATAGCATATCATAAACAGAACATATCTAGGATGCATCCATACGCCCCCCAAACAAATCTTATTGGCCATAACAAATCATAAAGTGTAACACCCCAACCCGGCAAGGGCAAAGATGTCACGTTAATGGTTTCATATCAGATTAAACAAAGCATACTTCAATAGTAATACAATAAAATATCAAAGGTTACAAATGAGATACTAACATTATAAGGTTAAGAATGAAACAAAACTAAATACTAAGTCTGCAAATGCAATCCTTCTAATGACTTCTACTTCAGAATAACTATCAAGGTCTTCTAAGTCCAAAAGTCTCTTCACTCATACCCAAACCCGTCGTCCTGCTTATAACCTGCCGCACACGAAAAGAAAATGTGCGGCTGAGCTTAAAAAGCCCAGTGAACAGATATAACGATAACAAGCAGTAACGGTAAAGTAGTGAAGTAAATGAATGAGTACCAGGTATCACGATAGTCAAGAACAGGAACATGAAGACTATACAGATATAACAGGATTAGAACTAGTTACAGAAGATAGGTGAAAAGGAAACCGTAACCCACACAAACCCAAGTCAAATCATGTCAAGTTCAGTATTAAGTCATGAATCATACGATAGGGTAGTAGTAACAGTAATGGAAAGTAAAGGTTATACAGATATAACATGATTAAAACTAGTTGCAGAAATAGTATAAAATGTAATCCGTAATTCTACCATATACCAGGTCAGATCCAGTCAAGTCAAGTGTTAAGTCATATATCAGGTTACAGGGTGACAGTAATAATAATGGTGAGTAAAGTTATAAGGTCACAAGGTGCAGGGTAACAGAAATCCTCTACGAGCCCAGAAACAGTAACAGTAACAGTAACAGTATCAGTATAATCATGTAGAGGGGAGACCTCTCAGTAGTCAGTAATTATGAGGGGAGTCCTCAATCAGTAAATGGAGTGATCAGCTCCCAGTATGTGAAAGACGTGTATCGCACACACCATCAGTCACCAGTAATACAGAAATCAGTAATCAGTAACAGTAACAGTTCTAGGATGCATCCATGCGCCCCCGGTGGCCAGAAACTCCTCAACACACCAGATAAAATAAAGTCAGGGACGGAACAGGTCATCACTCTCCTGCCCTAGAGTCATGCCATCGGTGCATCAATGACATGGACATGAAACCCTCATGCCTAGTTATGGCTCGTAGTATCAAACTGTGGGTCAGGGTCAGGTATCATGTATCATGTGTCAGGTGTCATGCCTCAGAAATCAGTATCATGTATCAAGTATCATGTATCGGAGATCAGTAACGTGTATCAGATATCATGTATCAGGAATCAGTATCATGTATCAGAAATCAGTATCATGTATCAGAATCAGTACCGTGTATCAGGTGTCGGATTCAAGTATCAGGTGTCAAGTATTCAGGTGTCAGGTTCAAGTATTAAGTGTTAGGTTCAAGTATTTAAAGGTCAGGTAGTCTAGGTCATGTTTTATACAAGAGTTCAAGACAAGGTTCAGAACAAAGGATCAGAACAAGAGTTCAAATAAAGGTTCAAGTCGAATGGTTCATATCAAGTGAATCAGGGTTCAAGTTAAGTTTATAGCAAGGTATCAAGTATTTAAGTTAGTTGCATAAGTCAATTTCCATTTCAAAATATCAGAAGTTCATATCAGAGGTTCATATCAGAGATTCATATCAGAAAGGTCATACCAGTAGGTCAATATCAGAAATGTTCAATATCAGACAGGTTTAATATCAAAAGATCATATACCAGAAAAATCATACATCAGAAAGATCATATATCAGAAAGATCATGTATCAGAAAGATCATGCCAAAAGCTCATAATATCATGAAAGCAGCAAGCAAGGTTCACAGAACAAGGAAACATAGCAATAAATCAGGAATCAGAAAGTAGGTTCAATATCAAAAGGTCCAATGTCAGAAGGGTCAAGTATCAGGGAGTCCGAAATCAGAAGGTTCATATCAATTTGTTTCAAGGTTCATAACAAGGTTCAATTTAAAGGTTTATATTAAAAGTTCCTATCATAGTTCAAAAAGTAATCTCTTACAATAGCTTTCATGAAAGTAAACCTTAAAACAGTCTTCATAAAGTAGGTCCTTTAAAGAAAGTTTTCAAAACATTTTCACATGTAATTAAGAAGAGTTTTTACATTTAGTTATAAAATCCTATGAACCTTCAAAATATTCCAGGGTCATAAATATTCACATTACAGGGTGATGGACAGGTCATATCATGTATCAAAAGAAATAAAGCAAGGTTCATGAATTATGGAAAACACAACAAAGGCATAGATTCAAATAGGAAAGCCCCATATAAAAGGCTCAGATCATAACCAACTGATATGCATAATGAAGAACCAATCAGAGTATGAGACGACATAACAACGGCTCAGAGAAATACTAAGATGAATCATAGATACTGAATGAAATAAGCAAGAGGACACCCTTACTGAAAAAGGGCAGAATATCTGTACCTTAGTACCCGAATCAAAGGATGATCAATGACAGACAATGGATCACTCCCTCTTCACACCTAGAGGAGTCAAGACAGAATTACTAAAGATCCCACTTTCCATATCAAGTAACTTTCTATTTTAGGCAGGTTTCCTTATTTGGCAAGTTTTCATACTTTAGGGTTTCAAATGTAATTTTTCCAAAGTTAAAGGTCAAATATGTAATTATCACATTCATTCTTTTTAATCCTTCATTTATTCAGAATGTACATCTTCAATACTTCAATTTTTCCAAAATTACATTTTATACCCCTTAGTTTACAAAATTTCCATTTAAACCTCTTAATTCATAATTTTACACCTTAAAACCTTATCTTATCCATAATTATCAAACAAGCCTCATATTTTATCAAAATACAGAATATGACCTCAGAATTACTTGTTGTAGGAATCCAGCCCCTCAAGTTTTAGAAATTTCACATTTAGTCCCTTAAGTTTACAAAACTTATAATTTAAATCATAATTCTATATTAAATACATATTAAGCCCATAAATACTCAAATTTACCCAGAACACTTTTAATATAATAATTTACCCAGAATAACTTCAACTTTCCAGAATTTACACTTTTAGTCCCTCTAGTTTAATTAATTACAAATCATACCCTTTAATTACAATTAATTCATTATCTTGCAATATTTACATATAGCACCCTCAAGTTATATTTTTCCCACATTGTACCAGACCTAAATAATATTTTAAAAATAACCCATGAGTTTCAAAAGTTACAAAACACACCCTTGTGATTTAATTACAAATCGGATTACACTTTTTAAAAACCATTTCAAGCCCTAAGCCACACCAATCATTAAAAAATAATTGTACCATCGTTATACACAATTAATAATCAGATCTAAGCCCAAAAATACTAACCCTAATGCCCGATCCAATTTATTTGATTTCTTCTCTATTTTTCACAAAATCCGGTTTTAAATTAATTCTCCAATAAATCATTTAAGCTTCCATAAATCAAACACATATATTTCCCAAGTTATATGATGATGTTAGAACCCAGAAAATTTATAAACCTAGCTCCAATAAATCGTATCACATATTTTATAATTTAGGTACGTTTTTAAGACCATAATTCACCACGACCTGTTTAGGCTTCAATAATTCGTTTTCTCATTTTTCCCAAACCTTATATATCACATATGGTCTAAATAATTTAACCATGGCACCTAGAAAAATACGTGACACATATTTTGGAATTAAGGTGTGTTTTAACCCATAAAATTCAAAGCGCTATAAAAACTTTGCATGATTCGAATTTCCCATTTTTCCTGAGTCTAATATGATGTAAGGAATGTAATAAAAATATAAAATGAATTTTAGAACGAGTGGAACAAAGATTGACGAATTAATACCTATCGAGTGGAATAGAACAAGAATTTTCGATACTCCTTGAATCCGGCCCTTATAAATCATGATGCTATTTTTCTAGACTTCTTGAGATGCTTAAGAACACAGGAAAAATAATGGTGCACTTCCAGAAATTCGTATGATCAAGGGAGGAATTATTTTAGAGATTAGGGTTTAATCGGTTTTGAAGATCTTGGAAGAAAATGTGTAAATTATAAAAATTGTGGAGTGACCGAGTCTTAGGGGGGATAATGGGCCATTATTTCAGGATTTAGTCAAGGAGGATTAATTGCATTCATTAACAAATTTTAATGCCCTTATAATTACCTTTAATGACCCTTATTTAAATCATAATTTGAATTTAAACTATATTAGGCGCCCAAGGGCATTTTGGTAATTTTCATGGCTTGTATAAATGTTAAATGGAGTTGTTAAAAATATTTGGGATCATAACTTGTTCGTTGATAGAAGTTTGGAATTTATTTTGTGCTTTACATATGTTTTATTTAGGTTTTAAATTCCCAGGGGCAATTTGGTCATTTTACATGTTATAGAGTTTCAGGTATTTACATAAAGTGCGCATATCATATCATAATGGGGACGGTGTGGCTAATCACTCGAACCACACACGAGTCATGCCAGTGGTGCATCACAGACACGGCCATGTTACCTTCATGGCTAGGGAAACATATTTTGGCTCGGGTATCAAACTAAGAGTCAGATATCATATCAAAACAGACTGTCATATCAAAAGGGGTCATATCAGATGGTACATAACAGATGGTTCATAACAGATATATCAGATGTAATGCCAAAGGTCCAAATCAGAGTTTATCAGATCAAGGTTCATATTAAATAATCAAGTCAAGGTTCAGATCAAAAGTTCATTTCAAAAGTTTCTATCAAAAGTCCATTTTAAACAATCCTTTATTCATGATTTTCATAAAACGATCCTTTAAAGTGGTTTTCATAAAAAATAATCTTTCAAAACGGTTTTTATAAAGATAGTCTTCAAAATATAGTTTCCATAAAAGTTAGTAACATTTTATATAAAAGTAGTTTCACATCATTTATAAACATCTTTTTAAAATGGTTTTTCTCAAAACATTTCCATGGTATAATTAAAAAGGTTTTCATAACATAGGTCCATAACAGGGGTCATATCAAATGGGATCAACAGAGAAGGTTCAAGCAAAGGGAATCATAGCAATGTCATCAGTTCAGAAACTAACGGATCAGAAAATGAAAGAGATCATGAGAAACCTTATAAGAAAGGTCAGAATATCTGTACCTTATACCGCAAATGAAAACACAACAGAAAATATCAAGGTCGGAAGCAAACTCCATCTTCGGCGAATCTACACGAATTCATAACTAACTTATTAAAAGCTTATTTAATTCAGACTACTTATTTAGTCGGCTTTCCAGTTTTAGTAACTTTCCATATTTAGTAACTTTCTATTTTTAGCAGGTTTCCATAATTAGCAAGTTTCCATTTTTAGAAAGTCTCCATAATCAGAAAGATTTAAGTATCATAACTTAGGTTAAGTCATTATTTAAGCATATTATGGACATAGGGTAGATTTTAACAAGTTAGGATAGTTCAGGGTTAAATATGACAAGTTTCCATAAATTAGGGTTTTAAATTGCAATTTCATCAATTTCAAAGGTATAAAATGAAAATACTTCAAGTTACTGATTTAAATACACATTTTATTCAGAATGACATCTTAATCCCTTTAGTTTCATAATTTACAGTTTATACCCCTCTAGTTACAATATTTACAACACAAACCCTATATTTACATAATTCATGATTTAATCCCTATAATATCCATGTTTACCAAACAAGCATCTTATTCTACAAAATTACAGAATAACACATCAGAATTATATATAGTACGAATCAGACCCCTCAGATTTCAGAAATTACACGATTTGTCCCTTAAGTTTACAAAACTTATAAATTAAATCATAATTTAGTAACAATTACATATTAAGCCCATAAATCCTCAAAATTACACATTACACACTCAAAAAAATTATTTACTCAGAATGACTTCAAGTTTCTAGAATTTACACTTTTAGTCCCTCTATTTAAATTAAATTCAATTCGAAACCCTAAATTACACATAATTCCAAATCTTGCAAATTTTACACATAAGGACCTCATGTTATATTTTTTACACTTTGCTACTGACTTAACTAACATTGTAAAAATAGCCCACAAGTTTCATTAATTACAAAACACCCCCTTATATTTTTAAAATCAAATCATTAACACAATTAAATTACCAAACCCTAACCCTAATTTCCCCAAATCATCATCCAATCATTTTTCCATCATTATATCATTTATTAGACCAGATCTAACCCAAAAACAAAACCCTAATTTGCTCGTTCATATTTTTATCCAATTATACGCTTTTATAATAAAACCCGATTTGAAACAAAAATTTGTCAAGGCCATTTTAGGTTGTAACAATTCGAAATAACATTTTTCTAGATTCATATGGATCATATAGAGCTCAAATAAAATAACTTGCACATCCAGAAAAATCGTATATAGTGCTTTATATTTTATATCTGTTTTTATCATCAATAATTCAAACGATCAAACCAAGCAATAACAAATCAAACAAACATTTTTCCAGGCTTATGTGATGATCATAGAACCCATAAAAATTATGAAAGAGACCCAGAAAATTCATATAGCCCGATCTATAATTTTGCATACGTTTTAAGCATGTAATTTCCATTCGACTATTTTAACGTGCATGATTCTTGTTTATCATTTTATTTAGATCATATATGATATAAAGAGTGTGAGAAAAATACCAAACTGATTTTAGGACGTGTGGATCAAGCGCAACAATTTTGTACCCATCGGGTGTAGTATCGACCAAAGAAAAATCACCCCGATCGAACCAAGCCTCCAACAAACCAAACCCTATTTTTCCCAGCTACTTTTGATGATGAAGAACCTTAGAAAAATGCTAGATCCCTTCTAGAAATTCGTATGAGCCGTGGGAGAATTTTTGTGTGTGTTTTGTGTTATTCGGTTTTAGGTTTTAGGGAAACAAATAAATGGGTAACTAAAGAATAGAGATAGGGCCGAACAAGGAGGGGGAGAGGGCCATAATTTCGGTCCATCATTGAGGGTATTTTGTACTATGATAAAAAGTTTTCAAGACAAATCCGTGAGTCTAGTCATGCTGCTTCAAAAGAATCCTCTGGGTCTTTTCTTCCTATCTGGTTCTCTGGAACCGGTGAAATCCAATTTTGGAATCATTTTGATACTTTAAATACCCTTTAATCAATTTTTAAACTTGTAGGGGCATTTTAGTCATTTTACATGTTTCAGATTTTTGGGTTTTACAGATTCATCCAGATGATCTTGAAGAGATGGACTTGAAGTGGCAGATAGCTATGTTGACAATGAGGGCAAGGAGATTTTTGAAGAATACATGAAGAGATCTCAAGGTCAATGGGCAGGATAACATGGGTTTTGATAAGTCCAAGGTTGAATGCTACAACTGTCACAGGAAGGGACACTTTGCAAGGGAATGTAGGGTACCAAAGACCCAAGACTACAAGAATGGAGAGAGCTCACGGAAAGCTGTGTCTGAGGAATCTAGGAATTCTACAGCTTTGGTGTCTTGTGATGGTTTGGGTGGACATGATTGGAGTGACCAAGCAGCTAAAGGACCAAACTTTGCACTTATGGCTTACTCTTCTTCATCAAGTTCTGATTCTGAGGTATCTAATGATTCTGGTTGTTCTTATAAATCTTGTTTAGATACTATTGAAGAACTTAAGGCTAGGAATGAAAAACTAATAGAAGATTTAAGGAAGTTAGAGTTAGATAATTTAGGCTATAAAGTAGGCTTAAAATCTGTTGAGCAAAGACTTGAATTCTTTAAATAGAATGAGTCAGAGTATGTAGAGAAAGTTAATGTTCTTGAAAGTAAGCTTTATGTTGAAGAGAATGTCATTAATGAACTTACTAAAGGTTAAAACAGGCTCAAAAAGAAAAAGATGCATCTTATCAGGAAAAAGAAAAACATCAAGTTAAAGTAAATAAGCTTGAATTTGCATCTGAAAGTGTAAATAAGACAATTGAGTGTCAAATTATGAGGAGAGGTAGTGGTATAGGTTATAATGAAGTTCCTCCTTCCATTACAGGAAAGTATTTACCTCCTATATCTGAATTGTCTTGTTTAGTTGAGTCTGATGATAAGTCTTTAGGTGTCAATAGTAAGTCTAATGAGGAGAAACCTAAGGTTGAAAAAACATATCCTGATGCACCTATCATTGAAGATTGGGTGTCTGATGATGATGTGGAACAGGTGGAGTCTACACCTAAAGTTGAAAGAAACACAGTTAAGCCTAGAGTTGAACAAATTAAATTTGTCAAACCTAGGTTTGGTGATAAGTTGTCTAGGAAAATTGTTGATTTCATTGAGCAACCTAGGGAGCATACTAACAGAGATAAATTGGAATAACATGATGTCACAAAGGTTAGGGAGTGACTTTGAGATGTTTAACAAGGCTTGTTATCACTGTGGTAGTTTTGAACATTTACAGGAAAATTGTTATTACTATCAAAAACCTGTTTGGAACTATGCTAAGAGGGTGAATCATCAAAATTTTGCTCAAAACACTCACCCCTTTGCTAAAAGAAACATGGTTCCAACAGCAGTACAAATGAGATCTGATTTAGTATCAGTTAATACTGCCAAGCAAAATGTTTTTAAACCAGTAGTAGTAACTAATACTGCTAGATCAATTAGTACTGCTAACTCTAAAAGAACAGTGGATGGTGCTAAACAATTGTCAAAATTTTCAAAAAGAGCACATTCTACTAAAAACAGGTCCATTCAAAAGAATACAGCAATTAGTGCTGCTAAGGCAAAAGCAGTAGTTACTACTATTGAGCCAAAAGCAATAACTGATACTGTTTTAGAAAATCATTTTTATGCTGTAAAGGCCTCAGCTTGTTGGGTCTGGAAACCAAAAGTTAAAGTTTTAGATCATGTTTCCAGAAATAACAGTGCATCAATAGTTTTAAAGAAATACAATTACATTGATGCACAAGGTAGATCCAAGTCAGTAATGGCTTGGGTCCCCAAGAGAAACTGATTCTCTTACTTTATGTGCAGGGCAATCCACAGGTAGAATTTGAGGATGAATAAGTTTTTGACAACGGATGCTATAGGCACATGACAGGAGACATGTTGTAACACCTCAACCCGACAAGGGCTAAAATGCTACATTATGGTGACAAATCAGAACGTACAACGCAAGCAGAAGACTTATAAACATAAAAGTTACAAAGGTATTCTAATGATAGCTACTCTATATAAAATGATTTCCAAAACTGAAATACAACTCCAAGCTTAAATCTAACTGAAGATAAATCAAAATCTAATCCAAAAGCAAACGGGTATCTATCATCAGGGTAGTCCACTAAGAGCTCCTACGCACTCTTCACTCAAACCCAACTTCCAACCTAAAACCTGCCGCAAGAAAAGAAATGCAGCTGAGCTTAAAAAGCCCAGTGAACAGATATATATAACAACGAATAATCAGACATATATATGTAAAGAAAAAGGAAACACAAGCTCCTGCTGAAACGAATATCATCTGTCAAAAGAATGAGAGTTCAAGATCATCTGAACAAATATCATAAGTCAACTGAAATGGAGAAAACAGAATATGGTGCATTGAGGAATAACAGAAGGTATATCAAAATGTATCAAAGGTGTAAGGGTTGTCAGAAGTCTACCACGAGCCCAGAAACATATCATAACATAACATCATATCATAATCCTCATAATAAATCATAAGTTGCATAATGGAGTGATCAGCTCCCAGAATTGTGAAAGGCATGTATTGCACACATCACCAGTCACCAGAAACATATCATAATAACATAACAGATTAGAACTAGGATGCATCCATACGCCCCTGCAGAAATCATAATCATCGTGGCCATAGATATTACATAACAAAAGGGGCGGGGTGGAACATCACTCGACCACCCTAGAGTCATGCCATTTGTGGATCAATGACATGGTCATGGAACCCCCATGACTAGTGATAGCTCAGGTATCAAACTCAAGGGTCAAACAGAATGTCATAGTAATGACACAGAATCTAAGGTCATCAAAAATATCATATCATAGGTTCATATCAAGGGTGCGTAGCAAAGGCTCATATCAAAGGCTTATGTCATCGTATTATATCAAAAGTGTCATAATAGAAAGGCTCATAACAAAGGCATCAGAATCAGAGGTTAAGAAATCAAAAGATATGAAAAGGATCATGAGAAACCTTATAAGAAAGGTCAGAATATCTGTACCTTATGCAAATAGAAAAACGAATAAAAGGTGGATCACACAGAAACGGAAGGTCACTCCTTCTTCACCGAACCTATACAATTTAATAATCACATATTACTTATAAGCTCATTTTAATCAGATTTCATAATTTAGGTTTCTTTCTATTTTTAGAAACTTTCCATTTTAAGTAACTTTCCATATTTAGTAACTTTCCATATTTAGTAACTTTCCGGATTAAGTAACTTTTAATACGACTTCCCAATTTAGTAAAATTTGGTTTAGGGTACGGGATTATCAAGTAGGTTAAACGTACTCACACACAAGTCAATACGACATCAACAAGACACACCCGATATAATAGAACATACATTAGGGCACCAAACACCAAAAGAACACATTTACACATATGAAATACATGCACACAATTTAACTGATTTTATCACAGAATTAAGCCCACTAAATGAATTTTAAAAATGTACCAAAACCCAAACTAAAAATCAACAAAATTCACACAGAAGCCTACATGTCTTAAGAGTCTACTAAAATTTTTACAAATTTTATTATTAAGTGTACACCCCTTTTTAAAATCGTCTAAGCTAACATGTTCAGATTCGGATCTGCAGATACACTTCAAAAGTATGCACTTAAATACCTAACCATATATCTCATAAAATTCTACAAAATTTCCAAGAGATAGTACACATATGATTCCTGTAAATTTTTGGCCTCTAATTTTCTATGGTTTGGAAATGAAAAATCATAGAACCCGACTGAAATACAATTCTGCTAACACAGTTTAACATATCATCACATTAAATTCAGAAAAACAACCAAATCAAACTCAAATTTGTTCAAACCAATTGGAATACTTTCCTAGGACCTTAAACTAGGTTTAAAATCTAAAATCCAGTATTAACCACTTATAAAACTCAAGTTACATTGCACACAAATTCAGATTATAAATCTATCCAGCACTATTTTAATTATAAATCATGCATACAAGCTTACACCATTCATCCACAACTCATTTAGATATCATATTAACATATTTATGAAATCAAACCCAAGAAACCAAACACCAAAATCAGTTTATGTGACTTAAATATTCAAGAACTATTTTAACAAATCACAAACAAGCCCTAATTCGTTTATCCCTTTTTAATCCAATCAACCACGTGATCAAAATACATATTATTTTTAGAATTAACTCATCAAAGGCATATATACAAACACCTCATATGAATCCTTCAAGATTAAAACCCATTAATTCCATATGACACACCCAAATTCAAGATTATACGTTTTATGATTTCATGTGGCTTTTTTAGGGTTAATGAGTAGCAAAATAAACAATTTAATACGCGTATTAAGACATGGTATTAATTAGGTTTTCGTGTTGACAAGAATTCAGATTCATGATCATATGTATGTGTCAATTTGAAAAAGAGAAAACAAGAGATGATACCTTGCGTTCAACGAGACAAAAGAAAGAGAACAAGAACCCTAGAACTCCAATGATAAAACACTCACGAATTTCCAGTAGCAAAACCCTCGATCTCCTTGTGTTCTTGAGAGAAGAATAAAGCAGCAACTATGTGGTTTATCTTGTTTTAGTCGAATGGAGAAGAGAGGGAGATGAAGACCGGATTTTAGAAAAAAAAAAAGGAGGAGCGTGACTAATTTTTGGAAGGTGATAAAGTCCGGCCTTTGATTGAGGGAAATATGGGCTTGATTGAGGGTTCTTATCTTTACTCAATTTGTACAAATCATGTAATACTTGGGCTATATATGGGGCGTATAAGGTTGTAAGACTAGGAAAGGTTTTGTAATTTGTATCAATTATTATTATTATTATTATGACTTAGGTTAGTTTATATTAATAACATATTGTTTTAGGTGTTTAATTTTAATGTGTACTTTAATTATAAGGTAATGTTTTCAAATGACATATAGTTAAATTTTTATACTTAGGTTAACATGTATAATGTTCTTGTATAATTATTTGCATGCTCTTATAAATTCAAAATTTTAGAGGGCAACATGGGAATTTCAAATGAATGGAAATTTAGGGTTTTACACATGTCCTATCTTGAAGATTTTGAAGAAATTGATGGTGGATATGTTGCTTTTGGGAGTAATCCCAAAGGAGGGAAAATCACATTCAAAGGTATAATAAGAACTGGTAAATTAGATTTTGAGAAGGTGTACTTTGTAAAAGAGCTTAACTTTAATCTTTTTAGTGCCTCACAAATGTATGACAAAAAGAACTGTGTTCTTTTTACTGACACTGGAGGTTTTGTCTTGTCTCCTGACTTTAAGTTGACTGATGAAAGTCATGTTTTGCTTAAGGTTCCTAGAAAAGACAACATATACAGTGTTAATCTAAAGAACATAGTTCCCAAAAGAGGTTTGACTTGTCTCTTTGCAAAGGCCACATTTGATGAATCTAAGCTTTGGCATAGAAGGCTTGGACATTTAAATTTTAAAATAATCAATAAATTGGTCAAGGGAAACCTTTTAAGAGGGTTACCTTTAAAAGTTTTTGAAAATACTAAAATCAGTGTTGCTTGTTAGAAGGGAAAACAACACAGAGCTTCTTGTAAGACCAAAGCAGTGAACTCTATAAGTCAGCCTTTACATATGTTGCACATGGATTTATTTGGACCAACATTTGTGAAAAGTTTGATGAAAAAGATGTATTGCCTAGTTGTCACAGATGATTATAGTAGGTTTACTTGGGTTTTCTTTTTAGCATCTAAGGATGAAACCAGTGGCATTCTTAAGGCTTTCATAACGAGGATTGAAAACCTAGTTAATCATAAGGTTAAAGTGATAAGATGTGACAATGGAACTGAGTTCAAGAATAGAGATATGAACCAGTTTTGTGAGATGAAAGGTATTGAGAGACAGTATAGTGTAGCTAGAACTCCTCAACAAAATGGTGTTGCTGAGAGGAGGAATAGGACACTTATTGAGGCTGCTAGAACAATGTTAGCTGATTCTAAATTACCTACTACTTTTTGGGCTGAAGCAGTCAACACTGCTTGCTATGTGCATAATAGAAGTAAAGTAGTTAAGCCTCATAACAAGACCCCTTATGAACTTTTACATGGTAGAATATCATTGCTAGATTTCTTGAGACCATTTGGGTGTCCCGTTACTATCTTGAATATCATAGATCACTTAGGCTAGTTTGATGGCAAGGCTGATGATGGTTTCTTTGTTGGATGCTTTATGAATAGCAAAGCTTTTAGAGTGTTTAATAGTAGGACCAGGAAAGTGGAAGAGAACCTGCATGTTAGGTTTAGTGAGAGTACATCTAATGTTGCAGGGAGTGGACCAAATTGGTTGTTTGATATTGATTCACTAACCAAGACAATGAATTATGAGCCAGTTGTTGCAGGTACACAATCTAATGAGTATGCAGGTACGAAAGTTAATACTGATGCAGGTACACAAGCTTGGAAGGAGACTGAACCTGCAAAGAAGTACATTTTGCTACCCATATGCACTGCAAATCCACCTTTCTCAACCCAAGAGTCAAAGAGGTCACAAGCAGATGATCTTGATGAAGATCCAAAAGATGATAAAGAAGATGGTGTAAAATCTTCTGATGATGATAAAGTGTTTAATGAAGGAAAGCAGATTGATGAACAAGTAAAGGGTGGTGTATCAGATAATATTGTCAATAAAGAAAATAACACTAGCAGTACTAACTCTGTTAATACTGCTAAGCCAAGTGTTAATGTTGCTGACAAGGAAGGCTTTGCTTTTGATGCGGTTAAATATCCACATGATCCAAACATGCCTCCATTGGAAGAAATATATCCTGATACTGATGATGATGTACTTGGTGCAGAGGCTGACATAACCAATATGGAAGATGAAGCTCCTGTCAGTCCTATTTCAACTACAAGAATTCACAAGGATCATCCTAAGGACCAAATCATTGGAGAGCCACAATCTGCTGTTCAAACTAGAAACATGGCAAACGGTTTGAAGGAACAAGCTTTCTTTGCTAGATCCCTTCATTAAAGAAACAGTCACAAAGACCTTCAAAACTGTTTGTTTGCTTGTTTTCTATCACAAACAGAATCCAAGAATGCACATAAAGCATTACAGGATCCAAGCTGGGTGAAGGCTATGCAAGAAGAGCTTCTACAATTCAAACTTCAAGAAGTTTAGACTCTGGTAGATTTTCCTAATTGGAAGAGGGCAATTGGTACTAAGTGGGTTTTCAGATGCAAAAAGGATGAAAGAGGCATTGTGATTAGAAACAAGGCAAGATTAGTAGCTTAGGGATATACTCAAGAAGAAGGCATTGATTATGATGTAGTATTTGCTCCATTTGCAAGAATTGAAGCTATAAGGTTATTCTTGGCTTATGCTTCATACAAAGACTTTGTAGTGTATCAAATGGATGTGAAAAGTACTTTTCTATATGGGACAATTGATGAAGAAGTTTATGTCTCTCAACCACCTGGTTTTGAAGATCTAAATTTTCCTGACAAGATTTACAAGGTGGAGAAAGCACTTTATGGTTTACATCAAGCTCCTAGAGCTTGGTATGACACATTGTCAAAATATCTGTTGAACAATGGATTTAGAAGAGGGAAGATTGACAAGACTTTGTTTATCAGAAGACACAAAGATGATATCTTGTTAGTTCAAGTTTATGTTGATGATATTATCTTTGGATCAACAAATAAGGTGTTATGTGTTGAATTTGAGAAGCTAATGCATGAAAGATTTCAAATGAGTTCTATGGGTGAACTCACATTCTTCTTAGGGTTACAAGTCAAGCAAAAGAAGGATGGCATATTTATTAGTCAAGATAAGTATGTGGCTGAAATTTTGAAGAAGTTTGGGTTTACTGATGTGAAGCCTGCAAAGACAACAATGGAAACTTCCAAGCCCCTGCTCAAATATGAAGATGGTGAAGAAGTTGATGTCCATTTACACAGATCAATGATTGGCTCATTGATGTATCTTACAGCTTCAAGACCTGACATTATGTTTGCATTGTGTGCCTGTGCCAGATATCAAGTTACACCAAAAGTTTCACATCTTAATGCTGTGAAGAGAATTTTTAGATACTTGAATGGTCAACCTAAATTGGGCCTTTGGTATCCAAAAGATTCACCTTTTGATTTAGTTGCATACAATGATAGTGATTACGCTAGAGCTAGCTTGGATAGAAAATCAACAACAAGAGGTTGTCAATTTCTAGGATGCAGGTTAATTTCATGGCAGTGCAAGAAACAAACTGTGGTTGCAAATTCCACAACAAAAGCTGAGTATGTTACTGCTTCAAGTTGCTGTGGACAAGTGCTCTGGATTCAGAATCAATTGCTGGATTATGGGTACAATTTTATGCATATAAAAATATATATTGATAATAGCAGTACTATGTACATTATAAGAAATCCTGTTTAACACTAAAAAAAACATATTGAGATAAGACATCATTTTATAAGAGATTGTTATGAAAAGAAGTTAATTCAAATTGTTAAAATTCATATTGTTAATAATGTTGCAGATTTTCTCACAAAAGCTTTTGATGTGGGTAGATTTTGATTTTTGGTTGTCAGTATTGGAATGATAAATCTTTGAAAATTCTTATCTCTTTGTGTTTTTGCAAAGTTTTGTAAGGATTGGTACTGTTATTAAGTCAACAAATTGTTTCTACTGCTAAGTATACTTAGTGTTGCTAGTTTACTTAAAACTGTTGTGTTAATGCTGCCATTTATACTTAGTACTGCTAAGTATAATTGATGATGTGATTATTGTAAATTGTGTTATGTTTATGTTTTTTTGTTTTTAGGACTAATCTTTTGCAGGATAAGATGAGAAAAGTGCTGGAGTGCTGATTAATAAGCTGTTAGGAGTCGATATTGAGTTCATGCTGTTAGGCATAAGTTAGTGCTGCTAGGTTTCTGTTGTTATGTTTGAGAGTTCAGGGTACTGTTTTAGAAATATGAATGATTAAGGGTTTATATCCTTTAATCATTCACACAAGTGTTTTTATCCGATCAAAACTCTCTGAAACATAAACCCTAATTCGTTTTTATCCATTAATTTCAAAATCCAGCAAAACCCTACAAAATTTTTCAAAATTCATAATGTCGACTCTGTCTTTTGAAGACCAACATAACATAATCGCATTTTTTCAAAAACCCAGAGAAAGTGAAGGGTTTACTGAAATCATTGAGTTTCTTAATGCTACTCATATTAAGTATGCATTAATAGTCAAACCTACCATATATATTTCGAACATCAAACAGTTTTGGGCTACTGCTAAGGTCAAAACTATTGATAGGGAAACACAGATACATGCCCTTGTGGATGGACAGAGGATTCTTATTACTAAGGAATTTGATCAAATGTACTATCTAGTACCCCCATTTTACTATCTAGTACCCCCATTTTGGCAAATTTGATCAAATGTACTATCTAGTACCCCCATTTTAGCCAAAATTTTAAAATTTTTTCTCACTTAGAACGCAATAAATGGTTATCAGTCCGCCATGTCTAACCCACATAAGGAATGGCTAATCCGATAGCAAATGGCTCTTGGTAAAGATATATCAAATCCGTTTATGGCTTTCAATTTGCCAAAAATTGTATGGTTTTCGACTCACCATATCTTTATAAGTGAAGAGTTGGCTAGCCCGCAAGGTTATGGCTTGTGGTAAAGGCATTGGAAAACCATAATTGGTAATCAGCTCACCAAAGATAATAGTTGTAATTTATCTAAGAGTTGGCTAGTCCAGAAGCAAACGGCTTCTGGTAAAGACAAATCAAATCCGTTGACAGCTGATGGTTTGCTCAAAATCATTTGGTTATCATTATACCAAAGTATCACATACTAAAACATTGGCTACTCCAGAAGTAATGGCTTTTGGTAAAGAGAAAAATCCATTAAAACTTCATAAAAGATTGCTAGGGACTAGCAATAGTTTAGTGTGGGGGATTGATGAGTGTCTAAATACTCATCATTTCTGTCACATTTTATCTGCAAAAACATTTAAAAACATGCAGATATGCTTCAAAATACTAAAAATATCATAAAATGTGTTTTTATATGACTCAGGAACAAAAAGATTGAAAACAAGTGAAAAACGAACAAAGTTTGCATAATTGTCACTTTCAGTCCCTGAAGTTTCACAAATTGGCAGATTTAGTCCCTGAAGGTTTAAAATGAAAGAAAAGTCAACTTTAGTCCTTGGGATATCAAACATATTCACTTTTAATCCCTGGATGAAATTTTTCTAAAAATGACAACTTTTACCCCTCAAGTTTCAAAATTGGCAAAACTAGTCCTCGGGTATTTAAAAATTAGAATTTATCAAATATTACCCTTGTGCTATTTATAATTGGCAAAATAAACTCTTTTGATAACTTTGGAAAATTGTCTACTTCAGCCCTTCAAATTTCAGAATATTACAAAAGTGGTCCTTGTGCTTAAATAACTACAAACCAACCGGACCCCTTGTTTAATTTAACCCAAACCCTTTTATTAATATAAACCCAACCCATCCTTTTTACTAAGCCCAATCCACCCAAGCCCAATCAATAAAACCCGACCCAATCCCTTTTATTTAAACCAGAGTTGACCCCAGTCAAACTCTTATCCCTTCCCCTAAACCGCCAAAACCAGTCATCACCACCACCTCACCCACCAGCTGGCTACTCTAATCCTCCACCTCATTCCCCCTCGTCAAACACACTACCTAACATGCCAAACTCAATTAATGCTTCTTCCCCACTCTCACTAACTAAAACAGATGACCATTCCACTTGTCCTGTTTTCCCGCCAAAAGTAAGATTGGACGATAGAGATGATGTCAGGAGCAATCAAGGGTGCTAAAAGATTCAGGGATGTCGGCTAAGGGTTTCCCACTTTATCTTTGTATATATAGAACAATGTAATAGGAAATAGGGGGTAGTTAATTTTTATTTAAATCGTTTTTACTTAATTGTCTTTCTTTATTATAATTTTCATTTCCAGTCATCAATATAAGTCATTTACAGTCATTTTGATCTCATTTTAATACATCTTGCATTTAATTTCAGTTACTTTACAATTTCAAGCTTTACTGTAATTCGTATTAAGTTAAATGTTGTTTGGAAAAGCTTATTATCTGTTTACATAAGCTTATATAAGCTAATTATAGCTTACTGTGAGCTTATGTTAGTTTAATCCTGCTCTAATTCAAGAAAGAAGAAAAAGTCAATGAAAGTCAACTAAGAAGGTCAAAATAAGCTATATGGGGATAGAAGCTAATCTGGATGGCTTTTCTGGTTTCTAGCTTGTTGACAACAAGCTAGGAGTAGTTTCTGGTCCTTGTTCATCTTTTTATAAGCCAATTTCATTTGTAAGCTTTTATTTGATTTTTGCTTAATTCTTATTGTAACTGTGCTATAGCTTATTTCTAGTTTATTTCTATCATTTACTGCTTAATATCTATTATAAGTCATATTTCATCAATATAATCAGTATCATATAGCTTTTGTCTTAGTTTCACTTAAAAAACTTAAAAAGTCCAAAAATAGCATAATATAGTATAGCTTAACTTATTACTTAATTCTGTTCTAAAAGTTGCTTATTATAGTTTTTATAAGTTATTTAATCAGTAATAATCAAGTTTCATTAGTCAAATTATCTGTTTTCTTTGAAAATCCACAACAGACACCCGATAAAGGGCTGTTTGGTTTGAGCAGTCAAAAGGTCAAACAAGGTTTTACTGTAGATTTGCACTTGGCCCAACTTTGATTAATCTTATTTTGACCATTATAAGCTGTTTCTAGGTTTTAATAAGCCATTTCAATAGAAAATCTATATTTGAGTGCCCTGTGCACTTTTCAGAAATCAAAAAGGCCAAATAAGCCAATAGGAGCTTTAAGCTCTTTTGGTCCTTTTTATTGGGTTCTCTGAGTCCTTTGTGATCCATTTGAAGCATACACAAGAGTTGGTTTGGAAGCCTTTGGCTTGTGCACTTCTGTGCAACCCTGCACATCAGCAAACTCAGTATACACTGAGTTGCTGAAGCAGCTGAACTCACTTTCTTTGTGGCTTATCCACATAAGCTCAGGCCTTGATTTTTGTGTTTCTGAATTGCTCATACTACTAGCTTACTTTTGCCCCCATTAGATTGCATCTCAGAAGCTTATTGGACTGCTTAATTTGCCCTACAAGTTTGCCATTTTCTGAGTTTTCTGTCTTAATTGTGCAACTGATTTGGTGCTCAATTGCTTATTTTGTGGGATTATCTGTTTGCGTTAAGTTGTTTTAAGCTTATATATGTGTATTGAACTTGTTCTGAGCATTTGGTTGAGTTTTGTGCTTATTAGCTTATTTTTAGCTTATTAGCTCAACTGCTTATCTGTCCATCTGCTTATCCAGGCTTATTAAACTTTTGATTTTAATTTTCCTATCTTTTAAATATTAATTTAGACTTATCCTGAATTTTTTAGATTTTTCCTAAGTCATTTGATATTTTTAATCTTTTTAATTAGTTTCTAATAGTAATTAAATCATAATAAATAGAAAAATAATCAGAAAAATATAATTTTAATTTTCATAATTTTCTTTTGTCATTTTTAATCTAGGAAAAATATAATAACATTTTTATACTTTAAGAAAATCAAAAATAGAAAAATAGTGATAGCTTCAATTTAATAAAATTTATCTTTTTAAATTTTAATTAAGTAATTTTCATTTTTATAATTTTATTAGCTTCTATTTACTTAATAATATTTATAGAAAAAGTTTTAGATTTTTCTTTGTTCATTTAGTATTTTTTTTATAAATTTAATTAGTTTTAAATAATTATTAAATAATAAATAATTAATAATAATTAGATAAAAAGTGTAAAAAAAATATAATTTTAGTTTTAAAATAAGTTTTAAGTCATTTTACATTTTTAGGTTTTAATTTCATAAATTTCAGTTTTTGTCCCATTTTAGATTCCCCGTTACGCATTTTTCTGTTTAGTATAATTCGCATTTAATTTTCTTGTGCATATTTGTTTTAATTTGTTATTTAGAATTATTAAAAAAGCAAAATCAATATCTAATCATCAATCACTCTAATCCTAGCTTTTCACAGTTTGCCCATTCACACCTCGTTGAGAAACGATTCGGGTAATTACTTACCTGTCTTCACACTACACACGAACGTGAGTTTCTGCAAGTATCCTTTTTCACAAAGGGGTAATTTGTAATTATTCACGAGCATCCGTCGTTGCATAATATTTATATCTATTTAGCATGGATCAAATTTTGATCCCCCACACTAAACTATTGCTAGTCCCTAGCAATCTTTTATGAAGTTTTAATGGATTTTTCTCTTTACCAAAAGCCATTACTTCTGGAGTAGCCAATGTTTTAGTATGTGATACTTTGGTACAATGATAACCAAATGATTTTGAGCAAACCATCAGCTGTCAACGGATTTGATTTGTCTTTACCAGAAGCCGTTTGCTTCTGGACTAGCCAACTCTTAGATAAATTACAACTATTATCTTTGGTGAGCTGATTACCAATTATGGTTTTCCAATGCCTTTACCACAAGCCATAACCTTGCGGGCTAGCCAACTCTTCACTTATAAAGATATGGTGAGTCGAAAACCATACAATTTTTGGCAAATTGAAAGCCATAAACGGATTTGATATATCTTTACCAAGAGCCGTTTGCTCTCGGATTAGCCAATCCTTATGTGGGTTAGACATGGCGGACTGATAACTATTTATTGCGTTCTAAGTGAGAAAAAAATTTTAAAATTTTGGCTAAAATGGGGGTACTAGATGGTACATTTGATCAAATTCGCTAGAATTTCCCCCCCACACTTAGAACTGAATATTGCCCTCAATATTCAAAGTATCGGTTGTTAAACCAACACTTAGAACGTGAAAGGGAAATACTAATAGCCATTATTTTATATACACATTTTTTTTTAACACACTGTACATATTTACAACATGTGGGGCATCCCCCCCACACTTAGGTGAGACACGGGTGAAAACCCATGTTTTACTACTGTTTTTATTAACCGAGTAGCTAGCTTGACTTGACCCCGAATTCATTGGTTCATGGGGAAGTAAGTGGACGAAACCATCTCCATCGGACTTTCATTTAAGATGTTTGGATAAACACTGAAGTACTTGAAAGTTCCACTCCGATGAGATAAATCCGGCATTTAAACCAATGTTAAATGGAAAATGCCGGGGTCAAAAGTAATATCCTCACTCCCGAATGAGTGAAAGATAGGGGAAATCACCGGGTAGGTGAAGGGAAGAAGAGAGATCTGAATAGCAATTAAGATAAGAACTTCCTCCTCAAGAATTGCATATTCAAGTGGAGGAGGCAAGTCCTTAAACTTGATCTCCGGAAATTTATCAGTTTTCTCAACTGACTTGATTTCCTTTTTATGAAGTTTAACGGGAGGGAGAGGAGGGGAATTGTCCTGATTTAACAATTTCTCAAGAAAAAGAATATCTCCCTCCAGATCAATCTCAGCGTTATCAATTCCTTCTAGAAATGAATCACACTTGAGAAAAGCCTCGATCTCTTCCAAATTGGAATCACTTCCCTCAAACGGAGTGAGAGAAGGGGAAGAGTCGGAAATGACAGGTAGAGAAGATGTGGTGGGAATACCACTCACAGAATTATGAAAATAACCAATACTTTCATGAGAGTACTCCTTTGAAGCAACATCAATGACATCGATTCGGTTAACCGATTTAGAGTCATAATTTGAGGAGTACCTCGAAGTTTGATCATGGTTAAAGGTGACAGCTTCATTATCCACACGCAAGGTGATCTCATGCTTAAATACATCAATAAGAGCATGGCCCGTTTTTAGGAATCCTCTTCCAAGAATGAGAGGAACCTTTTGATCTGCGTCGAATTCAACAACCACAAAGTCAGCTGGAAAATGGAACTTACCTACTTTCACAAACACATCTTCGGCAATGCCGCATGGATGAGATATGGTTCGATCTGCAAGCTCAAGAGTCATGCATGTAGTAGTAAGAGCCGGAAGAGAAAGTTTCTTCCATACTGAATGAGGCATCAGGTTGATGCTTGCACCAAGATCGGCCAAGGCATAGCATTCAACCATTCACGGAAATACACAAGGTAGTAGAAACTTTCCAGGATCTCCAAGCTTCTCCGGAAGCTTTTTTAAGATAACCGCTGAGCAGTTCTCATTTAATGGAGTTTTAGCCATTTCAATCAGTTTTTCCTTGTTGCTTAACAAGTGTTTGATTGTTGATGCAAATTTCGGCATCAGAATGATAGCATCCGCAAAACTTATGTCAAAATGTAATTCTTTAAAGATTTGAAAGAATTTGTCCATTTGTTGACTAGCCTTCTCACGGAGCTTTTGCTCATTTAAGCGCGATGGGTAAGGAATATAAGGTTTGGATTTAGGGGCAATGACTTCAGGAGTCTCAACAGATTCAAAGACAACTTCTGGTTTGGATTTCTTTTTAGGGCCAACCGGAGGATGGACATGTGCTGTACTTTGTGGATTTGGAATTTGCACTTTGTCTGTTGCATCCTACGTCTCTTTTTACATTTCAAACAACGGAGGAGGAATAGGACCAGATGGTCCCTCATAAGCAGCACCACTCCGAGTGGTGATAGCTTTGACGAAAGTGGTATCTTCATCATCATCATCACTGTCATCAAGCACACTAACAGGAATAGCATTGAGCATCTCAGAATAATATCTGGCTGTTCTTTGCTCACTAAGTTTGGTTGACAAACTTTTAACCGTAAATCGTGATAGAGTAGGATCTATTCTTGACGGCTGAGGAGCAATTGTGGGTGTAGAATTTTGGACAACAATAGGTTGGACGCATTTAGCACTTCCATTGTTAGTGGGAAGTACCGGGTCCTTTATCACCTTAAGTCCAACATGAGATTTACCACTATGTGTACTGACAGCTTTGAGTTCACCCCTTGGGTTGACAACAGTGTTACTTGGGAGACCTCCCGAGGTAGAAGGCAGATCAGTTAAAGACTTTTTGATTTGGTTTAATTGGGCAACCAATAACTGGTTTGTCTCATATTGTGTCTTATTTGTCTCCTCTTGGGTTTTTATGAATTGCTTAAGCAACTCATCTGAGGACGTCTGATTTTGGTTTTGGACATTCCATGGTTTTTGGTTATGATTACCCTGATTCTGACCTCGGTTTTGATTGAAATTTTGAGAATTGTTAAAATTTTGTCCCTGATTTTGAACAAATCGATTTTGATTATTCTGATTTGGCACGGGTGGAAAACCAGGTGGTACCATAGCATTCGGTGCTCGGTATTGAGTCTCAGCATGCGGACGGTATTGATTTTGGTTTACTGCAGCTACGGGAGCTGGGTAAAGAGAAGCATCGGTTGCTTGACAATCATAATACGCATGTGGGCCACCACAAGTTTCACACACTTTGTTTATTGCTTTGATTTGTTCCGGTTTATGAATTTCACTCTTCAATTCTTTCATTTCCTTCATCATGCAACGCATTGAATCCGTAAGGAAGGCTAACTCTGATGAGTTACCGGATGAAGAAGCAGGAGTGACAGGAACATTTACTTTGTTTCGAGAAAAAGGAACTTTTGATTTATTTTCACAAATTTCAACCACCTCTTTAGGTTTACGATTCAAGATATTGCCACCGGCGGCTGCGTTAAGTGCATCTTGATCGTTTTGGGTCAACCCATTATAGAACGTATTTATCTGTTGTAACTCCGTGAATTCGTGATGTGGGCATTTTCTTAGGAGATCTTTAAATCTGTCCCATGCCTCTCCGAAATTTTCATCAAAACCTTGACGAAATCCAGCAATTTCATTTTTTAGATTAGTCGTCTTTGATGGAGGGAAGAAATAATTTACAAATTTCTTAACGAGATCTTCCCAGGTTTCAATGGATCGAGGGGGTTCTTTATCCAGCCAAATCCGGGCTGCCCCCTCAAGTGAGAATGGAAATAGCATCAATTTGATAACTGTTTGTGGCACATTCTTATAATTGATTGTAGAGGTCAACTTATTGAACCAACGAATGTGTGCATATGGATCCTCTCGTTCAAACCCGTGGAATTGGTTTGTGGACACGAGCTGAATCAAATGTGTTTTCAGTTCAAAATGATCAGAATCGATGACTGGTAAAACGATGGCATCTCCGTAACCCTCGATGGGTGCCTGGAGCATTTCAGCCATTTTGCGTTCGTCTGCCATATTATCAGTGAGAACAGTGCGAATCTCGGGTTCGACTATTTGGGCAGCACGTCTACGATTACGTCTTCTCGGAATATCTACGAGTTCACGTAAAGGACTGATGAGTGTCTAAATACTCATCATTTTTACCTAATCTGAGCTGCCAAAACTCTCAAAAACACTCAGAAATGCATCAAAATACTGAAATTATTCCAGAATTGTGTTTTATATGTTTCAGATGCAAAATGTTTAAAAACTGATGAAAAACGAACAAAGTTTGCATAATTGGCAATTTCAGTCCCTCAACTTTTAAAAGTTGTCAAATCTAGTCCCTGATCACTAAAAACTTGTACAAATATCATTTTAGGTCCTTGGGGATTCATAAGTTGTTAAAAAAGTCCTTTGAAGTTAAAAATTGCATATTTACAACTTTGGTCCCTCAACTTTGAAAAATGTCAAATTTAGTCCTCGGGTATTTAAAATATGGAAATTATCAAATATAACCCTTGTACTATTCTTATATGGCATAATTGGTCCTTGTGTTAACTTTGGAAATTTGGCAGGTTCAACCCTTCAAGAAATCAGAAAGTTACAATTTTGGTCCTTGTGATTTAGCTATAAACCAAACCGGACCTAAAATAAATAACCATACCAACCCACCCTTTATATTTATAAACCCAATCCAATACACAACCATACCAACCCAGCCCAACAAGCCCAACTCCCTTTTTAGTTAAACCCGACCCAAGCCTGGTTTTCAAAACCAGTTTGACTTCGGTCAAACTTATCCCTAACCTCTCAACCCCGCCAATACCACCTTGCCCATGGTTTCTCTGCTAAACCACCACCCATCCAATCCCACTCACCTAACAATACAAGAAACATTAAATGCTTCTTCTCCACCTCCCTGATTTGCATTTAATGCTTAAACCTGCTCAATCCACTAACCCAATTTTTCCGCCAAAATGACAAGTGGACTGCTGGGATCAATAGAAGGCAATTCAAGGGTTGGGATGTGTTCAGAGATATCAAATTAGGGTTTCCCAATTGTATTCAGTATAAATAGAACAATGTAGTAGGAAATAAAGTAGTAGCTAATTTAGTTTAAATCGCATTTTACTTATTCTAGTTGTAATATTGTAATCTTTCATTTCCAGTTGTAATTCAAAGTAATTCAAGTTATAAAAACCTTGTTTCATGTTATCTTGTGTTTGATTTATTGTTGTTCAAAAGTGTATGTTCCTGTTGAGAATTTAAGATTCGAACCTTCATTAAAAAGCTCTCACAAGCTCCCACACCCTTATAATAAGGTTATATAAGCTTAAAATAGCTTACTATAAACTTATTTAGTACACCTCAGCTCTAAAACTCAAAATACAAGAAAGGTCAACCATGGTCAACATAAGCTCTTAAAAGCTTCCATGGGTTGTATAAGCTGATCAAGAAAGCTTTTTGTGGTTTTCTAGCTTGCTATTAACAAGCTAGATAGTTCTGTCCTATGCATGCTATCCCTATAGCCACTCTTTCATTTGTAAGTTTTTGATCAAGTTTAGCATTTCACTGCATCAGTTGCTTATTGCTTGAATCTTGATCTTATTATGTTTCTGTGGTGATTGTTAAGTGATATCAAGGTTAAAATCATTTGCTTGTTCTTTGATAATCATAGTTGCTAAAAATCTCATATTAGCAGTCAATATAGCATTTGGTCTATCCCTGTGTTTCATGCTTAAATCATTGATGTTTTACGCTTCATTGATCTTGTGTAATGATAATATAAAGGTGGAAATCAGTGTTTTGGTCTAAATCCATTTGTTGCTTTGAAATCCTTGTTTAACTGTCCTGATCAGGGGTGTTTGGATCTTACTGATTCAGTGGTGTTGTTGATTGTTTGTGTTGTTTTTGGTTGTTGTCATATGTTACTTTAGTCAGCAATAACTCAGAGGAACCATAAAAACTAGTCCCTAATCAGCAAAAAGTCAAAATGGCCTTTAATCCCTTTCATTTTGTTGTCTGATGTGGTTTTAAGATCCATGATCATGTTTTTGTGTTAAGAACTTGTTAAACTTGCTTAATATCATCTTATTGTATCTTATTTCATCATATTCAGTCCATTAGAACCAATCAAAGTTCACCAAAGTCAAATCTTTTGTTCTACTGCATAAGTCAAACTCAGTGTATACTGAGTGTTCTTGCAGCTGATCTTGACCCAAATTGGACCTCAATTGGTTAGTTTCTGATGGGGCTTTTGTGTTTTTAAGAGAATTCATAGTTCAGGCTAGCTTTTGCCCCCTTAATATTGCATCTCAGTAGCTTATTTCCTAGCTTAATTTGCTCTGCAAGTTTGCCTTTTTCTGCTATTTCTGTCTTAAGCTTTGCAACAGATTTGGGGTTGATTATGCTTATTTGTTGGATTATCTGTTGGATATAAGTTGTTCTGTGCTTATTTAAGTTGGCTTAATCTGTTCTAATCAGTTGGTTAATTTTAGTGCTTATTTGCTTATATTTGGGCTTATTCCAAACTGCTTATCTGCCCATTTCTGCTTATTTGGCTTATTAAACTTTTCATTTTATTTTTCATAGCTTTCTAATAATATTTTAGATTTACTCAAAAAATTTCATAATTTTCTGAATAGTTTTGATATTTTTAATCTTTTTAATTAGTTTATAATAGTAATTAAATCATAATAAATAGAAAAATAATCAGAAAAATATAAATCCAATTTTCATAATTTTCTTTTATCATTTGTAATCTAGGAAAAATATAAAAATATTTTTAGGTCTTAAGAAAATCAAAAATAGAAATAAAGTGATAGCTTCTATTTAATAGAATTTATCTTTTTAAATTTTAATTAAGTAATTTTCATTTTTATAATTTTCTTAGCTTTTATTTACTTAGTAATATTTTTAGAAAAAGTTTTAGATTTTTCTTTGTCCATTTAGTATTTTTTATAATTTAAATTAGTTTAATTAATAATTAAATAATAAATAATTAATAATAATAATTAAAAAATATAAAAAATATAATTTAAATTTTTAAATAAGTTTTAAGTCATTTTACATTTTTAGGTTTTAAATTTCATAAATTTTAGTTTTTGTCCCATTTTAGCTTTTTCGTTACGCGTTTCAGTTTATTAATTCGCGTTTAATTTTATTGTGCATATTTGTCTTTAAATTGTTATTTAGGATTGTTAAATAAAGGCAAAATCAAAATCAATCTAAATCATCAATCACTCTAATCCTAACTTTTCACAGTTTTCCATTCACATCTCGTTGGAAAACGATCCGGGTGATCACTTGCCTGGTTTCACACACTACACACGAGCATTCGTTTTCAGACTGTTTGCCTTTTATCATTTATTACGGTTGACCATTCACAAGTGGTTGACTTGTGTGATAGAGAAATAAAAGACGACCGTTTTCAGACGGATCAAATTTTGGCGCCGCTGCCGGGGAGGTGTGCTGCGACTATTGTGTAAGTTTTAGCGATTAGTGATTCGAGATCCTTCTATCAGAAGTTCCTATTTCCCAAAAACAATATAAAATACCAAAAATATTTTCTTTTCTTTTCTATATATATTATTATTATAATTATCATATAAAAATTAAAAACCCAAAAACATTTTCCGTTTTCTTTAATAATAAACAAATAAAAATTAACCATCGAGAACCAAGACTGAGTACTACCTAACTGGGGGTACGGCCATAATAAGTTCCCAAACATCAGATTTAAAACTTGCCTTTGTATCACTTGCGGATATCGGCTCACCTTTGATTGATAAACAAACTCTAACGGAGGTTCTAGGATAGTCTGACATTAAATTGTCGGACTGAAAGAAGCGGGTTTTTAAGGAGCATTAAGTTGCCCACCTCTGCTTCTCCGCCACTCTGTGCGTTTATCTTTTAGAGAGCTACCGTATGCTTGTTGATTATTGGTTTAAGTTCACTTGTGTTTTCTCTCGATTTTGATTTTAATTAAAAATTTTGCTAAGTGCATGCGCACTCGTTCTTCTAGGTCTACAAGCCCTTTCCGTGAGCTTGGAAAAATACCTCGAAGACGTCGTAGACATTCTGCTCCATCAGTCGTACCCGAGATACGAACTGATCCCGAAACCCCTGTCATCATGGCAGAAGACCGCCCTATGAATGAGCTTCTCCAGGCTCCCACTGAGGGTTATGGAGATGCCATTATTGTTCCAGCCATCGTGGCTGAGAATTTTGAGCTCAAGACTGGGTTGATAAACCTGGTAACATCGCGTCAATTCTATGGTTTTGAGAGGGACGATCCTCAAGATCACGTTCGATGGTTCAATAAAATCACATCCACCATAAAATGTAAAAATGTCCCGGAGGAATCAATCAAACTTCTTCTTTTCCCGTTTTCTATAGATGGGGCAGCCCGGATTTGGCTTGACAAACAACCCCCTCGGTCAATTAGAACATGGGAAGATTTAGTTCAAAAATTCGTAAATGAATTCTTTCCTCCTTCCAAAACCACGCATCTTATAAATGAAATCATGAAATTCACTCAAAGGTTTGATGAACCATTTGGAGAAGCATGGGATCGTTTCAAAGAATTGCTCCGCAAATGTCCTCATCACGGTTTCACCGATTTGATGCAAATGGACACTTTTTACAGTGGGTTAAACCCATCTGATCAAGATTCTCTCAATGCCTCAGCTGGAGGTAATTTTCTGAGCAAATCCACTAAGGAAGCCATTGCTCTCATTGAAAATAAGTCTAAGGTCCGCACTACACGAAACAGGACATATAATTCCCAGGCTAGTGCTGGTCCTTCCACTTCATCTCCCGTGAGTCAGTCCAGTACTGATACTCAGCTTGCTGAACTCACGAAGGTTATTCAAGCTCTGGTTTTCTCCACACAAAAGAAAGAGTCCGCTCCGCAAACTTCTCACACTGCTGAAGTCAAAAAAATAGAAGTTTGTGTTACTTGTGGTGGTCCTCACGCTTACTATAATTGTACTGCCACCGATGGCAATACATTTGATGTCAATGCTATAGCCGGAACATCCAATCAAGGAGGTAATCAATACCGTCCTCAAATGGACCCAAACCACCGTGCTAGCAATCAATTTGGACCACCCGGATTTCCTCCTCCCAACAATCCAAATAGGAGTAATCCTAATCAACAGAGAGGGCAGAACATGCAAAATCAATTTACTGCCCCAAACAATCAATACCCACCCCAGAGGGGTAATCAAGGGTATTCAGCTCCTAATCATCAAGGACCTCTCCCAAACGAACTTGATAACTACATCAAGTTTAATGAGAACAAAATGAAGGCAATACAAAATCAGATATCTGGATTGAGAAATGAATTTCAAACTTCAATATACAAGCAAGGAACTGAGCTTAAGAATGAGCTTTCTAATAAAATTGATCATTCTCAAAGCGAAGTTAAGAATATGCTTACCAGTCTCATGAATCATATCAATCCACCTTCTACCTCGGGAGGTCTTCCTGGTAATACCATTCCAAACCCAAAGGGTGAACTGAAAGCTGTCACCACACGCAGTGGTAAAGCTTATGATGGACCCACTATTTCTACTACCACTTCTTCTCCTCTCCCCAAAGTAGTGGAAAGTGAACCTGAGGTGACTGAGGAAAAGGAACTCCCTATTAATAACGGAGGTGCCAACAACGTCCTACCTCAAGTTGTCCAGAAACCAAAACCCAAACCAGGAGTTGTTTTTGAAATCCCTGTTGAAAACCATAAATCCAAACCTTCTATTCCTTATCCATCACGTTTACATGAGCAAAAGCTCCGCGAAAAAGCTAGTCAACAAATGGAAAAATTTTTCAAAATTTTCCAGGAATTACATTTTGATATAAGCTTTGCGGATGCTATCATTCTGATGCCCAAATTCGCATCCACAATCAAACACTTGTTAAGCAACAAGGAAAAACTGTTTGAAATGGCAAAGACTCCATTAAATGAGAACTGCTCAGCGGTTATCTTGAAAAAGCTTCCGGTGAAGCTTGGAGATCCTGGAAGATTTTTACTACCTTGTGTCTTTCCAGGAATGGTTGAATGCTATGCCTTGGCCGATCTTGGTGCAAGCATTAACCTGATGCCTTATTCAGTCTGGGAAAAACTTTCTCTTCCTGCACTCACTACTACCTGCATGACTCTTGAGCTTGCAGATCGTTCCACATCTCTTCCTCGCGGCATTGCTGAGGATGTATTTGTGAAAGTGGGAAAGTTCTATTTTCCGGCTGACTTTGTGGTTGTCGATTTCGATGCTGATCCCAGGGTTCCTCTCATTCTTGGGAGAGGATTCCTAAAAACAGGACATGCTCTCATTGATGTATTTGAGCATGAAATCACATTACGTGTGGATAATGAAGCTGTTACTTTTAACCTCGATCAAACTTCGAAGTACTCTTCAAATAAAGATCCTGAATCGGTTAACCGAATCGATGTCATTGATATTGTTTCAGAGGAGTACTCACAAGAGTTTCTTGGTTATTCTCATAATTCTGTGAGTGGGGATACCACCACATCTTCTTTACCTATCATTTCCGACTCTTCCCCTTCTCTCACTCCGTTTGAGGGAAGTAATTTCAATTTGGAAGAGATCGAGGCTTATCTCGAGTGTGATTCATTTCTGGAAGGAATTGATGACGCTGAGATTGATCTGGAGGGAGATATTCTTCTTCTTGAGACATTGTTAAATCAGGACAATTCTCCTCCACTCCCTCCCGTTGAACTTCATAATGAGGAAATTAAATCGGTTGAGAAAAACGATGAATTTCCTGAGGTCGAACTCAAAGACTTGCCACCTCATCTTGAGTACGCATTTTTGGAGGGTGACGATAAATTACCCGTCATTATTGCTAAAGACTTAAGTGATGAAGAAAAGACGGCTCTAATAAAGGTCTTGAAGTCACACAAGCAAGCAATTGCTTGGAAACTCTCCGACATAAAGGGTCTCGACCCTGAATTTTGTACTCACAAAATATTAATGGAGGATGACTTCAAACCAGCAGTCCAACACCAGCGAAGGGTAAATCCCAAAATCCACGATGTTATCAAACAGGAGGTTATCAAACTTCTTGATGCAGGATTGATTTACCCCATCTCTGACAGTCCTTGGGTTAGTCCCATCCACTGCGTTCCAAAAAAAGGTGGCATAACTGTTGTCACAAATGAGGAGAATGAGTTGATTCCAACTCGATTGGTTACTGGGTGGCGTGTTTGCATTGACTATCGTAAGTTAAATGATGCCACCCGAAAAGACCATTTTCCTCTGCCCTTCATGGATCAGATGCTTGAGAGATTAGCGGGAAACGAGTACTATTGTTTCCTTGATGGTTTCTCAGGTTACTTTCAAATCCCCATTGATCCGCAAGATCAAGAAAAGACCACATTTACATGCCCCTATGGAACCTTTGCTTATAAACGTATGCCTTTCGGCTTATGTAATGCTCCAGGCACGTTCCAAAGGTGCATGATGTCCATATTTTCCGACATGATCGGGAAAACGATGGAGGTCTTTATGGATGACTTCTCAGTCATTGGGGATTCATTCGAAACATGTCTCTCCCATTTAGAAAACATGTTGAAACGGTGTGAAGACACCAATCTTTGTCTAAATTGGGAGAAGAGTCACTTTATGGTCAAAGAGGGCATTGTCCTCGGCCATAAGATATCAAAGAACGGGATTGAGGTTGACAGATCTAAAGTTGATGTCATTGGTAAATTACCTCATCCCACTACCGTCAAAGGTATTAGGAGTTTTTTGGGTCATGCCGGTTTTTATCGTAGATTCATACAAAATTTTTCTAAAATTGCCCGGCCTATGACTCATCTTCTTGAAAAGGATGCTCCTTTTATCTTCTCACCCGAGTGCATCGAAGCTTTTGAAACATTAAAGAAAAAGCTTATTGAAGCACCCATTCTGGTTGCCCCCGACTGGGATTTTCCCTTTGAACTCATGTGCGATGCAAGCGATTTTGCTATCGGTGCAGTCTTGGGGCAACGAAAAGCCAAACATTTTCAGCCTATCCACTACGCAAGTAAAACCATGACTGAAGCTCAAACTCATTACACCACTCCAGAAAAAGAATTGTTGGCTGTGGTGTATGCCTTTGAGAAGTTTCGGCCATATTTAATCTTGACAAAATGTGTAGTGTATACGGATCACTCGGCTCTCAAATATCTCTTTGCAAAACAAGATGCAAAGCCGAGATTACTCCGTTGGGTTCTCCTCCTGCAAGAATTTGATATCACCATACGTGATAAAAAAGGAGCTGAGAACCTAGCTGCTGATCATCTATCCAGATTAGAGAACCCACACCAAGATGTTTTCGAGAAAAAGGAAATAAGCGAAACATTTCCTCTTGAGACACTCAGTGCGGTTGCTTTTCGTGGAGATTCTACTACCCCATGGTTTGCCGACTTCGCAAATTACCATGCGGGTAACTTCATAGTGAAAGGAATGTCGACCCAACAGAAGAATAAATTCTTCAAGGATGTTAAACATTACTTCTGGGACGACCCCTACTTGTTCAAAATCTGTGCGGATCAAGTCATCCGACGGTGTGTTTACGGACAGGAAGCTATTGACATTCTCAAAGCTTGCCATGCTGGACCCACTGGGGGCCATCATAGTCCAAACTACACCGCCAAAAAGGTGTTTGATTTCGGGTTTTATTGGCCCACAATCTATAAGAATGCCCAAGATCTCATCAAAACTTGTGAAGCTTGTCAGCGTCACGGAAATATTTCACAACGAAATGAAATGCCACAAAATGCTATTCAAGTTTGTGAAATCTTTGATGTCTGGGGCATTGACTTTATGGGGCCATTTCCATCATCTCGAGGAAATAAATACATTCTCGTGGCTGTTGACTATTTGTCAAAATGGGTTGAAGCAAAAGCTTTACCCACTAATGATGCCCGAGTGGTTGTAAAATTCCTGAAAGCTCTGTTTGCCCGTTTTGGAACTCCACGTGCTATAATCAGTGATCGTGGTACGCATTTTTGCAATGACAAATTTGATAAAGTCATGCAAAAGTATGGTGTAACTCACCGTCTTTCTACTGCGTATCACCCACAAACAAGTGGACAAGTAGAAGTTTCAAATCGGGGTATTAAAAGAATACTGGAAAGGACTGTAGGAGAAAATCGTGCATCCTGGTCGGATAAGCTGGATGATGCACTATGGGCCTTTCGTACAGCTTACAAAACACCCATCGGGTGTACGCCTTACAAACTTGTGTACGGAAAGGCATGTCATCTACCGATCGAATTAGAGCACAAAGCCTACTGGGCCTTGAAACATGCTAACTTTGACCTCCAAACTGCGGGTGATCACCGTAAAGTTCAAATGAATGAACTAAATGAACTGCGTGATCAGGCCTACGAGAACTCTTTGATCTATAAAGAAAAGACAAAGAAGATTCATGACTCAAAAATAAAGAACCGCGTTTTTAACGTTGGTGATCGAGTCCTTCTTTTCAATTCAAGATTAAAGATCTTCTCAGGCAAACTCAAATCCCGATGGTCTGGTCCATTCACTATCACAAAGGTTTATCCGTATGGTACCGTTGAGTTATCTCAAAATGACGGTCCTAATTTCAAAGTGAATGGTCATCGTTTAAAACACTACTTTGGAGAGGACATACCATTCATGGTTGTCCCGGATCTTCAAACTTTCCCCATGAACCAATGAATGCGGGGATCGAGTCAAGCTAGTGACTCGGTGATCAAAAACATTAGCAAAACATGGGTTTTTTACCCGTGTCTCTGTTTTCTTTCTCTGTTCAACCATCTAGTGTGGGGGAGATGCCCCACATGTTGTATATATGTAAATTTCAAAAAAAAAAAAAAAAAAAAAAATGTGTGTGTGTATATAAAATAAAAGGCTATTAGTATTTCTCTTTCATGTTCTAAGTGTTGGTTTAACAACCGGTTCTTTGAATATTGAGGGCAATATTCAGTTCTAAGTGTGGGGGGGAATTCTTGCGAATTTGATCAAATGTACCATCTAGTACCCCCATTTTAGCCAAAATTTTAAATTTTTTTTTTCTCACTTAGAACTCAATAAATGGTTATCAGTCCACCATGTCTAACCCACATAAGGATTGGCTAATCCAAGAGCAAACGGCTCTTGGTAAAGATGTCTCAAATCCGTTGATGGCTTGCAATTTGCCGAAAATTGTATGGTATTCGACTCACCATATCTTCATAAGTGAAGAGTTGGCTAGCCCGCAAGGTTATGGCTTGTGGTTAAGGCAGTGAAAATCCATGATTGGTAATCAGCTCACCAAAGATAATATTAATAATTTATCTAAGAGTTGGCTAGTCCAGAAGCAAACGGCTTCTGGTAAAGACAAATCAAAACCGTTGACAGCTTGTGGTTTGCTCAAAATCACTTGGTTATCATTGTACCAAAGTTCTTACTTGAACTAAAACAATTGGCTACTCCAGAACTAATGGCTTTTGGTAAAGAGTCTTTCAAATCCATTAAATCTTCATAAAATATTGCTAGGGACTAGCAATAGTTTAGTGTGGGGGATTGATGAGTGTCTAAATACTCATCATTTTTACCTAATCTGAGCTGCCAAAACTCTCAAAAACACTCAGAAATGCATCAAAATACTGAAATTATTCCAGAATTGTGTTTTATATGTTTCAGATGCAAAATGTTTAAAAACTGATGAAAAACGAACAAAGTTTGCATAATTGGCAGTTTCAGTACCTCAACTTTTAAAAGTTGTCAAATCTAGTCCCTGATCACTAAAAACTTGTACAAATATCATTTTAGGTCCTTGGGGATTCATAAGTTGTTAAAAAAGTCCTTTGAAGTTAAAAATTGCATATTTACAACTTTGGTCCCTCAACTTTGAAAAATGTCAAATTTAGTCCTCGGGTATTTAAAATATGGAAATTATCAAATATAACCCTTGTACTATTCTTATATGGCATAATTGGTCCTTGTGTTAACTTTGGAAATTTGGCAGGTTCAACCCTTCAAGAAATCAGAAAGTTACAATTTTGGTACTTGTGATTTAGCTATAAACCAAACCGGACCTAAAATAAATAACCATACCAACCCACCCTTTATATTTATAAACCCAATCCAATACACAACCATACCAACCCAGCCCAACAAGCCCAACTCCCTTTTTAGTTAAACCCGACCCAAGCCTGGTTTTCAAAACCAGTTTGACTTCGGTCAAACTTATCCCTAACCTCTCAACCCCGCCAATACCACCTTGCCCATGGTTTCTCTGCTAAACCACCACCCATCCAATCCCACTCACCTAACAATACAAGAAACATTAAATGCTTCTTCTCCACCTCCCTGATTTGCATTTAATGCTTAAACCTGCTCAATCCACTAACCCAATTTTCCCGCCAAAATGACAAGTGGACTGCTGGGATCAATAGAAGGCAATTCAAGGGTTGGGATGTGTTCAGAGATATCAAATTAGGGTTTCCCAATTGTATTCAGTATAAATAGAACAATGTAGTAGGAAATAAAGTAGTAGCTAATTTAGTTTAAATCGCATTTTACTTATTCTAGTTGTAATCTTGTAATCTTTCATTTCCAGTTGTAATTCAAAGTAATTCAAGTTATAAAAACCTTGTTTCATGTTATCTTGTGTTTGATTTATTGTTGTTCAAAAGTGTATGTTCCTGTTGAGAATTTAAGATTCGAACCTTCATTAAAAAGCTCTCACAAGCTCCCACACCCTTATAATAAGGTTATATAAGCTTAATATAGCTTACTATAAACTTATTTAGTACACCTCAGCTCTAAAACTCAAAATACAAGAAAGGTCAACCATGGTCAACATAAGCTCTTAAAAGCTTCCATGGGTTGTATAAGCTGATCAAGAAAGCTTTTTGTGGTTTTCTAGCTTGCTATTAACAAGCTAGATAGTTCTGTCCTATGCATGCTATCCCTATAGCCACTCTTTCATTTGTAAGTTTTTGATCAAGTTTAGCATTTCACTGCATCAGTTGCTTATTGCTTGAATCTTGATCTTATTATGTTTCTGTGGTGATTGTTAAGTGATATCAAGGTTAAAATCATTTGCTTGTTCTTTGATAATCATAGTTGCTAAAAATCTCATATTAGCAGTCAATATAGCATTTGGTCTATCCCTGTGTTTCATGCTTAAATCATTGATGTTTTATGCTTCATTGATCTTGTGTAATGATAATATAAAGGTGGAAATCAGTGTTTTGGTCTAAATCCATTTGTTGCTTTGAAATCCTTGTTTAACTGTCCTGATCAGGGGTGTTTGGATCTTACTGATTCAGTGGTGTTGTTGATTGTTTGTGTTGTTTTTGGTTGTTGTCATATGTTACTTTAGTCAGCAATAACTCAGAGGAACCATAAAAACTAGTCCCTAATCAGCAAAAAGTCAAAATGGCCTTTAATCCCTTTCATTTTGTTGTCTGATGTGGTTTTAAGATCCATGATAATGTTTTTGTGTTAAGAACTTGTTAAACTTGCTTAATATCATCTTATTGTATCTTATTTCATCATATTCAGTCCATTAGAACCAATCAAAGTTCACCAAAGTCAAATCTTTTGTTCTACTGCATAAGTCAAACTCAGTGTATACTGAGTGTTCTTACAGCTGATCTTGACCCAAATTGGACCTCAATTGGTTAGTTTCTGATGGGGCTTTTGTGTTTTTAAGAGAATTCATAGTTCAGGCTAGCTTTTGCCCCCTTAATATTGCATCTCAGTAGCTTATTTCCTAGCTTAATTTGCTCTGCAAGTTTGCCTTTTTCTGCTATTTCTGTCTTAAGCTTTGCAACAGATTTGGGGTTGATTATGCTTATTTGTTGGATTATCTGTTGGATATAAGTTGTTCTGTGCTTATTTAAGTTGGCTTAATCTGTTCTAATCAGTTGGTTAATTTTAGTGCTTATTTGCTTATATTTGGGCTTATTCCAAACTGCTTATCTGCCCATTTCTGCTTATTTGGCTTATTAAACTTTTCATTTTATTTTTCATAGCTTTCTAATAATATTTTAGATTTACTCAAAAAATTTCATAATTTTCTGAATAGTTTTGATATTTTTAATCTTTTTAATTAGTTTATAATAGTAATTAAATCATAATAAATAGAAAAATAATCAGAAAAATATAAATCCAATTTTCATAATTTTCTTTTATCATTTGTAATCTAGGAAAAATATAAAAATATTTTTAGGTCTTAAGAAAATCAAAAATAGAAATAAAGTGATAGCTTCTATTTAATAGAATTTATCTTTTTAAATTTTAATTAAGTAATTTTCATTTTTATAATTTTCTTAGCTTTTATTTACTTAGTAATATTTTTAGAAAAAGTTTTAGATTTTTCTTTGTCCATTTAGTATTTTTTATAATTTAAATTAGTTTAATTAATAATTAAATAATAAATAATTAATAATAATTAAATAAAAAAATATAAAAAATATAATTTAAATTTTTAAATAAGTTTTAAGTCATTTTACATTTTTAGGTTTTAAATTTCATAAATTTTAGTTTTTGTCCCATTTTAGCTTTTTCGTTACGCGTTTCAGTTTATTAATTCGCGTTTAATTTTATTGTGCATATTTGTCTTTAAATTGTTATTTAGGATTGTTAAATAAAGGCAAAATCAAAAGCAATCTAAATCATCAATCACTCTAATCCTAGCTTTTCACAGTTTTCCATTCACATCTCGTTGGGAAACGATCCGGGTGATCACTTGCCTTGTTTCACACACTACACACGAGCATTCGTTTTCAGACTGTTTGCCTTTTATCATTTATTACGGTTGACCATTCACAAGTGGTTGACTTGTGTGATAGAGAAATAAAAGACGACCGTTTTCAGACGGATCAAGGACTTGATGACGTGGAAGAACGAGTGCGCATGCACTAAATAAAATATTTTAATTAAATCAAGAACGAATCAAAACACAAGTGAACTTAAACGAATAATCAACAAGCGTACGGTAGCTCTCTAAATGATAAACGCACAGAGTGGCGGAGAAGCAAAGGTGGGCAATTAATGCTCCTTAAAAACCCGCTTCTTTCAGTCCGACAATTTAATGTCAAACTATCCTTAAACCTCCGTTATAGTTTGTTTATCAATCAAAGGTGAGCCGATATTCGCAAGTGATACAAAGGCAAGTTTTAAATCTGATGTTTGGGAACTTATTATGGTCGTACCCCCAGTTAGGTAGTACTCTGTCTTGGTTCTCGATAGTAAATTTTATTATTGTTATTTATTAAAGAAAATGGAAAATGTTTTTGGGTTTTTAATTTTTTATATGATAATAATAATAATAATAATATATATAGAAAAGAAAAGAAAAATATTTTTGTATTTTATATGGTTTATGGGAAATAGGAACTTCTGATAGAAGGATCTCGAATCACTAATCGCTAAAACTCTACGCAATAGTCGTAGCACAACCTCCCCGGCAGCGGCGCCAAAATTTGATCCGTGCTAAATAGATATAAATATTATGCAACGACGGATGCTCGTGAATAATTACAAATTACCCCTTTGTGAAAAAGGATACTTGCAGAAACTCACGTTCGTGTGTAGTGTGAAGACAAGTAAGTAATTACCCGAATCGTTTCCCAACGAGGTGTGAATGGGCAAACTGTGAAAAGCTAGGATTAGAGTGATTGATGATTAGATATTGATTTTGCTTTTTTAATAATTCTAAATAAAAAATTAAAACAAATATGCACAAGAAAATTAAATGCGAATTATACTAAACAGAAAAATGCGTAACGGGGAATCTAAAATGAGACAAAAACTGAAATTTATGAAATTAAAACCTAAAAACGTAAAATGACTTAAAATTTATTTTAAAACTAAAATTATATTTTTTTTACACTTTTTATCTAATTATTATTAATTATTTATTATTTAATAATTATTTAAAACTAATTAAATTTCTAAAAAAAATATTAAATGAACAAAGAAAAATCTAAAACTTTTTCTATAAATATTATTAAGTAAATAGAAGCTAATAAAATTATAAAAATGAAAATTACTTAATTAAAATTTAAAAAGATAAATTTTATTAAATAGAAGCTATCACTATTTTTCTATTTTTGATTTTCTTAAAGTCTAAAAATGTTATTATATTTTTCCTAGATTAAAAATGACAAAAGAAAATTATGAAAATTAAAATTATATTTTTCTGATTATTTTTCTATTTATTATGATTTAATTACTATTAGAAATTAATTAAAAAGATTAAAAATATCAAATGACTTAGGAAAAATCTGAAAAATTCAGGATAAGTCTAAATTAATATTTAAAAGATAGTAAAATTAAAATCAAAAGTTTAATAAGCCTGGATAAGCAGATGGACAGATAAGCAGTTGAGCTAATAAGCACAAAACTCAACCAAATGCTCAGAACAAGTTCAATACACTTATATAAGCTTAAAAAAACTTAAAGCAAACAGATAATCCCACAAAATAAGCAATTGAGCACCAAATCAGTTGCACAATTAAGACAGAAAACTCAGAAAATGGCAAACTTGCAGGGCAAATTAAGCAGTCCAATAAGCTTCTGAGATGCAATCTAATGGGGGCAAAAGTAAGCTAGTAGTATGAGCAATTCAGAAACACAAAAATCAAGGCCTGAGCTTATGTGGATAAGCCACAAAGGAAGTGAGTTCAGCTACTTCAGCAACTCAGTGTATACTGAGTTTGCTGATGTGCAGGGTTGCACAGAAGTGCACAAGCCAAAGGCTTCCAAACCAACTCTTGTGTATGCTTCAAATGGATCACAAAGGACTCAGAGAACCCAAGAAAAAGGACCAAAAGAGCTTAAAGCTCCTATTGGCTTATTTGGCCTTTTTGATTTCTGAAAAGTGCACAGGGCACTCAAATATAGATTTTCTATTGAAATGGCTTATTAAAACCTAGAAACAGCTTATAATGGTCAAAATAAGCTTAATCAAAGTTGGGCCAAGTGCAAATCTACAGTAAAACCTTGTTTAACCTTTTGACTGCTCAAACCAAACAGCCCTTTATAGGGTGTCTGTTGTGGATTTTCAAAGAAAACAGATAATTTGACTAATGAAACTTGATTATTACTGATTAAATAACTTATAAAAACTATAATAAGCAACTTTTAGAACAGAATTAAGTAATAAGTTAAGCTATACTATATTATGCTATTTTTGGACTTTTTAAGTTTTTTAAGTGAAACTAAGACAAAAGCTATATGATACTGATTATATTGATGAAATATGACTTATAATAGATATTAAGCAGTAAATGATAGAAATAAACTAGAAATAAGCTATAGCACAGTTACAGTAAGAATTAAGCAAAAATCAAATAAAAGCTTACAAATGAAATTGGCTTATAAAAAGATGAACAAGGACCAGAAACTACTCCTAGCTTGTTGTCAACAAGCTAGAAACCAGAAAAGCCATCCAGATTAGCTTCTATCCCCATATAGCTTATTTTGACCTTCTCAGTTGACTTTTATTGACTTTTTCTTCTTTCTTGAATTAGAGCAGGATTAAACTAACATAAGCTCACAGTAAGCTATAATTAGCTTATATAAGCTTATGTAAACAGATAATAAGCTTTTCCAAACAACATTTAACTTAATACGAATTACAGTAAAGCTTGAAATTGTAAAGTAACTGAAATTAAATGCAAGATGTATTAAAATGAGATCAAAATGACTGTAAATGACTTATATTGATGACTGGAAATGAAAATTACAATAAAGAAAGACAATTAAGTAAAAACGATTTAAATAAAAATTAACTACCCCCTGTTTCCTATTACATTGTTCTATATATACAAAGATAAAGTGGGAAACCCCTAGCCGACATCCCTGAATCTTTTAGCACCCTTGATTGCTCCTGACATCATCTCTATCGTCCAATCTTACTTTTGGCGGGAAAACAGGACAAGTGGAATGGTCATCTGTTTTAGTTAGTGAGAGTGGGGAAGAAGCATTAATTGACTTTGGCATGTTAGGTAGTGTGTTTGAGGAGGGGGAATGAGGTGGAGGATTAGAGTAGCCAGCTGGGGGGTGAGGTGGTGGTGATGACTGGTTTTGGCGGTTTAGGGGAAGGGATAAGAGTTTGACTGGGGTCAACTCTGGTTTAAATAAAAGGGATTGGGTCGGGTTTTATTGATTGGGCTTGGGTGGATTGGGCTTAGTAAAAAGGATGGGTTGGGTTTATATTAATAAAAGGGTTTGGGTTAAATTAAACAAGGGGTCCGGTTGGTTTGTAGTTATTTAAGCACAAGGACCACTTTTGTAATATTCTGAAATTTGAAGGGTTGAAGTAGACAATTTTCCAAAGTTATCAAAAGAGTTTATTTTGCCAATTATAAATAGCACAAGGGTAATATTTGATAAATTCCAATTTTTAAATACCCAAGGACTAGTTTTGCCAATTTTGAAACTTGAGGGGTAAAAGTTGTCATTTTTAGAAAACTTTCATCCAGGGATTAAAAGTGAATATGTTTGATATCCCAAGGACTAAAGTTGACTTTTCTTTCATTTTAAACCTTCAGGGACTAAATCTGCCAATTTGTGAAACTTCAGGGACTGAAAGTGACAATTATGCAAACTTTGTTCGTTTTTCACTTGTTTTCAATCTTTTTGTTCCTAAGTCATATAAAAACACATTTTATGATATTTTTAGTATTTTGAAGCATATCTGCATGTTTTTAAATGTTTTTGCAGATAAAATGTGACAGAAATGATGAGTATTTTGACACTCATCAGTTAGAGAAGTTCTTCATCTAGCAGATGTTAATAGAATTAAGAATCTTCCAAACTCTACAATTTTTGAAAACCTTGCACTGATGGGTTATGAAAGGCAACATAATTCTTTAAAATTTTCAAAAGGTGCTTTATCTCCACAATGGAAATTCTTAATACACACTATCTTACATTGTCTTAGTCCAAAGACTACTAGTTGGAATGAGTTCAGTAGTAATATGGCTTCTGCCATTATCTGCTTAGCTAAAAATCAAAGATTCAATTTTTCCAAATTAATTTTTGATAGTGTGGTTAAGGGCTTAGATAGTTCTTCAAACAAATATTACTTATATCCAAGGTTTTTACAACTTCTTATGGACAAACAATTTACAAATAAAAAGGTTCGTAACAAGGTTTATCCTGCTCTCTCTCATACTAAAAAGATTTTTGCTAGCATCAAGAGAGAGGGAAAGGACTTTTCAGGCATAGTTACACCATTGTTTCAAACAATGTTGGAACTAGGTCAAATTCAGGGTGAAGGTTCAGCAATCCCAGCTGATACCCATCATACACCCACTATTTTCCCATCTACATCAATAACTCAAAAGACCTATACCCGTAGGTTCACCAAAAAAAGGCACTCAACTACCTCAGGCTAGTGCTCATATGGATGCAGATGAGGCTACCAATAAGGAGTGGGAAGGTAGTTTAGAAAGGGCTGCCACTACTGCTGCTAGCTTAGATGCAGAGCAGGACAGTGGTAACATAAGTAAGACCCAATCTAAGGCAACTTCTAATGAATCAAGTTCCCATGGAACTTATTTAGGTGAAGGTCCTAGCAAACCGGAAAACATGGGGGGTGTAGATGCTCAGACTAGGTCTGAGGCTATGCCTAACTTACCCAATGTTGGGAATTAAATATTCAAGAAGTTTAATATCGGGTTCTACTCAAAGAAATACTCTAAGTATGATTCTGCTGCTAGAGCATTTGGTTTCTGCTGCTAGTGTTTGATTCTGCTGCTAGCATTAAAACATTCTGCTGCTGAAGGATTCTTCTGCTAGCGTTACAATTGCTGCTGGTGATTAACTTTTTGCTGCTGAGCGGATAAGTATGAAAAGATATTATGTGTATTAAAGTCAACAATATACGGTAGATAATATCTTACCCCATGTGATCAGTCTTAATGTTATATTTACAGAACAAGTTGTAAACATAGATACAAGTTGTATCTTAATGACCGACACTCTCAAAGCAAGTGTTCGATTAGACTTAACAATATTGTAAAGATCTTTCTTGTGTTATAAAAGAAAGATCTTAGTCTTGTGACATAAGTGTGTGTCTAAAAATAGTGTGTGAATTGTTAAGTGCAAAACAATAACTCTCAAGAACATAGAACAAATATCACAAGTCGTAGAAAACATAAGATTCAAGGTCTTTGTAACCCAAGTGATATTGAAGATCACTCGTATTATCTTGAATAATATTGAATCGTTTGGTGATAACATTGCATGTTCTTTGTTCAATATACACAAGCATAACTGTTCCATTTCCATAACACAAATAACCTTCTAAGTATGATTAAGTAAATTCCGCGTACTTGATCATATTAATTCAACTTATCATATACACAAAGCAACAAAGGTTTAACCACCTTATTAGTGTATCAATCAACCTCATCAATTGGTATCAGAGACAGGCTGATATAGTTGATTTAGAAGAAGAAGAAGAAGAAATGGACATTGATTCTATTCAGACCAATGTTGCTGCAAAAATACCCATGCTCAAACAGAATGAGTTTGAGATGTGGAGGCTGAGGATAGAGCAATATTTCCAAGTGCAAGACTATGCACTTTGGGAAATCATTGAAGATGGAAACTCTTACCAGCCTACAACCATTTCATCAACAGTGGAAGGCAAAGTGGTGACAACTCTGCAGACAAAGCCAACAACTGCAGAAGAAAGAATAAAGAAGAAAAATGACTTGAAGGCAAGAAGCATGCTGATGACGACCATTCCCAATGATCAACTTCTAAACTTCAGCAAGTTCAAAGATGCCAAGTCATTATTTGAAGCTATTATTGCCAGATATGGTGGAAATGATGCCACCAAGAAAACTCACAAGACACTGCTCAAGCAGCAGTTTGAAAACTTCTCCTCTACATACAATGAATCTCTTGACCATATGTTTAATAGGCTTCAGAATATTGTGAGCCAACTTGCTATTCTTGGGGTTGAAATACCTCAAGAAGATTTGAACTCAAAATTTCTGAAAAGCTTACCAGAAGAGTAGGCTATGCATGTTGTTGTCTGGAAGAACAAGCCAGACCTTGATACAATGGAGTTGATAGATTTGTATAACAACTTTAAAATTATGGAGCAAGAGTTGAAGAAGAATGGAGGTACTAGTTCTAATACTGGGAACATGGCTTTTATGTCAACTCCTAGTACCTCAAAATCAAGTGAAGAGGTGAAAGTTATTGATGGTGTTGGTGCTGCTAGTTCATCAAGCAGTACCATGGGTATTTTGGATGAAAAGACTTGTTGTGCATTTCTTAAAAGTCAAAATAATGGGTCCATGCTCACCTATGAAGACCTCCAAGAGATCAATGAAGATGATCTGGAGGAAATGGACCTAAAATGGCAAATTTCTCTTCTTAGCATGAGAGCCAAGAAGTTCTATCAAAGGACGGGGAAGAAGCTCTTAATCAGCAATACTGATACTGCTGGTTTTGATAAGTCAAAGATAGAGTGCTATAACTGCCACATGATGGGTTACTTCTCAAGAGACTGTAGAAGGCCAAGGCAGCAGGATAACAAGAACAAAGGTTTTGGAAGCACATCCAAAACAACGGAGGTTTCTGAGCCAAACTCAAAGGCTATGGTAGCTATTGATGGGCTAGGTTTTGATTGGAGTTTCATGGCTGATGAAGAAGAAGATTCTTCACAGATGGGACTCATGGCTTTTTCTACTTCTGAGGTACAATCTCATAAAGCTTGTTCAAATGCTTGTACTGCTCTTAAAGAATTACAAACTTTAATCAAACATTATGATGAACAAACAAAAGAGCTAGGCAAAACCCATCAAAACTACATTAATTATAGGTGTGGTTTAGAATCAACAGAAAAGCAGATCTTATACTACAAAGAAAATGAACTTGCTTTTTCTGATGACAAAGCTCTTCTTAGACAAGACATATTCTTTAAAGATGCTGAAATTAAGCTTTTAAGAGAGGCTTTTGAGGAAACATTCACTTGACTACACAGACACTAGAACATGCTTCTAGAGGCGTGACCAACATGATAGAATGCCAAGTGATTAATAGAGCTAAGTCAGGAGTAGGATATAAAAGTGTCCCACCTCCATACAGAGGTATCCCTAAACCCCCAGGGATTGACCTAGAAAATTCAGGTATTCCTGAATTTCAACAACCTGAGCTACAATATGGTGTACAGCCAAAGACCAAGCTAGTTGTTGATGAGCCTAAGAAAGTAAGTGAAAGTTTAAGTAAAACTTTACTTCCTGAGGACAAGGTGTCCTCTGATAGAAGATCAGATAGAGTAGTCATTGAAGACTGGGTATCTGATGATGATGAAGATGAACAGGTTATGTCTAAACCTGAAGAAGTTAAGAAAGCAGGAACAAGGGTTCCTAAAATGATCAAAAAGGATACTGTTAAGCCTAGTTCAAACATTAAACATGTTAGGCATCCAGTTAAATATTGTGAACAATATAGATCCACTAGCAAGCCCAGAGGTAACCAAAGAAATTGGAATGGCCTCAAGTCTAATCAATTAGGTGATGACTTTTTCTTTTATAATAAAGCTTGTTACACATGTGGTAGTTTTGATCATCTTGCAGCTTTTTGTAACAAATGGGTATCTGGGTATGAAAACAATAGGGTGAATTTCAAAAGGCAAACTCCTCAAACTCTCTTTCACTCTAAGTCTAAGAGAACAACACCCAGAGCAGTTACCAAAGCAGTTTCTGCTGCTAGACCATTCATGACTGTTAACCCAAAACTAATAGTTAAAAATGAAAAATTAACTTCAAAACATGCATCAAAAACTGTTAATAGGCCCATTCAATCAAAAGCAGTGGTCCAAAAACAAGTTTGGAAAATTAAGGGAACAATTACAAAGCTAGCAGTTTCTGCTGCTAAGCATGTAATTCATTCTGCTGCTAGGGAAAACAGGGAAAATGCTGTTAAGGCCTGACCGGATCTAAACACGAGTTGTGTTGGGGATACTTTGAGTATATATTTGATAGCACGCGGAATTTACTACCAAGTACTTAGAAGAATATGTGTTTGGTGATTGTGTGATCGTATGAATGTAACAATAACAAGACAATTGTTTAACCAAACACTTTGCTTCAATATATTGAATGATTACAATGAATAAACGTGAAGCTCTTAATAATGCTTGTACGTATAGGATGTATGGATTTCTTAAAACCCTAACTGAGGATCTCTTTTTATAGCACAAAGAGTCCTTTACAAGTAAACTATATTTGTACCAAACTATATAAATAAGATATACATCATATCCATTCCATATTTATCTTCACACGGTTTCACCTTGATCTTGTAAGCAGTACGAACTTTTCTTCATCAGCAGTACTAACTGTTCTTGTATTCTTCAGCAACTGTTCAACCGTACTAACATATAAAGAACCGTACTAACTGCTTAATTTAATTCCCAACAATCCTTCCCTAAACTTATGATTTCTGCGTAAATCAGTAAGTTTCTTGAATTAAATTTCAATGTTTATATGATGGGGTGGATTCTTTCAAACACTTTTCTTCGATCTTGAAACACTTGGAAATTTTCTTCACATATCGTACCCTTTTGGTCAACTCCTCAAAAATTACTATAATTAAATTTATTCCTGTAAGGAATTAATTCCAAATACCAACCCAAAGAATTTAATTCCTAATACCAACCCTGCATTTAATAGCTTTAAATCTCCATTGATTCTATAAAAAGCCTTGAATTTTCAACACTAACTCATCTCATTCTTCAAACTACAACTATTAAACACAATGAGTTCATCCAATCCAAACATTGTTGAGATTTCATCAGATTCATCTTCGAATTCGGAAAGTGAAGGATGGAAGAATTACTTTTCACCGAACTACACTAATCTGACTATCAGAAACCCATCTCCAAAAGCTCAAGAAGTATCTTCTGATGATGACCTTTCAACTTCCTCTGATGATGATGATCAACAAGCACATCCACTATCAGTTGTATTGACAAGAGAGATAGAGAAAGCTATGGCAAGAATAAGTAAGATACAAGTGCCCAAAAGACATCAACCACTTCCAAGACCTGACAAACAAGTTTTGGGACTTCCTAGTTGGAAAGTGTGGAACTCAATCAATGGCAAAGGAGTTCACAAATCCATGCCAGACTTCAAGGACAAAGGAAAGAGGAAGCTTGAGTAGTGGTTGTGTGTTAGATTTGTTTAGGTTTGTGTGTTGGTAGTTGGTTTGTGTTGATTGTAAGCTTGATCGTTGATTATGTTGGTTTTGAGTTCAGGATTGTAACAAAACTTCTGCTTATGTAATGAATGCACCTCTTTAATGAATAAATTTTATGCACCTGTTTATAATTCATCTCTGACTCTTAATTCCTCCCCTAAATTACATAATCATCTTTAACAGCAACTAAACAAACTTTTAATTTCTTCCCTGTTTGGAAGAATCTTCACCATCAGATGAACTAGAACATATGACATCCAAGCTCAACATCCAATATGACAATTTGTACAAGTTACCATCAAGTCAGTTTTTTAGTTTCAAACTGCTCTCAACACTTCCAGATGTGTGACCTTCTGAGAGAGGTGTATCATAGAGTATAAACTCAGTAGGAACCAAGTTTGAACAATCAGTACGAACTGGTGAAGCCAGCAGTACAAACTGTTAACCCCAGCAGTACCAACTGTTAGCAAAAATTTTCAGAGATAAAATCAAGTTGTAATTTTAATGTGGACTTGAAAACATTTTTGTCCACTTATAGTTTTTAGCAAACTATCAGCTATGAACGGATTTGACATGTCTTTACCAATAGCCGTTTGCTATGGACTAGCCAACTCTTCACACTTAGATTTGGGGAGTTGATAACCAACCAGTTTTTGGTAAACTGTCAACCATAAACGGATTTGAGTAGTCTTTACCAGAAATCGTTGATCTGGACTTGTTGATTCTTATGTCAGTTAGACATGGTGAATCAATTACCATTTATTGTGTGACAAGCATTCACACTTGACAATCCAAACCACCATACTTTCCTAAGCACAATCCAAAGCAAAAGGCTTTTCTTAACCTGAAATGTCAGTCCAAAACCAAAGAAAACATAATACACAATATTTTCTTTTAACAGTTATCACAAGAGACTAAAAAATTTACAAACAGTACTAAAAATTACCAAACAGTACAAACTATACAAATAGCACAACTAGCAGTACAAAAACCAAAAACACTTAGACATTAATCTTTTGAAGGATTAAGCATTCCAATACCTGTTACCAAGTACTGAAATCTTCCTACATCAAAACCTTTTGTTAAGAGATCAGCAAAGTTTTCATCAGTATGTATTTTAACAACTTTTATTAACTTCTTTTCAGCACAGTCTCTTATAAAATGATGTCTAATTTCAATATGTTTAGTTTTTGAATGTTGAACTGGATTCTTAATGATACACAATGTACAGCTATTGTCTATATGTATAATTGTGTTTAAGAAATTGTACCCATAATCAAGCATCTGGTTTTGAATCCAAAGAACTTGAGCACAACAACTTGTTGCTGCCACATATTCTGCTTCAGTAGTAGATGTGGCCACCATAGTCTGCTTCTTACACTGCCAAGAAATTAATCTACAACCCAAGAAATGACAACCACCTGTTGTAGATTTTCTATCCATGCTAGCACCAGCATAATTAGAATCAGATAATGCCACTAGATCAAATGCAGACTCTTTAGGATACCATAGCTCCAAGTTAGGTTGACCTTTAAGGTATCTGAAGATTCTCTTTACTGCTGTGAGATGTGACACCTTAGGATTTACTTGGAATCTTGCACAGGCACAAACAACAAATATAATGTCAGGCCTAGATGATGTAAGGTACATCAGAGACCCAATCATAGATCTATACATGTGCACATCCACATCTTCACCACTGTGATCCTTTAATAGCAAATGTGTCTCCTTATCAACTGGTGTGCTAACAACCTTAGCATCTGTGAATTGGAATTTCCTCAATATTTCACCAACATATTTATCCTGAGAGATAAATATACCATCTGGCTTTTTCTGTACTTGAAGACCTAGAAAGAAGGTAAGCTCTCCTATATAACTCATCTGAAACTGGTCTTTCATCAGCTTTTCAAACTCCTTACACATCTGTTTCTTTGTAGAACCAAAATTGATGTCATCTACATAGACTTGTACCAGTAGAATATCACCCTTGTTCTTTTTAATAAAGAGAGTTTGATCAATTTTCCCTCTATTGAACCCATTCTTCAATAAATAAGTAGCAAGAGTCCCATACCAAGCTCTTGGAGCTTGATACAATCCATATAGAGCTTTCACCACCTTATAAACCTTGTCAGGATGGTCTGGGTTTATAAAACCTGAAGGTTGTGAAATATAGACCTCCTCATCAATATTACCATACAAAAAGGCACTTTTCACATCCATTTGATAAACCATAAACCCCATAAATGAAGCATAAGCAAGAAATAATCTTATTGCTTCAAGTCTAGCAACAGGAGCAAAAACCTCCTCATAGTCAATCCCTTCTTCCTGTGTATAGCCTTGAGCAACCAGTCTTGCTTTGTTCTTTATCACAATGCCTCTCTCATCCTTCTTGTTCCTGAATACCCACTTAGTACCAATCACTCTTATTCCCTTTGGTAGATCAACCAGAACCTAAACCTTCTGAATTTTGAATTGAAGCAGTTCTTCTTGCATAGCCTCAACCCAACTTGATTCTTCTAAAGCCTTTAGCTAATTCTTGGGTTCTACCTAAGATAGAAAACATACAAACATACACTCATGCTCATCATCATGATGTTTTTCTTCATATACCATACTGAGAAAGCCATGATGATCTGGGTCTTGAATCTGCCTTCTTGTCTTGACTCCAGATTGTGCATCTCCTATGATATTGGTAAGTAGATGATTCCTATGAACAATAGTATGGGGAGAAGAAGGAGCTGCATAGCTGGTAGGCATATTTTGCAGACCATCTCCAAAGAAATCAAACTCATCAACTTGAGAAGCAGTATCAACTGATGAATCAAGATGAGGTTGACTTGGTCCCGCAGCATCACTATTTTGCTCAGCAGTAGGAACTTGTGGTTGAGCAGTACTAACTCCATTTGTACTGCTCATTGGATTTTCAGTTTCTTTACCATTCTGACCACTGGTTTCAGCAACATCTTTCTCTTTGTCTACACCACTTGATGAAGGAATATTATCTTTCTTGTAGAGACTCATTCACTGACTTCTCCTGTAAACCTAAAATCTATTCTGTGAATCCATTTGCCTCAAATATTGAAGTTTTAAGAGATACAAATAATTATGCGAACTTATATTTTTAACTATATGGAATAACTACATGGCGTTTAAAACATTATGTTATAATTAAAATTCACTTTAGAATTATAACGACCTAAATATTCGAAACGACTTTTATCATACAATCCGAATGTAACCTAATATACGTTATAACTATCTAAACTAAATAAATGGATGACACGATATATGTATACATGTCACACGTATGAAGATTTAAGGGGACAAATTCATACTTAATTTTTGCCAACAATTATATGTGGCAAGTATAATCACACCTTGTATCACGCCATACATATAAATCAAATTAATACTTTCTAAAATAACCACACGTTTTCTTTATGAGCACCAATTATGAGATAGCATTTTATTTATTTGAGGGATACGCTTGACACAAAAACACACCCTATTCCAAACTATAACGCTTTGCCTTTTTTTTTTCTCTCCCACAAACGGTATACACTCCTTTTATACCACCTCTGTTACACCGATCTAGAGCCAAAGAAAAACATATATTCACCTTCATTTGCTGCAAGAAGAAGAGGAGAAGGAAGCAAGTAGAGTTGGCGATCCGGTTAGTGCTTGGTTCATGCCCGAATAGTGGGTTTTGGCTCGTGCGTTGGAGAGTCACCAGGTCCGACTAGGGTTTCTCTTTGTAGTTTGATTTCATTTGTTCTCGATCAAGTTAAGGATGGTGTCGAAACCTTGCTTCGATTCATGTGAAGGTCGGAGGATAGCAGGTTGGGCCAAAAGTTGTACGTGTGGCTGGATTCATGTTAACCTCGCTCGCGTTTGGATTCTTCAGGTTGCGGTTCATACTGAAATCATTGGAGGGTTATAGTTTGCGAGTTGTCGAAGTTGTAGGCTGCACGTTTAGGTGTTGTATACGCTAGGTTGTTCCAGTTGGGAGTCGTAGCAGGGGGTTTTTCGATTGTGTCTAGTTGTACCTTCGCATTCGTGTTCTTGTTTCGGCTCAAACCTTATGTCGTTGAATCATGGTGTTCGAGTAAAGTTCTGGTTCGTGGCGGACTGGTTGTTTTGGCATCATACTTTGGAGGGTCAAGTTCGTGTTCGTGTGACGATCAAGTTCGTTGATCATTCGGGTTCGACCTCGATCTCAGCTTTGCTCGACTGTTATAGAGGTATACTCTTCGAAGATGTGAGTGCATGATTACTAAATAAAAATCAGCCCATGCATGCGTACAAAATAGAACTAAATACATTTGTGATATTTGACATCATTATGCAACTAAATAGATGAAGAAACTATCATATTTAATATTCGAATAAAAGGCGGCATGCATGGAACTCAATACGTATGGTGTCTTAGTGGGTTGTCAACATGTTCTCAATTAATTTTAATTAAGGTTATGGTTCGTTAAATGAGTTTGCCTCGTTTAGGGTCGGTCTAAAAAAGGGTCTCGGTATGGTTTGGGTTTCGAGAAGGTATATTATGAGTTTAATCCAAGTTTTTTTTTGGAATTGTGATCAGTAGGTGTTTTGGTTCGGTTCGGTTTAGTAGCTTGCATTAGAAATACCTTACTCGTTCCTATTTCCATAAAAAGCCTAAAAACCTAATGTACACATGAAACCTTAAAACTATGAATGATTGATACTTTTAGTCTTAAGATATGTTATTTATCATATTAAAACCTTTAAGTTAATTTATTATCAATTGGAAACCCAAATTTTGAAAACGGTCAAAATAAACCCTGAACTTTGATAAAATTTCACTGTGAACCCTAAGTCATGATAAATTGTCATTTGTAAACCTTAGAAGTTGGTTAATCATAAGTATTAACCTAAAGATACTAATTTGGGAAAACTCACTTAATTTGGAAAGTTATTAAATATGAAGAGTTACAAAAAATGGAAAGCCGACTAAAATGAGTAATCTGATTTAATGAGCTTATAAATAATAAGACGATCATGAATTCGTGTAGATTCACTAAAGAAGGAGTTTGCTTCCGATCTTTATGTTTCTATTGTGTTTTCACTTGCGGTCTAAGGTACAGATATTCTACCCTTTTTCAGTAAGGGTGTCTTCTTTCTCATGACTCATTTATCTTGATTCGTTTTAAGATTCCCTAAGCCATTGCTATGTTTCCCCTACACTTTGGTTCGTTTGTTTGAATCGTTTTGATCTTGGTGTTCGATATGACCCTTTTGCTTTGAGCCTCTATAATGATCCATTTGATATTCGTTCGTTATTTTGTGATATTAGTATTCGAGACACTTGATACTTCGAAGGTTCATTTGATTTTGGTAAATAGATGTGAAAACCTTTTAATTATAACATGGGAATGGTTTGAGGAAAACTGATTTTAAAACGATGTTTATGAAATATGCGATACCACTTTCATTTGGAATTTTACTAAACTTTTATGAAAACTACTTTTAAAGATTTCTTTGGTAAGAACAGTTATTAAAGATCATTTTAATGAAAATTATTTGATAAAGATTTCTTTAAATGAACCAGTGGATGATGAACCTTTGATCAGTTCGTTGGATTCAATTGACTTTGATATTCGATGATGAACCCTTTGCCATGAACCTTTGATATTTGGACTTTGACTATGATTCGATGACTTAGACTATTTGAACCTTTGCTTTGATTTGGACCTTTGACCTTTGACCCCTCAGTTTGATACCCGAGCCAAGTTCGTTTCCTAGCCATGAAGGTAACATGGCCGTGTCTGTGATGCACCACTGGCATGACTAGCGTGTAGCCCTAGTGATTTGGTTACACCGTCCCCATTTTGATTATGATATGCTAGCACACTATGATATGTTTTGTTATGGCCAATATGATTTGTTCGGGGGGCGAATGGATGCATCCTAGGTTCGTGTCCGTGTTCGTGGACAGTTCGTTTTGATATGATATGGTGACTGGGGATGGGTGCAATCCACTCCTTTCACAAAGTTCGGGAGCTAGCTACTCCATTTGAAGAATGAGGACACCCCTCATATTATCTGATTATCTGAGAGGTCTCCCCTCTATATGATTATGAAGATATGATATGATATGATATGTGATATGTTATGATATGGGCTCGTGGTGGATTACTGTCCTAAACCTTTACTCTTAAAACCTTTACTTATATCTTATTCATTATGCTACTTCTGTTCATTTCCGTTTACTTTCGTTTCCGTTTATTATATATCTGTTCACTGGGCTTTTTAAGCTCAGCCGCGTTTCTTTTCCCGTGGCAGGATTTAGTTGGAAGCTGGGTAAGAGTGAAGAGACTTTTGGACTTAGAAGACCTTGATAGTTATTCTGAAGTAGAAGTCATTAGAAGGATTGCATTTGCAGAATTAGTATTTAGTTTTTGTTTCCTTTGTATCCTTGTGTATTCAGTATTTCATTTGTAACCTTTGAGAATCTTTGTATTACTGTTGAATGTATGCTTTGTTTGATCTGATATGAAGCCATTAACGTGATACTTCTACCCTTGCTGGGTTGGGGTGTTACAATTATGGTGTCAGAGAGACAGGCTGCGATTCGTAATACATTTACCCTTTGACCTGTGTAAGTTAGGACCACTAAGTTTTCCCTGTAGGCGCTCGTAAGTCAACCTTTGAAAATTTTCTTTAGAATTTCCCCATAGGAACCTAAATTTTGACCTGTGAGGAATGGGTAGACTATAAGGCATTTGCTTAAATATCCTTGCTTCCGCATCACTCTGATTCGTGCTTTGTTTTCGGTTAGAGTCTGTTGATATCATTTTTGGAAATCGAAAGATTATGCTTTGCACCACCTAAGATTTGAACCTGACCTAAATCGTGAAGGCATTGAAATTGCATAAATGATTGCCCGACACTGGTTGATCCTTATCTTCAAATTTCTTCTATTGATCTTTTGATAAAGACCCGCGTTTCACTCTAATCGTTTTGTTGATCACTTTGATGCCTACTCGGGCCTTCTGAGAATCTCCGTGGCGATGACGTACTTGATGCATTTTGTTATTTGTCTTTTTCTTTGGTAAACGTCTATAAATCTTCCAACAGTATTTGATTTTGTTTCCCCCATCTATGTCCCTATGAGAAGTCGTGTGGTGTTTAACCACGAGTATAAGAATGTTTCCCTCTCATTTTGAACGATAAGATTTGCCTTATTGATCTGTCTTTCTTTGGACTGTTAACTCCGATTTTATTCTGATAAAGGATTGATTAATTGAACATCCAAAATATTGACAACTATCCTCCTATGTCTCACCTTTGACGTTTAAAACAATTTTGAACTCCCTACCATGATTACCGATTGTTAAACGTTCGCTATTACTCTGGAGACTCGTGTGTTACTTTCGCGGTTATAAAGTTTTCTTAGAAACCATTTCGGACACCAATGAATGAACCTTATCTTGGAAGCTATTTGGCACTTTGAGTCGTCTGAGCATGAACCTTGTATTGAACGTTATTTGGCACCCTGCGTTTTCTAAATATGATTCCTGGTAGAACCACCAAAAATTTTCCAACGGAGCGTGAAGTAGGATTTGACATGATATCGAGAGATTTCTAGTCACTAAACGAAGATGTCTTTCGGATTATACCAATTGGTTGGAGCAACCGGGAAGAGCAGCAACCGAAGACCAGGAAGTGAGTTTACTTAAGTGTATTTTCTGAGCGTGTTTTAGTTTCGTTCGCGATTATGAAGGATGATGACTGGAGATATGTATCGATTATAGGAAGCTGAATCGTAATACTATTAGGAACCAATATTCCTCCACCCTGAAACGACTATGTGGTTGTTTAAATTCAGAGCGCGAAGTTTCCTTCTAATGAATTGAGTCTATTCTTGGAATCGACCCCCATATTCGTAAATGACTACTATGACGGTTAGTGACGCTAATGGTATTAGCTAAAACTCTGACTGTTTCGTGAATTTGATAAATGATGTTTTCTCGTAAGTACTTGGGCAAATGGTCATTGTACGTCTTAATGGTACATTCGGAGACGAGGAAGAGCATGGAAATCATTTTTGCACCTTGTTAGAAATTTGACGATCATTTGTGCATTCTGGGAGATGGATATTTGTTGAGACAACGGTGTTCTTTGCCTGACCTGGAGTTAACAACAACGGAGGCTACCCTGAAAAGTGAAGACATTCCTTTCATTGCAGAAGGGTGGGCGGTGCAGAAGATCTAGTCAAGATGGCGAACCTGTAGCTGATGAAGATGTACAGTCTCACTTCCCTATTCATCTTGGTTGTACTAAGATGAATTGAGAGCGGAAGCAGACTGGATGATGAAGAGATTTAAAGATCGTGCCAGGAAGCCACAACACTCCATCACATTCCAAGAAGCACTGCAGGAGGCTCGACGAACCATACACAAGTTCCCGATTTTGGTTTCATTTCCCGATTGATGGACAACGAAGACAGATTAACCGGACTTGAAGAGATCGGATGTGTTGAATGAACGGATTTTTGAAACAGACCCTTTATGTTTGGAAGAATTGATTCTATGAAGGCCGAAGTTCTTGGCGTCTAACTTTCATTTCCGTTAACCCTCTTCAGTTTCGTTATATAGTAATAAGATCCTCTTATGATCTAAGTTCCCTGAAAGCATTCCAGTTTCGTGTTTATTCTTCGTATGTTCGGGATGACTTTGTTTTGAGAGATTTTGGCTAATTGTGGAAGATATGATGCTTGTGACGGCGTGCCTCACTTCTGCTAGGCAATCTGGGATTTTGATGCTCTTGCGAATAGTTTTGTTTCCCTTCTTGACTATGACATTTAATCTTGTGACCTTTGATGACTGTAGAAGTACTAGGTGGATTAAGATAGGCGGTTTTGATTACGACTCGAGATAAAGTATGATCATCATGAGAGCATACTTATGTGGTGCTAGTATTATGACGCCTGATCAACGTGATAATACTTACACCATATAACGTGCACTCATTGTGGCCATAGGATATCTTGGGGGAGTACCTAAGAAGTTTAGAATATGATCTCCGTTGGATTATCCGTGATTAATGAGACTTTAGGTTCATTCTACCTATGCGTATACTCTACCTTCGTTCGTTAAATATCTGGATGAGTTTTGGAATCTCGTTTTGTATTTTGTTGACCTCAGTTATAAATCTGGAAAACTCTTTGAAGAACTCTCTACTGTTGACACAGTCAAATTGATTTGAAATCTTATGCGTATTCTAAAGATTCACCTATCCTCCATTTTGTTGCATGGTCTTTTGAGCAGAATCAACCTAATTTGTCTACTTCTGAGAAATTTGGAACCCACCTCGTTTTGATCTGAGTCATGAGAAACTTTTAGTCTGGAGATCTTTTTGGAAGAACCTCCTCGGGCATGAGAATGTTGTGATGATCTTTTACGATTTGCTGCGACTTCGTCTAACCTTGCGACTTCAAATTTCGAGGACGAAAATTTTCTTTTAGAGGGGAAGAGTTGTAAAACCCTAAAATTCTATTCGTGTGAAATTCCCATTTTGCCCCTAAAAAATATTGAAGTTTTAAGAGCATACAAATAATTATGCAAGAACATTATATTTTTAAACTAAGTATGAGAATTAACTACATGGCGTTTAAAACATTATGTTATAATTAAAATTCACTTTAGAATTATAACGACCTAAATATTCGAAACGACTTTTATCATACAATCCGAATGTAACCTAATATACGTTATAACTATCTAAACTAAATAAATGGATGACACAATATATGTATACATGTCACACGTATGAAGATTTAAGGGGACAAATTCATACTTAATTTTTGCCAACAATTATATGTGGCAAGTATAATCACACCTTGTATCACGCCATACATATAAATCAAATTAATACTTTCTAAAATAACCACACGTTTTCTTTATGAGCACCAATTATGAGATAGCATTTTATTTATTTGAGGGATACGCTTGACACAAAAACACACCCTATTCCAAACTATAACGCTTTGCCTTTTTTTTTTTCTCTCCCACAAACGGTATACACTCCTTTTATACCACCTCTGTTACACCGATCTAGAGCCAAAGAAAAACATATATTCACCTTCATTTGCTGCAAGAAGAAGAGGAGAAGGAAGCAAGTAGAGTTGGCGATCCGGTTAGTGCTTGGTTCATGCCCGAATAGTGGGTTTTGGCTCGTGCGTTGGAGAGTCACCAGGTCCGACTAGGGTTTCTCTTTGTAGTTTGATTTCATTTGTTCTCGATCAAGTTAAGGATGGTGTCGAAACCTTGCTTCGATTCATGTGAAGGTCGGAGGATAGCAGGTTGGGCCAAAAGTTGTACGTGTGGCTGGATTCATGTTAACCTCGCTCGCGTTTGGATTCGTTCAGGTTGCGGTTCATACTGAAATCATTGGAGGGTTATAGTTTGCGAGTTGTCGAAGTTGTAGGCTGCACGTTTAGGTGTTGTATACGCTAGGTTGTTCCAGTTGGGAGTCGTAGCAGTGGGTTTCGATTGTGTCTAGTTGTACCTTCGCATTCGTGTTCTTGTTTCGGCTCAAACCTTATGTCGTTGAATCATGGTGTTCGAGTAAAGTTCTGGTTCGTGGCGGACTGGTTGTTTTGGCATCATACTTTGGAGGGTCAAGTTCGTGTTCGTGTGACGATCAAGTTCGTTGATCATTCGGGTTCGACCTCGATCTCAGCTTTGCTCGACTGTTATAGAGGTATACTCTTCGAAGATGTGAGTGCATGATTACTAAATAAAAATCAGCCCATGCATGCGTACAAAATAGAACTAAATACATTTGTGATATTTGACATCATTATGCAACTAAATAGATGAAGAAACTATCATATTTAATATTCGAATAAAAGGCGGCATGCATGGAACTCAATACGTATGGTGTCTTAGTGGGTTGTCAACATGTTCTCAATTAATTTTAATTAAGGTTATGGTTCGTTAAATGAGTTTGCCTCGTTTAGGGTCGGTCTAAAAAAGGGTCTCGGTATGGTTTGGGTTTCGAGAAGGTATATTATGAGTTTAATCCAAGTTTTTTTTTGGAATTGTGATCAGTAGGTGTTTTGGTTCGGTTCGGTTTAGTAGCTTGCATTAGAAATACCTTACTCGTTCCTATTTCCATAAAAAGCCTAAAAACCTAATGTACACATGAAACCTTAAAACTATGAATGATTGATACTTTTAGTCTTAAGATATGTTATTTATCATATTAAAACCTTTAAGTTAATTTATTATCAATTGGAAACCCAAATTTTGAAAACGGTCAAAATAAACCCTGAACTTTGATAAAATTTCACTGTGAACCCTAAGTCATGATAAATTGTCATTTGTAAACCTTAGAAGTTGGTTAATCATAAGTATTAACCTAAAGATACTAATTTGGGAAAACTCACTTAATTTGGAAAGTTATTAAATATGAAGAGTTACAAAAAATGGAAAGCCGACTAAAATGAGTAATCTGATTTAATGAGCTTATAAATAATAAGACGATCATGAATTCGTGTAGATTCACTGAAGAAGGAGTTTGCTTCCGATCTTTATGTTTCTATTGTGTTTTCACTTGCGGTCTAAGGTACAGATATTCTACCCTTTTTCAGTAAGGGTGTCTTCTTTCTCATGACTCATTTATCTTGATTCGTTTTAAGATTCCCTAAGCCATTGCTATGTTCCCCTACACTTTGGTTCGTTTGTTTGAATCGTTTTGATCTTGGTGTTCGATATGACCCTTTTGCTTTGAGCCTCTATAATGATCCATTTGATATTCGTTCGTTATTTTGTGATATTAGTATTCGAGACACTTGATACTTCGAAGGTTCATTTGATTTTGGTAAATAGATGTGAAAACCTTTTAATTATAACATGGGAATGGTTTGAGGAAAACTGATTTTAAAACGATGTTTATGAAATATGCGATACCACTTTCATTTGGAATTTTACTAAACTTTTATGAAAACTACTTTTAAAGATTTCTTTGGTAAGAACAGTTATTAAAGATCATTTTAATGAAAATTATTTGATAAAGATTTCTTTAAATGAACCAGTGGATGATGAACCTTTGATCAGTTCGTTGGATTCAATTGACTTTGATATTCGATGATGAACCCTTTGCCATGAACCTTTGATATTTGGACTTTGACTATGATTCGATGACTTAGACTATTTGAACCTTTGCTTTGATTTGGACCTTTGACCTTTGACCCCTCAGTTTGATACCCGAGCCAAGTTCGTTTCCTAGCCATGAAGGTAACATGGCCGTGTCTGTGATGCACCACTGGCATGACTAGCGTGTAGCCCTAGTGATTTGGTTACACCGTCCCCATTTTGATTATGATATGCTAGCACACTATGATATGTTTTGTTATGGCCAATATGATTTGTTCGGGGGGCGAATGGATGCATCCTAGGTTCGTGTCCGTGTTCGTGACAGTTCGTTTTGATATGATATGGTGACTGGGGATGGGTGCAATCCACTCCTTTCACAAAGTTCGGGAGCTAGCTACTCCATTTGAAGAATGAGGACACCCCTCATATTATCTGATTATCTGAGAGGTCTCCCCTCTATATGATTATGAAGATATGATATGATATGATATGTGATATATTATGATATGGGCTCATGGTGGATTACTGTCCTAAACCTTTACTCTTAAAACCTTTACTTATATCTTATTCATTATGCTACTTCTGTTCATTTCCGTTTACTTTCGTTTCCGTTTATTATATATCTGTTCACTGGGCTTTTTAAGCTCAGCCGCGTTTCTTTTCCCGCTGCAGGTTTTAGTTGGAAGCTGGGTAAGAGTGAAGAGACTTTTGGACTTAGAAGACCTTGATAGTTATTCTGAAGTAGAAGTCATTAGAAGGATTGCATTTGCAGACTTAGTATTTAGTTTTTGTTTCCTTTGTATCCTTGTGTATTCAGTATTTCATTTGTAACATTTGAGAATCTTTGTATTACTGTTGAATGTATGCTTTGTTTGATCTGATATGAAGCCATTAACGTGATACTTCTACCCTTGCTGGGTTGGGGTGTTACACCTCCATGATTGGCATGAAAATGCAATCTTCATCTTCCTCCTCGGAACCTGCATCATGGTTAGTATTTGTACCTGTAACAGGCACATAATTCATGGAATCTGAAAGACTGTCAATATCAAAGATCCAATCTGGACCTACACCTGCAACATTTGGTTTATTCTCCAAAAATTCTATGTGCAGATTTTCTTCTACATGCTTGGTGGTTGTATTGTACACCCTAAAAGCCTTACTGTGCAGAGAATAACCAACAAAGAAACCTTCCTCAGATTTCCCATCAAACTTTCCTAGTTGGTCTTTGGTATTAAGGATAGTAACATGATAACAAAAAGGTCTCATGAAGCTTAAAGCAGGGGTTCTACCTCTAAGAAGCTCATAAGCAGTCTTATTGTGAGATTGCACAACTAAAACCCTATTCAATACATAACAAGCAGTGCTAACTGCTTCAGCCCAAAATGAAACTGGTAGCTTAGAGTCAGCTAACATTGTCCTAGCAGCCTCTATAAGAGTCCTATTCTTTCTCTCAGCTACACCATTTTGCTGTGGGGTTCTAGCTACACTAAATTCCCTCTTAATACCTTTTTCTCTGCAAAAATCATCCATCACTCTATTCTTAAATTCAGTTCCATTATCACACCTGATTATTTTAACTTTCTTATCCACTAGGTTTTCTACTTCAACAATGAAGGTCTTAAGGATTTCACTAGTTTCATCCTTAGTTTTCATAAAGAACGCCCAAGAAAACCTACTATAATCATCAGTGATAACAAGACAGTATCTCTTAAAATTCAAGCTATTCACAGAAGTAGGACCAAACAAGTCCATATGCAACATATATAAAGCTTGAGAAATAGAGTTCTGGGTCTTTGGCTTACATGAGGCTCTGTGTTGCTTACCTTTAAGGCAAGAAACACAGGTCTGGTCATTGAGAAAAAATTTATTTGGTAAACCTCTTACCAACCCATTTTTAGCAATTTTGTTAATGGTTTTAAAATTAACATGACCAAGCCTTCTGTGCCACAACATTGATTCTTCCAATGTGGCTTTTGCAACAAGACAAGTAAGTCCAACCTTAGGAACTAGTTTATTCATCTCAACACTGTATGTATTATCCTTTCTAGGGATTTTAAGCAATACTTGACTTTCATCAGGTAGCTTGAAATCAGGAGAAAGAATAAGACAATCAGTATCAGTAAATAAAACTTTGTTCTGTTTATCACAAATTTGTGATACACTGAAAAGATTGTACTTAAGTTCTGGTACATAATACACATTTTCAAAATCAAGATTACCAGTTTTAATTACCCCTTTACCAGTAATCCTTCCTCCAATACCACCACCAAAGACAACTGCTCCTCCATCCAGAGCAATAAAGTCTGAAAGATATGACATGTTGCCAGTCATGTGCCTTGAACATCCACTGTCTGAATATCCTCTATCTTCTTTACCATTTGAAGGATGTTCCTGCACACAAAATAAAGGTGTTAGTTTCTTTTGGGGATCCAAACCATCACTGGTTTGGATCTGCCTTGTGCATCAAGATGAGAAAATTTGTTAGAGGTCATTGATGCACCATTGGGTTTGGTAGATTGTCTAACCCAATGTGCTGAGGCATTGACAACATTACCCCTTTTTCCCTTAACATTTAAGTGCCTAGCAGTAGGATTTGCTGGTCTAGCAGTTGGAACTGCTGACCTAGTAGTTGGAACTGCTTGTTTAAATTTTGGCACCCATTTCTGATTTGTCATTGCTGTTTTCTTATAAAAGTGCCTTTTAACTATTTGTGCATGATTTGAAAATTGTTTTGTGCTTGAAACAGTTTGCTTGTTATTAAACCACTAATTTTGACTAGCAGTTGAAACTGTTTTGATGCCAGTCTTTAACATAACAGCTTTGGGTGACATCTTATGATTTGCATTAGGGCTTGTCAATCTAGTTGGACTGTTTTGAGTTACCCTAGCATTGTTATTTCTATTCACCCTTGTATTCCCATAAACCTTCTTTTTCCATGGGTTAGAATCACAATTAGCAGCCATATGATCAAAACTTCCACAAACAAAGCACATTTTTCTAATCATAGCAAACTTATCATCCAATTTCTTAGATTTTGAGTGATTCTAGTTCCTATGAATACCCTCAGAAATTGGTGATCTGTTCTTAGTCCTATACATCTCAGCATATGGAACACTTTTCCTAACTGGTTTTATGTTTTCAGTCTTAACCACTTTAGGAGCATGTTTAACTTCTACCTTAACAACATTAGGTTTGTCCTTAACCTCTACATTCTCATCATCAGATGTCCAATCCTCAATAGTTGGTGCATCTGAGTTTCTATCAGAGGACATCTTTTCCTCAGAAAGAGATTTATCACTAGCACTCACAAAAGAATCCTCTGCCTTAACAAATTTGACAGGATTCTCACTGATCTTACCAACATATCCAAGAAAATCCATATCCTTAAACTCTTCTAAACCTGTATGAGCTAAATCAAATCCTGGTGGAACAAACATTCCTCTAAGAGGGGGTGCAACTGACTTATATCCTAAACCAGACTTAGCTTTGTTAAGTATTTGATTCTCTACTATCTTCTGAACTCCCTTTGAAGCATGTTCAAGAGTTTCTACACTTAACTAGATGTTTTCTTTTTCCTTTTTAAGCTTCTCTAGTTCATATACAAGTCCACTCATTTTATCATCTTTTATTTGCAAATCCCTTTTTAAAACACCTATCTCATCAGAAAAGTTTGACTCATTCTGTCTATAAAACACAATTTGTTCTTCCAAAACAGCTAGTCCTCTTTTATGATTTGCCAGACTAAAATTTACTTGATTAAATTCTACTCTAAGATCATCATACTGTTTCTTAAGACACTCATAATCTTTTAAAGCAGAACAAGAATTTGAACATTTTTGAACAATATGTACCTCAGAGTCTGAGAAAGCCATTAAACCCTAGTTAGCTGGTTCCTCTTCTTCCTCCATAAAGCTCCAATCAAATCCAGCTCCATCTACAGCTACCATAGCCTTTGAAGAAGGCTCTTCAACATTAACTGTTCTCCTTGTTCCTTGCTGATTCTTAAACCCTTGACCCTGGTTGCTTTGTTGTCTTGGACCTCTACATTCCCTGGCAAAGTGCCCCATCTTGTGACAATTAAAGCATTCCACCTTAGACTTATCATACCCAGCAACATCTCTTCCATTAAAGGTAATCTTATTCCCAGTCCTTTGGTAATACTTCTTAGCCCTGATGCTTATCAAAGCCAACTGCCACTTTAAATGCATAGCCTCCAAATCATCTTCAGCAATTTGAAGAAGATCTTCATTAAAGATCTTAGACCCACCAGACTGTTCTGACACAAATGCATATATGGTCTCTTCAGTCAAGCCAGCAGTACTAGTTTTTACACTAGCAGTGCTAACTGTTGGTTTAGCAGTACCAACTGCTTCTTCATCTTCATGATTCGAACTTTTTGAAGAAGATAAGAAAGCCATATTCCCTGAACTAGAACTGGTGCTACCACTCTTCTTGACCTTCTGCTCAACAATCTTAAGATTGTTGTAAAGCTCATTCATTGTCATTTTCTCCAGCTCTGGTTTATTACTCCAAACCACAACATAAGTGTTCCATTCAACAGGTAAACTGTTTAGAAACTTCATGTTGAGGTCTTCCTGTGGAATCACAATCTTCAACACAGTAAGTTGACTGATGATCTTTTGAAGCCTATTAAAGATATGGTCCAAAGTTTCATTGCTTGATGCAGTGAAGTTCTCATAACTTTGCTTAAGTAGGGTTTTCTGTGCCTTCTTGGTATCTTCATTGCCACCAAATCTTTCCACCACTGCTTCAAAAAGAGTTTTAGCAGTCTCGTAATGGCTAAAATTCAGCACTTGATCATTAGGAATTGCCATTAGTAACAAATTCCAAGCCTTCTGATCATTCTTCTTTTTAATTCTCTCCTCGTTTGTAATTGGCTCAGTGTTAAGCTTTATGATCTTGGAACCATCAGCACGTGTTTCTTCAACAGGAATTGGTTTGAAGGAATTACCATTGATAATGATATCCCATAATGCATAGTCTTGCACCATGAAATATTGCTCTATTCTAAACCGCCATAAATCATATTCATTTTGTTTCAGCATGAGGAGTTTAGCAAGGATTGAGGTTTGAGGTGTCTCCATGTCCATCTTCTTGGTTGCTATTGAGTAAATACTTCTGGATCTTCTAAACTCAAAGTATCAGAAACCTGTCTCTAATACCACTTGACCGGATCTAAACACGAGTTTTGTTGGGGATACTTTGAGTATATACTTGATAGCACGCGGAATTTACTACCAAGTACTTAGCAGAATATGTGTTTGGTGATTGTGTGATCGTATAAATGTAACAATAAGAATAACAAGACAATTGTTTAACCAAACACTTTGCTTCAATATATTGAATGATTACAATGAATAAACATGAAGCTCTTAATAATGCTTGTACGTATAGGATGTATGGATTTCTTAAAACCCTAACTGAGGATCTCTTTTTATAGCGCAAAGAGTCCTTTACAAGTAAACTATATTCGTATCAAACTATATAAATAAGATATACATCATATCCATTCCATATTTATCTTCACACGGTTTCACCTTGATCTTGTAAGCAGTATGAACTTTTCTTCATCAGCAGTACTAACTGTTCTTGTATTCTTCAGCAACTGTTCAACCGTACTAACATATAAAGAACCGTACTAACTGCTTAATTTAATTCCCAACAAGGCCTCAGCATGTTGGATTCTTAAATCCAATGTTGCATCAACTGTTCTTAAGAGATTAAATTTCATTGATGCAAGAGGCAGATCCAAGTCAGTAATGGCTTGGGTCCCCAAAAGAAACTGATACTTCTCATTTCTGTGCAGGAACATTCAATTGTTAAACAAGAGGATCAAGGATACTCAGATAGTGGATGTTCAAGGCACATGACAGGCAACAAGTCTTATCTCTCAGATTTTCAATCAATAGATGGAGGCTATGTTACCTTTGGAGGAGGTGTTGGTGGCAAAATTTCCGGTAAAGGTACAATCAAAACTGGAAATTTAGATTTTGAAGATGTGTACTATGTACAAGAGCTAAATTATAATCTTTTTAGTGTCTCACAAATGTGCGACAAAAAGAACAAAGTTCTTTTCTGTGACACTGAATGTCTTGTACTTTCTCCTGATTTTAAGATGCCTGATGAAAGTCAAGTGCTTCTTAAAATTCCTAGAAAGGGCAATATGTACAGTGTAGACATGAAGAACATTGTTCCTAAAAAGAATTTAACTTGTCTTGTTGCAAAGGCCACATTGGATGAATCAATGTTATGGCATAGGAGGCTTGGTCATATTAACTTCAAAACCATAAATCAGATTATTAAGAATGGTTTGGTAAGAGGTTTACCTCAAAAACGATTTGAAAATGATCAAACATGCATTGCTTGTCTTAAAGGCAAACAACACAAAGCCACTTGTAAGCCCAAGATTTTTAACTCTATCAATCAATCATTGTTTATGCTTCATATGGACTTGTTTGGTCCTACAAATGTTAGAAGTATTCAACATAAGAGATATTGTCTAGTTATTACTGATGACTATAGTAGATTTTGTAATACCTGAAAATCTAGAACATGTAAAAAGACTAAAATGCCCTTACAAATTTTAATATTTAATTAAAACCTATATAAAATACAATTAAATTATAAAACCCTTGAAATTAAACCATATATGCAACAAAATAATTATAAGTCACCATTTAAATTTTGTTCATGTCACAAAAATTATTGTAACACATTAAAATGTCATATGGACCAAATTATATATATATTTAATTTGTTTAATTGATTTTAATTAATTAAATATAAGATAAGTATGAAAATAAAATAGGAAAATGTGTCAACATTAAATCCTTGATTTGGTCCATTGAAGAACCAAAAATTTGGCCTCAACCCTCCCCCAAAAATCACGGCACAATCAATTATTTATGGGGTTCTATCATTTTCTTTCTTAAAAACCAAACCGAATAATCAAGAAATCCTAATAAAATTCATTCCCATTCCATCCGAATTATTTGAGCTCTAAGGCCATTTTTCCTGTGATCTTTATCATCCATAGAAGCCAAGAAAAATAAGTTTGAAGGTGTACATTGGCTGGTTCGATCGTTGTGAAAATTTTCCTTGTCGAGTGTCATTTTTGAGGTAAATTATTCCATGATCCATTCGACCATTATAAAATTCGTTTGTTATTTTTACCATGTCCCTCACATCATATATGATTCTTGAAAAATAGTTTTGGGGTCGTGCCTTGCTTGATTCGAGCGTGGAGAATTTATTGTCAATTCGTGAGGTATATTCCAAAATAATTCATTCGAGCCCTATAAAATTCGTTTAGCATTTTTCTCATACTCCTTATAATGTATATACTCTGTTAAAAATGGCTACAAGGTTGTGGGATCATTCGTTCGCTTGTGGAGGAATTGTTGGTGTCGATTTGTTTATTGTGGAACAATATTCGATCCGCTCATTCTACACGTCCAATATTTGGTTTGGTATTTTCCTTGATTCTTACATCATATAAGCTTCATGAAAAATATTAGAATCGAACCATGCATGATCTATAATTAATTGGTGAATTAAACCTTAAAAACAAATTAAAACCCTAAATAATTGCATACGAATTTTCATGGCTTGAAATCTATTTTATTTGGACTCTATATAATACATGTGATCTGAGAAAAATAAAAATTCGAATTATGGGAGCCTATATGAGTCGTGGTGAATTAATCCTAGAGTCGGTTTTTTTTTAAATAAAAAGAAAATAAATAAAATAAAAAGGGAAGAAATTAGGGTTAGGGTTTTCTTGGTGAGATCTGATCATTTAATGCATTTTTAAGGTTTTGGCAATGATTGCATAATGATGGTGGCATTAGGGTTTGTTTTTATAAATTAATATATTATACGATTTGGATATTTTAATAGTTAAGGGTGTGTTTTGTAAATTATGAAACTTGTGGGGTATTTTTAGAACATTATTAAAATCAGTACTAAAGTGAAAAAGTATAACATAAGGGTGTCATGTGTAAATTTTGCATTTAAAAGGTTTATTTTGATTAATTATATATATATTAATTCGACTTATAAATTAAATGAAATTGAGGGACTAAAAATGTAATTTCTGGAAACTTGAAGTTATTTTGTGTAAATAATAATATTAAGAGTGTATTTGGTAATTTTGAGTATTTATGGGCCTAATATGTAATTATTATGAATTTATGATTTAAAATATAAGTTTTATAAACTAAAGGGACTAAATGTGTAATTATGTGAAACTAAGGGGTAAAATTGTACCATACATAAATTTAGAAGGTATATTCTGTAAATGATTAAATATAAGGGCTAGTGGTGTAATTAAGGATATTATATGGGTTAAATTGTAAATTATGTAACTTTATGGTTTATTTTGTAGCTTTAATAAATAAAGGGTTTAAAGTGTAAAATATGAAACTTGATGGACTAAAGAGGTAATTCTGAATAAATGAGGTATTTAAATGAGTAACTTATGATTTTAGACCTTTAATTTGATATATTTACAATTAAAACCCTAAACTATGTAAACTTGTCATATTTAACCCTAAACTTTTATAACTTGCTAAAATCAACCCTAATTCCATAATGATACTAAATTAATGACTTAACTAAATCATAATACTTAAATCTTACTAATTATAGAAACCTGCTAATTTTGGAAACTTACTAAATAAGGAAACTTTCTAAAATGGAAACCTGCTAAAAATAGAAAGTTACTTAATATGGAAAGTGGGATCATTAGTAATTATGTCTTTACTCCTCTAGGTGTGAAGAAGGAGTGATTGGTTGCTTGTCAGTGTTTTATTCGGTGATTCTACTATTTGGGTAATAAGGTACAGATATTCTGCCCTTCGTTAGTAAGGTGCCTTCGTCTCATTTCTGATTTCTGATTCACTGCCATGTTCTTTGTTTCTGTGAACCTTTGACATTGACCTACTGATACAGAACCTTTCTAATATTGAACCTACTGATATTGACCCTTCTGTTACTGAACCATCTGATATGAACTTTCTGATATACTGAAATGGATATTGACCTATGAAACTAAACTGAATACTGATACTTGACCACTGACCCACAGTTTGATACTACGAGCCATAACTAGTCATGAGGGTTTCATGACCATGTCATTGATGCACCGATGGCATGACTCTAGGGCAGGAGAGTGATGACCTGTTCCGTCCCTGACTGTATTTTATTTGGTGTGTTGGGAGGTTTATGGCCACCTGGGGCGTATGGATGCATCCTAGAACTGTACTGATTATTGATTACGGATTACTGATTACTGTTATTACTGGTGACTGATGGTGTGTGCGATACACGTCTTTCACACTACTGGGAACTAGCTACTCCAATTTACTGATTGAGGACTCCCCTCATATTTACTGATTACTGAGAGGTCTCCCCTCTATATGGCTACATGATGATATTGTTACTGTTACTATTACTGGGCTCGTAGAGGATTACTGTTTCCTACACCTTATACCCTTGTACTTCTCATTACTGTTACCTTTTCTTATGCCATAACTCTGATTGATTCGTATTTCATTTACTATTCATTATTCTGTATTACTGTTTGTTACTGTTATATCTGTTCACCGAGTTCTCGTAGCTCAGCCGCATTTCTTTTCCTGCGGCACGTTTTAGTAGGAAGCTGGGAATGGGTGGAGAGTACCTTGGACTTAGAAGACTTGATAAGCTACTTTTGGACTTAGAAGTGATTAGAAGTTATTATATTTCAGAATTAGTATTTGCATTTGTAACCTTGTAAATTTCCGTATTTCATTATAACCATTGAGATTTCTTGTATTACTATAGATGTATGATTTGTTTTGATCTGATATGAAACCATTGTTGTGATATCTTTACCCTTGTTGGGTTGGGGTGTTACAATTTATGGTATCAGAGAGGCAGGCTGCGACTCATAATACATTTACCCTTGACCTGTGAAGTTTGGACCATTAAGTTTCCACTGTAGGCGCTCATAAGATAACCTGTAAGAATTTGCTTTAGGATTTCCCTATAGGAACTTAAGTTCTGATCAGTGAGGAATGGGTAGACTTTAAGGCGTTTGTTTAAGCATCTTTGCTTCCGCATCACTCTGATTCGTGCCTTGCTTTTGATTAAAGTCTGTTAAGATCATTTTTGGAAAATTGCAAGCTTATGCTTTGCATTACCTAAGTTTTGAACCTAAATAAATCTCGAAGGCATTAAGAACTGCATAGAAATTGCCTGACACTATTGATCCGTGTCTGCAGAGTCTGACTCTGACCTCTGATCCTTCTGTTAATCATTTTGATGCCTCTACGGGCATTCTGAAAATCTCTTTGGCGATGATGTACTTGACACCTTCTGTTATTTGCCTTTTACTTTTGATAAACATTTGATACTTTCTGTAAATTGTCTTTTGTTTTGATAAGCATCTATGAATCTTCTGACCCTATCTGAGTTCGTCTTAAACATCTCCGTTGCCATGAGAAGTCTGGTGGTGTTTTAACCACGAGTATAAGAATGTTTTCCTCTCACTTCTGAACGATAAGACTTGCGTTGTCGATCTGTTTTCATTGAATAGTTAACTTTGATTTTTATCCTGATAAAGGATAGGTTGATTGATCATTGACGACTACCCTCCTATGTTTCACCTTCGGTGTTTGAAAACCATTTTGAAATCCCCTACCATGATTCCCGATTGTTAAACTTTTGCTATCTCTACCTGATTTTAATTTTCATTTCCGACCTGTTTGATTAGCAGTTTAATACTCCTCTGACCATTCCGAAGGTCATTTGACCTTAAGGTGTTTGACCCATTCTGTGAATTAAATAAACCGTGCTGGATATAAAATGTATCATCTGATATTACTCTGTCCTTGCGAAATCCATTACTACTCCTATGAGAACTCTGGTGATTATTAGCCATGGATATGACGATAATTCTGTCTCGATGAGAAATGGTTAGCTGAGCATGATGAAACTGATAACTGATATTCGATATGCCTCACTCTTGACAGTTATACGATGTTTGTATTTCCGATGACTCACAACCTACCTGCCACTTATGCTAAAAAGCTAAACAAGACTCCAACACCTTGAATTGTTCGTTTATCTATCTCCACACTTTGATGAACCATGTACTTGACCCTGATATATGAACTATCTGTCTGGATTGGCGACCGTACTCATCCTACGAACCCGTTTACTTTTGACATATTCGATTTTGAGGTCTTTAAGTTATGGATTGGCTGGCCCTCATACGCTGCCAGGGACTACCGTATCTGATTTGTGACCTTTAGTAATATGTTTCATCCCACTTTCATTATGATAACCAGTAACCGCTCAAATCTGTTAACGCTGCTATGGAAACATCTACCTCGGTTTCATTTGATTGATGATTGTCCCCTGACACTTATTTGTATCCACTCTTAGAAAACGTTGGCATTGGAAGTTTGCTGTGCAAATTTTCTGGTGTTCTCCGATGGAACTCTTGGGTTTCCCTCCTGTTTGAGAAGTAGAATGAAATTGGAACCAATCTCAGTTGACGGACCATGATGCCATAGAAGTTGAGAAATTGGAGAAGATGATGGAATATGATTTTGTTCACCTCAGTGTTTCATTTTGAATACCCTGTTAGTTGTGAAGAAGAAAGAGAAAACTTTGGAGTATAGACTATCGTAAACCTTATCATATCACTACCATGACCATCTTTCAATTTAGCTTGTCAATGAGTGATTTATTCTATCTTTGTAAACTCTGTATCGGATGGCCACACTTAGTGTTTGAAGGACTGAAGAAGCAACCACAAGAACTTCTAAGAAAAGAGATAACTATTTGAGAGTAACCTCCGGGAAGCATTTCAGTGTTAGGCACGAAGAGGAACAGGTAGATCATTTTGTAAAGTGACCCTTTGTTAGAGAAGAGTAGATTGGATTGGCGTCCCGAGATTGTAGCCGACAACACTACCACGCACCCGGTGACGACAGCAATTTGAGTCGGTAAATTTCGAACGGTGTGAGAAGACCTGCCAAAGACACGCAGTCTTGCTTGTCTATTCACTTTAGTTGTACTAAGATGAATTGAGAGCAGAAGCAGACTCGCGAATGGAAGAAGGCACAGTGACCATGCCGTAGATTCACGTTACTACACCACGGTTCCAAGAAGAAGTGCCGAAGGCTTGAGGAGCCAGACTCAAGTTTATAATTCCTCTACACTCTATGATCATACGATAGACTGCACGGACTTGGAGGAAGTTTAAGATCATGTATTTGAATGGACGATAATTCTGAAGCGAACGTTCGTATTTGGAAGTGTTGATCCTGTGAAGAATGAAGCTAGGGGTGACGTAATTCATTTCCTCTTGACCTACTAAAATTTCCGTTACCTGATAATAGGATCCCTTGAATGATTTATGTTCCCTGTTAAGTAATTCCGCTCGGTGTTCATTCTGCGTATGCTGGACGATGGATTTGTTATGTGAAATTTGACGAGTGGCGGACGATCTGATGCTTTTAACGATGTACCAAATTATGATAGACATTCTGGGACTTCCGTTAACTCTTTCGAGTAGTTCGTCCTCCTCTTAGTTATGGTGTTTTATTTTGACGACCTCTGAGACTGTAGAAGTACTAGGTGGATTAAGATAGGTGGTTTTGATTAAGACTTGAGATAAAGTATGATCATCATGAAGGCATATTTATGTGGTTCTAGTATTATGACGCCTGATCAACGTGATAATACTTACACCATATAACGTGCACTCATTGTGGCCATAGGATATCTTGGGGAGTACCTAAGAAGTTTAGAATCTGAATCTCCGTAGGATTATCCGTGTTTGGTTCATTCTATACTCTGTTTGCGTTCATTAAATATCTGGATGAGTTTGGACACTTGTTTGCATTCTGTTGGCCTCAGTTATAAATCTTAAATTCTTGTAAAGCTCTCTTCTGTGGACACAATCAATTTAATTTGAACTCTTGTTCGTATTCCATATAATTTCCTGAAGATTCACCTACCCTCCATTTTGTTGCATGGTCTTTTGATCGGAATCAGCCTAATTTGTCTTCTTCTGAGGAAGTTGAAACTCACCTTGTTTTGATTGAGTCATGAGAAACTTTTGGTCTGAAGATTTTTTTGGAAGCACCTTCCCTGGCGTGAGAATGTTTGAAACGATCTTTTGCGATTTGCTACGACTCCGTCTAACCTTGCGACTTCAATTTTCGAGGACGAAAATTCCTTTTTAAGAGGGGAAGAAGTTGTAATACCTGAAAATCTAGAACATGTAAAAAGACTAAAATGCCCTTACAAATTTTAATATTTAATTAAAACCTATATAAAATACAATTAAATTATAAAACCCTTGAAATTAAACCATATATGCAACAAAATAATTATAAGTCACCATTTAAATTTTGTTCATGTCACAAAAATTATTGTAACACATTAAAATGTCATATGGACCGAATTATATATAAATTTAATTTGTTAAATTGATTTTAATTAATTAAATATAAGATAAGTATTAAAATAAATAAGGAAAATGTGTCAACATTAAATCCTTGATTTGGTCCATTGAAGAACCGAAAATTTGGCCTCAACCCTCCCCCAAAAATCATGGCACAATCAATTATTTACGGGGTTCTATCATTTTCTTTCTTAAAAACCAAACCGAATAATCAAGAAATCCTAATAAAATTCATTCCCATTCCATCCGAATTATTTGAGCTCTAAGGCCATTTTTCCTGTGATCTTTATCATCCATAGAAGCCAAGAAAAATAAGTTTGAAGGTGTACATTGGCTGGTTCGATCGTTGTGAAATTTTTCCTTGTCGAGTGTCATTTTTGAGGTAAATTATTCCATGATCCATTCGACCATTATAAAATTCTTTTGTTATTTTTACCATGTCCCTCACATCATATATGATTCGTGAAAAATAGTTTTGGGGTCATGCCTTGCTTGATTCGAGCGTGGAGAATTTATTGTCAATTCGTGAGGTATATTCCAAAATAATTCATTCGAGCCCTATAAAATTCGTTTAGCATTTTTCTCATACTCCTTATAACGTATATACTCTGTTAAAAATGGCTACAAGGTTGTGGGATCATTCGTTCGCTTGTGGAGGAATTGTTGGTGTCGATTTGTTTATTGTGGAACAATATTCGATCCGCTCATTCTACATGTCCAATATTTGGTTTGGTATTTTCCCTTGATTCTTATATCATATAAGCTTCATGAAAAATACTAGAATCGAACCATGCATGATCTATAATTAATTGGTGAATTAAACCTTAAAAACGAATTAAAACCCTAAATAATTTCATACGAATTTTCATGGCTTGAAATCTATTTTATTTGGACTCTATATAATACATGTGATCTGAGAAAAATAAAAATTCGAATTATGGGAGCCTATATGAGTCGTGGTGAATTAATCCTAGAGTCGGTTTTTTTTAAATAAAAAGAAAATAAATAAAATAAAAAGGGAAGAAATGAGGGTTAGGGTTTTCTTGGTGAGATCTGATCATTTAATGCATTTTTAAGGTTTTGGCAATGATTGCATAATGATGGTGGCATTAGGGTTTGTTTTTATAAATTAATATATTATACGATTTGGATATTTTAATAGTTAAGGGTGTGTTTTGTAAATTATGAAACTTGTGGGGTATTTTTAGAACATTATTAAAATCAGTACTAAAGTGAAAAAGTATAACATAAGGGTTTCATGTGTAAATTTTGCATTTAAAAGGTTTATTTTGATTAATTATATATATATTAATTCGACTTATAAATTAAATGAAATTGAGGGACTAAAAATGTAATTTCTGGAAACTTGAAGTTATTTTGTGTAAATAATAATATTAAGAGTGTATTTGGTAATTTTGAGTATTTATGGGCCTAATATGTAATTATTATGAATTTATGATTTAAAATATAAGTTTTATAAACTAAAGGGACTAAATGTGTAATTATGTGAAACTAAGGGGTAAAATCGTACCATACATAAATTTAGAAGGTATATTCTGTAAATGATTAAATATAAGGGCTAGTGGTGTAATTAAGGATATTATATGGGTTAAATTGTAAATTATGTAACTTTATGGTTTATTTTGTAGCTTTAATAAATAAAGGGTTTAAAGTGTAAAATATGAAACTTGATGGACTAAAGAGGTAATTCTGAATAAATGAGGTATTTAAATGAGTAACTTATGATTTTAGACCTTTAATTTGATATATTTACAATTAAAACCCTAAACTATGTAAACTTGTCATATTTAACCCTAAACTTTTATAACTTGCTAAAATCAACCCTAATTCCATAATGATACTAAATTAATGACTTAACTAAATCATAATACTTAAATCTTACTAATTATAGAAACCTGCTAATTTTGGAAATTTACTAAATAAGGAAACCTTATAAAAATGGAAACCTGCTAAAAATAGAAAGTTACTTAATATGGAAAGTGGGATCATTAGTAATTATGTCTTTTTCCTCTAGGTGTGAAGAAGGAGTGATTGGTTGCTTGTCAGTGTTTTATTCGGTGATTCTACTATTTGGGTAATAACGTACAGATATTCTGCCCTTCGTTAGTAAGGTGCCTTCGTCTCATTTCTGATTTCTGATTCACTGCCATGTTCTTTGTTTCTGTGAACCTTTGACATTGACCTACTGATACTGAACCTTTCTAATATTGAACCTACTGATATTGACCCTTCTGTTACTTAACCATCTGATATGAACTTTCTGATATACTGAAATGGATATTCACCTATGAAACTAAACTGAATACTAAATACTGATACTTGACCACTGACCCACAGTTTGATACTACGAGCCATAACTAGTCATGAGGGTTTCATGACCATGTCATTGATCCACCGATGGCATGACTCTAGGGCAGGAGAGTGATGACCTGTTCCGTCCCTGACTGTATTTTATCTGGTGTGTTGGGAGGTTTATGGCCACCTAGGGCGTATGGATGCATCCTAGAACTGTACTGATTACTGATTACAGATTACTGATTACTGTTATTACTGATGACCGATGGTGTGTGCGATACACGTCTTTCACACTACTGGGAGCTAGCTACTCCAATTTACTGATTGAGGACTCCCCTCATATTTACTGATTACTGAGAGGTCTCCCCTCTATATGGCTACATGATGATACTGTTACTGTTACTGTTACTGTTACTGGGCTCGTAGAGGATTACTGTTTCCTACACCTTATACCCTTGTACTTCTCATTACTGTTACCTTTTCTTATGCCATAACTCTGATTGATTCGTATTTCATTTACTATTCATTATTCTGTATTACTCTTTGTTACCGTTATATCTGTTCACTGAGCTCTCATAGCTTAGCCGCATTTCTTTTCCTGCGGCACGTTTTAGTAGGAAGCTGGGAATGGGTGGAGAGTACCTTGGACTTAGAAGACTTGATAAGCTACTTTTGGACTTAGAAGTGATTAGAAGTTATTATATTTCAGAATTAGTATTTGCATTTGTAACCTTGTAAATTTCCGTATTTCATTGTAACCTTTGAGATTTCTTGTATTACTATAGATGTATGCTTTGTTTTGATCTGATATGAAACCATTGTTGTGATATCTTTACCCTTGTCGGGTTGGGGTGTTACAGATTTACATGGGTTTTCTTTTTAGCTACTAAGGATGAGACACCTAGCATCCTTAAGACTTTCATTAATGAGATAGAAAACCTAGTAGATAAAAGAGTAAAAGTCATTAGATTTGATAATGGGACAGAGTTCAAAAATAGAGTTATGGATGAATTTTGCAAAGAAAAGGGGATTAGGAGTGAATTTAGTGTTGCTAGAACTCCACAACATAATGGAGTTGCTGAAAGGAAAAATAGAACACTAATAGAAGCTACTAGAACTATGTTAGCTGATTCTAAGCTACTTATAACTTTTTGGGCTAAAGCAGTCAACACTGCTTGCTATGTTTAGAATAGAGTTTTAGTTGTTAAGCCTCACAATAAGACATCATATGAGCTTTTTAGAGGTAGAACTCTTGCAATAGGATTTCTTAGACCTTTTGGATGTCATGTGAAAATTCTCAATACTTTAGACCATCTTGGAAAGTTTGATGGCAAAGCAGATGAAGGTTTCTTAGTTGGATATTCTCTCAATAGCAAAGCATTTAGAGTATACAACTTAAGAACTAAGAAAGTTGAAGAAAACCTACATGTGGAATTTTTAGTGTATAAATCCAATGTAGTAGGTGCAGGTCCTAATTGGCTATTTGATCTAGAGTCATTAACACATTCTACGAATTGTGTGGCTGTTGTTGCAGAAACTAATAATTTTTTAGGTTCACAAACAACAAATGAGGCAGGGTTAGATAAGGAGACAAATCAAGATCATATATGGATGCCAATAAGTACCAGTGTTGTTTCCACTTCAACAAATGATGAATCTTCTTCTGATAAAGCTAAAGAAGATGTTGAACGTGAACACAAGGAAGATGGAACAAAGGAACAACAAAATGTTTCTGCTGATAATAGTGCTGCTGAGACAGAGCATTCTACTGCTAGGCTTAATTTTTCTGCTGCTAGGCCAAATGATTCTACTGGTGGCCCTTCAGACTCAAATGAAGCAGATTTCTCAGATAATGTGGTGGATTTAAGCAATATCACACCTACCTATAAAATGTGATTGGAGATGTACAATCAGGTGTGAAGACAAGACAACAAATGATGTCTTCAGACCAACAAGGGCTTCTTGATGCCCTTTATGCTTCAAAGCAGCATGAGTTTTCAAACTCTTGCTTGTTTGTATGTTTTCTCTCACAAGATGAACCAAAGAACATTCTGAAAGCCTTAGATGATTCAAGTTGGGTAGAAGCTATGCAAGAGGAGCTTCTTCAGTTCAAGATTCAGAAGGTATGGGTGCTAGTTGATTTACCTAAGGATGCAAAGGTAATTGGCACTAGATGGGTTTTCAAGAATAAAAGGGATGAAAGGGGAATAGTGATTAGGAATAAGGCTAGATTAGTAGCCCAAGGGTACACACAACAAGAAGGTATAGACTATGATGAAGTTTTTGCTCCAGTAGCAAGACTTGAGGCAATTAGGCTTTTCTTAGCTTATGCTTCATTTTTAGGCTTCACATTTTACCAAATGGATGTCAAGAGTGCATTTTTATATGGCACAATTGAAGAAGTGTATGTCTCACAACCTCCAGGTTTCATTGATCAGACACTTTTCATAAAACAGCACAAGAAGGATCTTCTGTTAGTGCAGGTGTATGTGGATGACATTATCTTTGGATCTACAAGGAAGGAGATGTGTTTGGAGTTTGAGAAGCTTATGCATGATAAGTTTCAAATAGTTCCATGGGGGAACTTACATTCTTTTTGGGTTTGCAAGTTAAACAGTCATATGAAGGCATATTTATTAGTCAAGATAAATATGTTGCTGAGATACTAAGGAAGTTCAACTTTGCTGATTCAAAAATGGCAAGCACACCAATGGACTCTGAGAAGCCACTTCCAAAAGACTTTGATGGAGAAAATGTGGATGTACACACTTACAGATCTATGATAGGTTCTTTGATGTATCTCACATCATCAAGACCTGACATCATGTTCTCTATTTGTGTTTGTGCAAGATTTCAAGTAACTCCAAAGGTTTCTCATTTAACAGCAGTCAAGAGAATTTTTAGATATCTCAAGGGTCAACCTAGGTTGGGACTATGGTATTCTAGTGAATCACCTTTTGACTTGGTAGCATTTTCGGATAGTGATTATGCTGGTGCTTGCTTGGACAGAAAGTCAACAACTGGAGGATGTCAATTCCTTGGGTGTAGACTTATCTCATGGCAGTGTAAGAAGCAAACAACTGTGGCTACTTCAACAACTGAAGTTGAATATGTAGCTGCTGCAAGTTGCTGTGCTTAAGTCTTATGGCTTCAAAACCAACTTCTTGACTATGGGTACAATTTCATGAACACTGTTATTCATATTGATAATAGTAGTACTATTTGCATTATTAAAAATCCAGAGCAACATTCTAAAACAAAACACATTAAAATTAGATATCACTTTATAAGAGACTGCAATGAGAAAAGATTAATTCAAGTTCTTAAAATTGCTTCAGAATACAACTTTGCAGATCTGCTAACCAAAGCTTTTGATGTTGGAAGGTTTTAGTACTTGGTAGCAAGTATTGGAATGCTTAATCCTCAATGATTTTAAACTTTGTGTTTTTGTAAATAAATTTTTGTTTGTGCTGCTGGCTTGAAAAGATACTACTGCTATTACAAAAGTTTGTGCTGCTAGTACAAATTTAAATTGTGTTATTCATACAGTTAGTCCTATGATTATTCTAATACAAGACAAGTACTTTGTACATTTTTCTTTTGGTTTTTAACAATTTCAGGTATGATCATGTGAACACAAAGGATGTTTCAAGTGAAATGGAAGCAGCAGAATGATAATATTAATTGCTAACATAATAGGTTTATGATAGAAAAAGTTTAGGAATTTCTAACCTCCTTAAAACTTCTTTCTTGAAGCTTGATTATGATTTTTCACATTGAATTGATGACTTAGTTGATCAGATAGTAACTCATGCAACTCAATTTCTATCATTTTATACTTTTAAAGTATAATGAGCAAGTCTAAGGACATCTGATAGAAAGAACAGCTAGTAAAAGTAAATCTAACACTTGTGTTAGAGGCAACAATTACTATGAGCTGGAAACCCTGTCAAGAAAGCCTTTTGAATAGGTTTATCTTTACACAGGCAGTTATTTATAACTGAAAAACATTGGTTCTCACACAACCAGAGGTTGCTTTAAACCGAAATTTTGATTAAGTGTCTGTTATACACTTAATCCCTTCAAAATGGTTGAAAGCAGTATGGTTTTTCATAATAAAATCAAGTACATACTGCTAAGGCAAAAGTTTCTTAAAAGGATTTTCAAAGAGACTCGTAAAAACCATCAAATGATGGACCATGAGTCAAATGCCCCATGAATTACCTCTGATAGGAGTTAACACACCTAGAAGTGATGAGGTCAGCAACTTAAACTCTTAAGGAATTGATGGCAACATGTACAACATTGTCTGATAACATGTTCTGATGGATAGCTCAGATGATGGAGAGAAATATTTTGGTACATAGTGAGAGATCTTCCAAATAGGGGAGGATAAAATGTTATTTGTATCTCAGGGGAGGTAATATCTCAGGAGAGGAAATAAATCCCAAAGAAGGAAGACTAACCAATGAAAGGGAGGAAAAGACAAGAGCATACAAGATGATGACATGGAGGTTGAAAATGACAAGAACAGGGCTTATTCTGGAATATTATATATATTCAGAAGGAATGAAGCATTCCAAAGGAGAAAGTTCTATCTAGGTCAAACGAAGAAAAGTTTCAATTTCAGTTCACCACGTTTGTTCATCACTTGCAAAGGCATGCTGATAGATGATTTCACTTGTTGAAACAAGCATCCAAGATACACAGCATCATTGCCTCTTATAATTCCTCCATCCAAGGAAATTGCACCATCTTTAAGGTCAATGTTTGAAGCCTGAAGATGTGTATTGATATTGTTAAAGTCAAAGAACAGAAAGCAGATGAATTACTAAGAAAGATATTTAATCTTGAAGAACAGAAGTGTTTGAAAGATCTTCACAATCCATAATTTAATTCAGAAACATGTTGAAAAGGATTCACATGTTTAGGGGAGGATTGTTGGGAATTAAATATTCAAGAAGTTTAATATCGGGTTTTACTCAAAGAAATACTCTAAGTATGATTCTGCTGCTAGAGCATTTGGTTTCTGCCGCTATCGTTTGATTCTGCTGCTAGCATTAAAACATTCTGCTGCTGAAGGATTCTGCTACTAGCGTTACCATTGCTGATGGTGATTAACTTTCTGCTGCTGAGCGGATAAGTATGAAAAGATATCATGTGTATTAAAGTCAACAATATACGGTAGATAATATCTTACCCCATGTGATCAGTCATAAGATTATATTTACAGAGCAAGTTGTAAACATAGATACAAGTTGTATCTTAATGACTGACACTCTCAAAGAAAGTGTTCGATTAGACTTAACAATATTGTTAAGATCTTTCTTGTGTTATAAAAGAAAGATCTTAGTCTTGTGACATAAGTGTGTGTCTAAAAATAGTGTATGAATTGTTAAGTGCAAAACAATAACTCTCAAGAACATAGAACAAATATCACAAGTCGTAGAAAACATAAGATTCAAGGTCTTTGTAACCCAAGTGATATTGAAGATCACTCGTATTATCTTGAATAATATTGAATCGTTTGTTGATAACATTGCATGTTCTTTGTTCAATATACACAAGCATAACTGTTCCATTTCCATAACACAAATAACCTTCTAAGTGTGATTAAGTAAATTCCGCGTACTTGATCATATTAATTCAACTTATCATATACATATAGCAACAAAGGTTTAACCACCTTATTAGTGTATCAATCAACCTCATCACCCAATGATGCACCGCTCGGGAGAGGTAACACACTCCGAAGTGCTGAGGGTAGTCTTGAACTGATTAATGAATTGATGGTTACTTGTACCAACTTGTCACAAAAGGTTCTTGACCTTCAACAAACAACTGCTTCTCATGGTAACGAAATTAAAATGTTGAAGAGAAGAGTTAGGTTTCTAGAAGGGGTACAGAGGTCAAGAATCCACAAGCTTAAAAGAATACACAAGGTGGGCACAGTTCAAAGGGTGAAATCTTCTATTTCTGCAGATGTTCTCAAGGTGTTAAAAGAGGATACTCCCAAATAGGGGGGAATGAGAGCATGGTTGCAGGGGAGGATACTGAATTTGATGCTGCTATGGGTGATGAGCAAAATGATTTTGTTGTTGCTGAGAATGATTTTGTTGTTGTTAATAAAGCAGGGAATGTGGTTGCTATTGATGCTAGATTTGTTTTTATTGCTGCTGATCTTAAAACTGCTAGTGAAAAAGTTAGTGTTGCTGAGTCTGAAGTTAGTGTTGCTGCTACTAAAATTGATGAAGAATTAACTATAGCTCAAGCACTTACAAAGTTAAAGAGCAGAAGACCTAAGGCAAAAGGAGTTGTGATTCAAGAGCCAACACCAGCATCAACAATAAAACCAACAACTACTTCAACTGATAAAGGCAAAGGCATTCTGATTGAAGAACCTAAAAAGAAATTCTTATCACTAAAACAGCAACAACAACAACAACAACTCATTGAAGATGAAGAACTTGCAAGACATGTGCAAGTTGAGCTTCTTACTAAAGAAGAAGAGGTAAGAAGAGAGCAAGCTCAGAAAGCAGAAGAAGCAAGTCTTGCATTAATAAACTCATGGGATGACATACAAGCAAAATGTGAAGCAGATCACATGTTAGCCCAGAGAATGTGGCAAGATGAACAGGAAGAGCTATCCTTAGAAGAAAAATCAAAGCTCTTTATCGAATTCTTAGCCTAGCAGAAGAAGTTCTTTGCAAAGAAAAGATCTGAAGCAAAGAGGAATAAACCACCCACCAAAGCTGAACAGATGAAAGTAATGAGTACATACCTGAGAAACATGGATAATTGGAAGCCTAGTCAGTTGAAGAATCTTAGTTTTGAAAAGATAAAAGATCAGTTTGACAAGGTATTCAAGAGGGTAAATACTTTCATTGCTATAAATGAAGAGGATGTGGTAGGAGGTTCTAAGAGAGCAGGAGATGAAATAGAACCTGATAGTAGTAAGAAGCAGAAAATTGATGAGCAGACAGAGCAAAAGCTATCAGTTGATAATAAACAATAGGGTAATGAAGACAAAGGTACAGAAGAAGATACTAAGCAGTATATAATAGTGGTTTCTGATGATGATGAAGAGCCAACTATTGATGTTGTACCTCTGGCTACAAAACTTCCAGATATTTTTGGTTGGGGAATATATAAAGAGGGCATAAAGAAAATAGTATATGAAATCAAAAGAGCTGATGGAAAGTTTTATATATTCTTCAGTTTTAATTAGATGTTAAAAAGTTTTAACAAAGAGGATTTGGAGACTCTTTGGAAGCTTGTTAAGGAGAAGTATGGACCAAAAAGACCATTAAAGCAACCAGTGTCTAATCAAGATTATGTTTTGTGGGGTGATTTGAAGAATATCTTTGAACCTCATGTAGAAGATGAAGAATGGAGAAGACCTTTCTATAACCAGAAGCTGATAAGCTAGAGGTTGATAGATACATGTGGACTTCATGAGTTGACTATGGATGCTATGCATATCTACATGTTGGTTGAAAAGAAGTATCCACTCACAAAGACTACATTAGGAAAGATGCTTGAAAGTAGGCTTCAAATGGAATATGGAATGAATGAAAGTATGGCAGATGAGCTTATTTGGTTTATTATAAGACTGAGGAAGTAACAATGAAGTGTTTCGAAGCATCCTCCTGGTGATAGTTAAAGCTTTGAAGGAAACTTGATGATTTAAGAAGAAAATATCAAGTTTAGGGGAGGATTGTTGGGAATTAAACCTTCCAAGGTGTTAATGCTGCTCATGTAATTACAACTGCTCATGGTTTACACATGAAATGCTCTAAGTCATTACTGCTCCTAGTTATAAAGGTTAATGCTGCTTATGGAAGTTAAGACTGCTAGAGTACATTAAGACTGCTGACAGACTTCAAGGAAAAATACTCTAAGTTGTTAATGCTGCTAGAAGAAAACTTAGTGCTGCTAGTACTAAGTTAATGTTGTTGAAGACTTAATGCTGCCAGAACAAAGAGTTAGTGCTGCTGATTCATTATTAGTCTTGCTGGAGTATTAGAGTCGGTTTTATATGTATAGTATGTTTAGATAAGTAAAGAAAAGATTCTAAAAAGATTTATCTTGTATAGAAAGTTATTGTAGCCGACTAGGACTCCTTAGTCTATAAAAGGAGGTCCTAAGGCATAGAGATATATCTAGACATCAAATACATCTTAAGATCTTAACACGGTTTTTCATAGAACTTAAAGGTTGTAAACCCTAATACTTTTGAGTATTTGTATTGTATCAATATTATTGAAGTGTTTAGTTTGATACAATTGTGTTCTTGTTTACTGTTTCATTCAATTTAAAAGTTCTTCTTAACATCAAATACAAGATTCCACCTTGTGTTTGATAAACTTCAAGACAGTTTCTATACTTAGTTGTTTATATTTATCTAAGATAACTAACCCTTACAAGCTATGGAATTTGATCAAGTTCATAATTGGGATCAACATATCGGTTGTTGTAGAATGAGTTATGGAATGTGGTTTTGAGGAATTGTTTGTTGCATGAAGTTGTTATTGGAAGACGAAGGTTGATGTATGTTATAAGTAGGTATGGATGTTGGTGTATTAGCAATCAATGCTATTGGATTGTAATTCTTCAACATCTTCTCTTTCTTTACTTCATTTGCTTCAGCTTGGTTTTGCTTTAAGAAATCATAGAGTTGATTAAAGTTCATAGCATGCAAGTCCTTGGTTTGATTAACTATAGTGACATATCGTCCCCATTCTTCTTGAAGATTGTTAAGGAACTTGATGTTGCTAACTATCACTGAAGGAGTCAACTTGTTTCTTGTAAGCTCGTTCATAAGAGTACAGTAGCGATGATAGTAAGATTCAATGGTCTCTCCCGGTGTAGATGTGAATTTCTCAAACTCATTCAAGAGCTTATTCTCCATATCCTGCTTACCAATTTTAGTTCCATGACATAATCTTTGAACTCTTTCCCACATTGCATTAGAACTTTCACAGCTATCTACTGCAGCAAATATCTCTCATGACAATCCTAGTTAGATTAAGTGCATAGCAAGATCATCAGCTTCAATTTGAAGTTTGTCACCCTCACTATATTCTGCTTCTATTTGATCATGAAGGTGAGGTAAAACTGATGGTGTAAGGTTATGGTCTTCGGGGTCTTGGATTTGTCGAGGCTTAAAAGGTCCTTCCATAATGGATTTGATCATGAGTTTTCCATTAGGCTTGGTTTTTAGATAGCGAAGCATTCGACTTTTCCATTGAAGATACGCTCCTTTCTCAAGCATAGGAGAACGGTTTTCATTACCCGCTGCGTAAATATCTTGTTGAGTTGACATTGTGTAGGTTGATTTTGGATTGATGATGTGTTATCGGTTTTACAAAAATTTCTCGAAGGATAATGGTTCTCGAAAACTTTTACTCAATTTTAGGTTGGTTAAAGTTTCTTAGAATGTGTTTAAGTTTATTCGAAATTTTTACTTTTAGGTTGTTAGGTCTCTTTTCCACAAAAGTCCAATAATTACTCGAAGTCCCAATAGTTCTCGAAGTGAATAGTTCTCGAAGTGCAAAGTTCTTGAAGAGTGAATTTCTAGAAATGTTCTAAGTTAATAGAAAGGTATCTAATGATGGTGAAAAGTTCTCGAAACTCTAATTTTCAGGTTGAAAAGGTTCTTGCCTAAAAATAAGGGTTTTTTCACGAAACTTCTCTAAAATTACTCGAAACTAAATTTCTCGAAACTATGAACTTTTACTCGAAATGCCACGTCACCTAAGTAGTGGAATCTCAACTAACTAAAGTACTCGAAACTGCCACATAGGATTACTCGAAACCAGAATTACTCGAAAAGCCAAAAGTATTCAAATCCAAAATTACTCAAAACCAGAAGTATTCGAAATGTCACGTCAGCCAGGTAGTGGAACTCCAACTAAAAAGTACTACCACCTAGATTTCGAGAAAACTCAAATTTTTCGAAAACTTTTGACGATTGCAATTTTTTTGAAAACTTTTCTGCTACAGTAACTTGCTAATAATTCCTAAAAACAGCTTCTTTTGTGAATCCTTTTGGGTTTTTTTAGATAAATAGCTAGGTAACTACTTAAACTACTCGAAAGTTCAAACCTTTAACTAATCTAACCACTAGTTCTAAGATTTAAGACTTAGATAGTTTTTTCGAAAACTTGCGTTGTACTACCTTTTCGAAAACTGCCAATTTGAAACTAACAAACCTATAAATCTAACCAATAACTATCATGTGGCTCTGATGCCAATTGTAGGCTCCCATTCTAATCAACAAACTACACATAAACATGGTGACTTGATGGTGTTCATGGTGGTGGTGGTGGTGAGGGAGAGTGGCGGTGATGGATGGATGAGAGAGACAGAGATGGAAGGAGTCTTTGTATTATCAAACACTAGAAACACACACAAACACGCAAACAAGTGATATTTGTTTTCTTACATATACCCTCCAACGCCTTATGGGCTTAGGTTGGGCTTTGTTTCACTTGGGCTTGACTAAATAATACTTAACCTATTTAGACTAGACTAGTAGCCTATTAGATTACTTCCTATAGCCCATTACCAGACTCTTACATATTACATATAAACGTTTCATAGTTCCTAAATATAGAATGACCATCACTTCTATTACTTTCTTCTAAAAGTAATGCTAACAAAGATCATCTTTGCTCTGCGTGTGAATTGGGAAAAATGACTTGTGCAACACTCAAATCCAAACCCGAACATAGTTCCGTTACACCGTTGCATTTATTGCATATGGATTTGTGTGGTCCAATGCGCTTCGTCAGTAGAAATGGGAAGAAATATATATTAGTTATTGTGGATGACTACTCACGTTACACTTGGGTTCATTTTCTTGCCTCAAAAGCTGAAACACCCGATGTGATCATCAAGTTCATCAAACGTGTACAAGTTGGTCTACAAGCAACAGTCTGAATTGTGCATACTGATAATGGAACGGAGTTTACGAATCAGACTCTTCAGAGCTTCTTCGATTCATTTAGCATTACTCATCAAAGATCTATACCTTACACTCCTCAACAAAATGGTGTAGTTGAACGACGAAATCGTACCTTAGTAGAAACTGCCAGAACAATGCTCACCTCCGTAAATCTTCCACTAAATCTATGGACTGAAGTCGTACCAACCGCTTGTTTCACTCAAAACCGATCAATCATAAACAAAAGATTAAGAAAAACCCCATATCACATCCTTCACAAACGTAAACACAATGTCAAATACTTACGCACCTTTGGTTGTTGCTGCTATCCTCTTAATGATCGTGATGATCTTGGAAAATTAAAAGAAAAGGGGGATATAGGCATATTCCTTGGTTATTCTACATAATCAAGTGTGTATCATATTTACAATCGAAGACCAAAGTTAATACAATAGATAATCCATGTTCATTTCGATGAAGTAGAAGAAATGGCTTCTAATCATGTCAGATTAGAACCCGCACTTAATCATGCTTCTGATCAAAAAAGTTCAGAACCCGTGCCACAGACTAAGACTCCTGAACAAAGCAGTTCAGGACTCGAACCAAAACCAAAATCATCGGCACCAAAAGTAAAACATATTTAAAAGGAAGAGTTAGATGCCTTCTCCCATATCTGGCTCATCAACAACTACTTATGAAGATCTTGATCCAGTACCAGATACCCCTCCAATTATATCGATTCAACAAGAACTTTCACCAAACAATACCAATCCAAACTCTAATCCAAATTTTGATGATCAAGCAATTACAAATGCATCATCTGAAGAGGAACCATTCACAAACCCATTCACGACTCCTGAAGCTGAGGTCGGTGGACCTTCTAAGATGTGATATGTTGATCCTTCAAACATGCATACGTTTTACCAACCACATCCGCACAGAAGAAGATGGACTCAAGATCACCCTTTAGAACAACTCATTGGAAATCATTCACAACCCGTTCAAACAAGAAGAGCCACACTAGATTACTGTTTATACAATTCATTCTTGAGTCAAGTAGAACCTGCCAACGTCAAAGCAGCACTTGCAGATTCCGATTGGATTATCGCAATGCAAGAAGAAATAAACCAATTCAAACGCCATGGCATATGGCGAAGGGTTCCATGACCTCTAGGAAAATTTATAATTGCATTGAAATGGATTCTAAAGAACAAGTTAGATGAAGACGAGGAAGTAATTTGCAACAAAGCTCGCTTAGTTGCAAAAGGTTACAGCCAAGCAGAAGGAATTGACTTTGATGAATCATTTGCACCAGTAGCAAGGATCGAAGCAATACGCTTATTCTTGGCTCATGCAGCTTGTAAATCTTTCACCGTATACCAAATGGACGTGAAAATGGCCTTTTTGTATGGGGAATTAGAGGAAGAGGTGTATGTGAGTCAACCAGAAGGCTTCACTGATCCCGACCATCCGGATGATGTCTATGTCCTTGACAAAGCCGTCTATGGACTCAAGCAAGCTCCACGAGCATGGTACAAAGTGTTGTCAGAATATCTGCTCAAACACAAATTCGTCAAAGGTTCAATCGATCCAACTTTGTTCGTAAGAAGAAAACGTGAGGACATCATGCTAGTCCAAATTTATGTCGATGATATTATTTTTCGGTCTACGAATCCTAAATATTGCAAAAACTTTGAAAATATCATGCGACAGAATTTTGAGTTGAGCATGATGGGTGAGTTAAAATTCTTTCTGGGTCTACAAATAAACCAAACTCCTCGTGGTATCTTTATTCATCAAAACAAATACACGATGAAAATTTTGAAAATGTTTGGAATAGAAAACTCTGACCATGTAAGTACACCTATGCAAAACAAGCCTAAACTAGATAAGGACATTAGTGGTAAACCGGTTAATGCTACAAAATACCATAGTATGATTGGTTCACTCATGTATTTTACTGCTAGTCGGCCAGATATTCATTTTGCTGTCTGCATGTGTGCCCGTTACGAATCTCGGCCAACGGAAAAGCACCTTACTGCTGTCAAACGGATCTTTTAGTATCTAAAGGGAACCATCTACATGTGCCTTGTGTATCCAAAAGACTTCGGTTAAGAACTAACCGCCTATTCATATGCAGATTATGTAGGTTGTCAAATTGATTGCAAGAGTACTTCAGGAGCTACTCAATTCTTGGGAGAAAAACTAATAAGTTGGTCTTCAAATAAGCAGAATCATACTGCCTTATCCACTGCAGAAGCTGAATACATATCCCTCTACGGATGCCATGCACAAGTACTGTGGATGAAAACCCACTTGACGAACTATGGTTTCTTCTTTGACAAAATCCCAATTTATTATGATTCGCAAAGTGCCAGTGCCATCTCTTGTAACACAGTACAGCACTCACGAACGAAGCATATAGTAGTCAGATACCAATTCGTCAAAGAACATTTAGAAAGACGGAATGTGGAATTGTACTTTATGAAAACTGATTACCAAATTGCCGACTTCTTCACCAAAGCCTTGCCACCGGAAAGATTTGATTATCTACAAAAACGTCTAGGAATGGAAAGCATGCGTGATCAAAATGACAAGAATGCTGAAAAGGTCAAAGAAGTCAAAAGAGTAGCAGTCAACACTAGTACTAGCAAATCAGGTAAAACAATCAGGTAATTTTTTTACTCATAAAGGCTATTGATTAAATAACAGATCAACACCCATGTTTAAAGAAAGGACCCTGAACGTACGTTTCAGTGCATCAATCATTAATTTAAAAAGAGAAGTCTTCTTATTTATCGTGAGCAAAATTTATACAAGATTTTTCAAAAAATAATTTCAAAACCTTTTCTAAAAAAATTTCTCATGATAAAGTCTTGAGCATGTTTTTAAGATTATTAATATAATCTTTTTTAGCTCAGGTAGGAATAAAACTTCAAAAACAATGCTACACACTTCAAAAATAGATCAAAAACAATTTAAAATATTAAGCTATTTTTGAGGGGAGAAATTGAGAAGTTTGTTTTTGAAATCTAATAATAAGTTGTTAAATGTTGTTGAAAAAGAAAATAAAAAATGTTGTTGAAAACATGAATGAAAAAGTTGTTAAAAATGTTGGGAAAATACCGTCATTTCTAGGGGGAGTGAAACTTTTATTCAAACAATTTTGATATAGCACAAAAGTTCATTTATGTGTTCCAAAATATTTTCAAAATATGTGTTTATAAAAAGTTAATAAAAGGACTGTGTGTGAAAAATGCATGAATCAAGAGGGAGTTTTTGTTAAAACTGTCAAAATATCTTTGAACCCTCCCCTAGTCCAAAACTCTCGCAGAACTGGGTCAAAAGTCAAAAAGTCAAAAGGTCCAAAAGAGTTAATAAGTCACCCAGCCCCTTTGCGAGAAAAACACACACACCCTTTGCTATCACAACTCTCTCCCTCTCTCTCTCTTGCACAAAACCTCCTATTGCAAAACTCGCGCAATTCATAGTTTTCTTGAATATAATATTTCCCATTCAAAAGTAAGTTTACAAATACCTTCTACTACTTGTTATATATCTTTGTTATGAATTTAATTCATTGTCTTGCATTACATTGATAGAAAATTAATAGTTAGGGTTGCGTTTTGGTACAACACTTAGATAATTTTTGAGTTTGCGAATTAGAGTGTTTTGATTAAACTTTTGTGGTTAGATGACTGAGATAGGATGTTTAGATCATGTTTATGAAAGAAAACTGTGATTTAAACTGTTTGATTTAGGGTAAAATGGACCAACTTTGGGTCGAAGGTGAACAGTTAGGGTTGCGACACCAATAATGGTGTTTTGCGAGACTTTAGGATAGAGCCAAAACTGATTTTAATAGTATTTTAAAATCTGCGAGACTTTTTTTGCGACAATAGTTATGCACAAAGTGTCGCAACAAGTTTCTTGCGATAGTCCTTTCCAAAATAAGTTGTGATAGCCTTTTACTATCACAACTTTGTCTTGTGATACCTTGTTTTGCCTTGTTGCGATAGCTGACCCTAACAATATATAGAGTATTAACCCTAACAATACACATATGGGCCTTAGCCCAAATAAACTATAAACGGGCTACAATATTACGAGTAACACTCCCCCGCAGTTTGAGCGGGAGGACACCGGACACTCAAACTGGTTCGAAACTCCTCAAACAATGCTGAAGGTAAGCCTTCGGTAAAGATATCCGCATACTGATAGCGCGAGGGAACATGAAGAACTCTAACTTGACCAGCAGCAACCAAATCCCGAACAAAATGAATATCAATCTCTATATGCTTCATGCATTGATGCTGAACCGGATTAGAAGACAAATACACATCACTGATATTGTCACAGTAAACAAGTGTAGCAGAAGACAAAGGAGTATGCAGCTCACGAAGTAAATTCCTTAACCAACATGTCTCAGCAACCGCATTAGCAACACTGCGATTCTCAGCCTCGGCACTGGAATGAGAAAGCATTGGTTGACGCTTCGAGGACCACGAGAGTAAGTTGTTGCCAAGAAAAGCACAATAGCCAGAAGTGGAGCGTCGAATAGTTAGGCAACCCGCCCAATCCGCATCCGAGTAAGCAACTATTGGGAATTAAAGCTTCTTGATGTTGTTGATGGCTCATATGGTTAAGATTGCTCTTGGGATTCAAAGGTAAAAGCTCTAAGTGTTTAATGCTGCTAATGCAAATATTAAGACTGCTGGTGTATTTTACTACTGATAGTAATGCTGAAGAACTTTAAGGGAATACACTAAGTAGTTAGTGTTGCTGGAACAAAAGTTAATGCTGCTAGTTCAAGATTACTACTGTTGAAAGATTAATGCTGTTAGAACAAGAGTTAAGACTGTTAGGCTATATTGTGTCATAGTTAATGCTGTTAATGAGATATACATTGTATAGTCAGTTAGATAAATATAGAAAAGATTTATCTTGTATAGAAAGTTATTGTAAGCCGACTAGGACTCCTTAGTCTATAAAAGGAGGTCCTAGGGCATTGAGATAGATATGTGTTATTAGAAAGTCGATTAGCTCAAAGGTTGTAAACCCTAATACTTTTGATTATTCGTATTATTAATAATACTGAAGTTTTTTGTTTGATTGTTAAATTATTCTTGTGTTTCCTATCACTAGTACAAAAATGGGATTTGGTCACACATGGGCAAAATGGAATGGCCACACAGTCACATATTTATTTGGCTAAAGGTACAAAAATAGACAACATTTACTAATTAGCCACAGATGGAAATTTTGATTGTGTAACCATTAGAACTGTATTGCCACACAATCGAACATTATGTGGCTAAAGGTAACTTATAATTTTGATTCTGATTATTTAGCCATATATGAATTTGGAACGCGTGACCAATACAAGTAAGCTTGAAGCATTAGTCACATGAAGTAATTTTTTATGTGTCTAAATCATACAGTCATGTTTTGTCTCACATTATTTAAGGGTGACTGCTATATTTTGCTAATTATTTAGCCACATATGAATTTGGAACGCGTGACAAATGAAAAGTAAGGTTGAAGCATTAGTCATGATATACATATAAACAATGACAAATATATGTCACACACTTGTACACTATGACCAAATGCCATATATGGCCACACTAAACGGTTTGTCACACATTATTTAAGTGTAGCCAAGATCCAGTACATATGGTGAACAAATAAACCAAACTCCTCGTGGTATCTTTATTCATCAAAACAAATACACAATGAAAATTTTGAAAAAGTTTGGAATGGAAAACTCTGACCAAGTAAGTACACCTATGCAAAACAAGCCTAAACTAGATAAGGACATTAGTGGTAAACCAGTTAATGCTACAAAATACCATAGTATGATTGGTTCACTCATGTATTTTACTGCTAATCGGCCAGATATTCATTTTGATATATGAATCTGTGCCCTCTACCAATCTCGGCCAACGGAAAAACACCTTATGAGAGTATGTTTGATGATACACTCTGAGGATGTTAGTCCTTTATAACGATTGTATATGATACTTTGAGTGAATATGATTAAGTATGAGGAATCTACTTAACCACACTTAGAAGGATATTGGTTATGGAAATGGAACAATGATGCTTGTATATTGGAGTATGAACACAGAAAGTATAACACCAAATGATTCAATATTATTGAGAATAATACGAGTGATCTTCACTATCACTAGGGTTACAAAACCTTGAATCTCTATGTTTCTATAACTTTACTTGTTTGACTAGATTGTTAATTTTAAGCACATAAGCAAGCACAATATTCAGCACTGTCTTAGTCACTAAGCTAAGATCTCCCTTTTATAGTCCAAAGGAGATCTTTGCAATATCGTCAAGTCTTGTCAACTACTTGCTTGTTGAGTGTGTCAGTAACTAAGATACAACATTTTCTGTGTATTACAACTTGTTGACTGAACACTTATCTAAGATATTATCTACCGTATATACTTGACTTTTATACACAAAATATCTTTTTATTCTTATCCATCCAGCAGTAGTATACGCGACACTTATCCTTTAAGCAGTAGTATGAGTCACTCCAACAGCAGTATTCAACCAGCAGTACCTTCTTTGTACTAGCAGTACTAACTTATCAGCTAGTACTGTTAGTTATAACTTGAGTATTCTTCAGATATACACTAGCAGTTAGTACTGTTAGTACAAACCTTGTAAACATATAATTCCAAACACTGATCCGCTGAACATTTAATTCCCAACAATCCTCCCCTAAACTTTTGATATATCCCTAATCATCAAGTTTCTTCAGAATTAAATTAGGATTGTGAGAGTCTTCCAAACACTACATAGCCAGACTCTTTGATCTGAGCATTTATTTGTTCTTCAAGATTAACTATCTTTCTGTCTAACTCATCTGCCATCTGTGAATCACTTTCAGCCATTTTCTTTGTCTTTAACACTTAACAGTACCTTGCTCATGCTCCATTCATTACCTAAAAGATGGTGCAATTTCCTTGGATGGAGGAATTATAAGAGGCAATGGTGCTGTGTATCTTGGATGCGCTCTAAGAAGTCAAGTCATCTCTCAGCAAGCCATGTAAGTGATGAACAAACGTAGTGAACTGAAATTGAAACTGAAAGAACTTTCTTCATTTGAACTTTCTCCATTTGTATTGCTTCATCCCTTCTAAATATATATATAATACTCCAGAATCTTTTTCTTCTTTTCACCATGATCTTGAGATAGAGCTTTATCATTTTAAGTCAAAGATGTTCGAACATGAAGAAGGGAGATGAAAGAGCTTATTTCCAGCATCCATCATTATCTTGTATGCTCTTGTCTTTTCTTGAACTCGATCAATTTAGGCAATCTTCTTCCCCAATCTTTCTCCTTGTTTGATCAATTTTCCTCCCCTAATTCATGCATACAAACCACAATCTTTTATCATCCCTTGATTGGTTAATCTTCCTCCCCTAAATCCATGTCATGTACCACAATATTTCCTCCCCATAAGCTTAATCTTCCTCCCCTGTTCGGAAGATCTCTCACCATCATCTGAACTTTTTCTTTTAAAATTCTTGAGATCAGCTTCCATTTAGAACAGCTTATCAGACAATGTTGTACATGTAGCCATTAATTCCTTAAATTTCAATTGTTGCCCTTATCACTTCCAGGTGTATTAACTCCTGTGAGAGATGAATCATGGGGCAATAACTCATAATCCATCATTAGATAGGTTTCTGAGCCATCCTTAATCCAAAATGTTTTAAGAAACTTTTGACTTAGCAGTATGAACTTGATTTTATTATTGAAAAATCATACTGCATACAACTATTTTGAAGGGATTAAGTGTGTAATAGAAACTTAATCAAGAATTTGGTTTAAATTAACCTCTGGTTGTGTGAGAACCAATGTTTTCAGTTATAAATAGCTGCCTGTGTACAGATAAACCCATTCAAAGGGTTTTCTTGACAGGGTTTCCAGCTCGTGGCAATTGTTGCCTCTAACACAAGTGTTATATTCACTTTTGCTCGTTGTTCTTTCTATCAGATATCCTTAGACTTGCTCATTATACTAATTAAAGTATAAAATGATAGAAAGTGAGTTGAGTCAGTTACTATCTGATCAACTGAACCATCAAGTCAATGTGAAACATCATAATCAGGTTTCAAGAAATAAGTTTTAAAGAATCAATTAACTTAGGTGTAAACCTTTGTTAATGAATTCCCAAAGTCTGTCCATCATGAACCTATTATGTCAGCAACTTGTATGATCATTCTTCTGCTTACACATTTCACTTGAAACTTCCTTTGTGCTCAAATGTTCATACCTGAAATGGTTAGTCCAAAACCAAGAAAACATAATGCAGAGCATTTGTCTTATAGCAGTAGAATTATATGACTAACAGTATCAACAAAACAATCCAAATTTGTACTAGGAGTACAAACTTTTCAATAACAGTACCAATTTACAAAGCTAGCAGTACAAACTGAATTTATATACAAAAACAAAGAGTTTTTAAATGATTGAGGATTAAGCATCCCAATACTTGCTACCAAGTATTAAAACCTTCCAACATCAAAAGCTTTTGTGAGAAGATCTGCAAAGTTGTGATCAGAATCAATTTTAACAACTTGAATCAACTTTTTCTCATTGCAGTCTCTAACAAAATGATGTCTAATTTCAGTGTGTTTTGTTTTAGAGTGTTGCACTGGATTTTTAATTACGCAAATTGCACTACTATTATCAATATATATGACAGTGTTCATAAAATTGTACCCATAGTCAAGAAGTTGATTTTGAAGCCAAAGTACTTGACCACAGCAACTTGCAACAGCTGCATATTCAGCTTCAGTTGTTGAAGTAGCCACAATTGTTTGCTTCTTACATTGCCATGAAATGAGTCTACACCCAAGGAATTGACATCTTCCAGTTGTTGACTTTTTGTCCAAGCTTGCACCTGCATAATCACTGTCTGAATATGCTACTAGGTCAAAAGGTGATTCTCTAGAATACCATAGACCCAACCTAGGTTGACCCTTAAGATATCTAAAAATCCTCTTGACAGCTGTTAAATGAGAAACCTTAGGAGTTACTTGAAATCTTGCACAAGCACAAACAGAGAACATGATATCAGGTCTTGATGATGTGAGATACATCAAAGAGCCTATCATAGATCTGTATGTGTGTACATCCACATTGTCTCCATCTACATCTTTAAGAAGAGGCTTCTCAGAGACCATTGGTGTGCTTGCCACTTTTGAATCAGCAAATTGAAATTTCCTTAGAATCTCTGCAACATATTTATCTTGGCTGATAAAGATGCCTTCACTTGATTGCTTAACTTGCAGACCCAAAAAGAATGTAAGTTTCCCCATGGAACTCATCTGAAACTTATCATGCATAAGTTTCTCAAACACTAAACACATCTCCTTCCTTGTAGATCCAAAGATGATATCATCCACATACACCTGAACTAGCAAAAGATCCTTCTTGTGCTTCTTGATGAATAATGTCTTATTAATCTTGCCTCGTTGAAATCCATTTTCAATTAAATAGGAAGCCAGTGTTTCATACCATGCCCTTGGTGCCTGATGAAGGCCATAAAGAGCCTTGACAACCTTGTACACCTTGTCTGGATGTTCTGGACCAGTAAAACTTGGAGGTTGTGAGACATACACCTCCTCTTCAATATTACCATATAAGAAAGCACTCTTGACATCCATTTGATAAACTGTGAAGCCCATAAATGAAGCATAAGCTAAAAATAATCTAATGGGTTCAATTCTTGCTACTGGAGCAAAAACCTCTTCATAGTCTATCCCTTCCTCTTGTGTGTACCCTTGGGCTACAAGTCTAGCCTTGTTTCTTATCACTATGCCCCTTTCATCCCTTTTATTCCTGAAAATCCATTTAGTACCAATTACCCTTACACCTTTGGGTAAATCAACTAGCACCCAAACCTTCTGAATTTTAAATTGGAGAAGCTCCTCTTGCATAGCTTCTACCCAGCTTGAATCATCTAAGGCTTTAAGAACATTTTTAGGTTCTGCTTGTGAGAGGAAATATACAAATAAGCAAGAGTGTGCATCTTCATGCTGTTTTGATGCATAAAGAGCATCAAGTAACCCTTGTTGGTCTGAAGACATAAGTTGATTCCTTGTCTTCACTCCTGATTGTACATCACCAATCACATTGTCCTAGGAGTGGACTTTGTGAATCCTTGTGTGTGGTGTAGAAGGAACATGATAGTCAGGTGGGAGGTTATTGAAATCCACCTCATCTTCTGAGAATTCTGGTTCATTTGTTTCTGATGGGCCAGCAGTAGAAACATTTGGCCTAGCAGTAGAAATATTTGACCTAGCAATATCTTGCTCTGTCTCAGCAGTACTATCATCTTTAGAACTGTTAACTGGATTCTCTTGTTCCTTAGTTCCATCCTCCTTGTTTTCATCGTCAATCCCTTCTTTAGCTTCACCAGAAGAAGGTTCATCATTTATTGAAGTTGAATCCACACTTGCCTATATTGGCATCATCACATAATCTTGAGCTTTCTCTTTTTCTAACCTTGCCTCATTTGTTGTATTATCAGCTTATGAACCTGAAAAGTCATTAGTTTCTGGCACATAATTCATTGATTTGGTTAGTGTCTCAAGATCCAATAGCCATTTGGGACCTTCACCTGCTACATTGGATTTGTTCTCTAAAAATTCCACATGCAGGTTTTCCTCTACTCTCCTAGTTCTTGAGTTGTATACTCTAAATGCTTTGCTATTAAGAGAATATCCAACTAAGAATCCTTCATCTGCTTTACCATCAAATTTGCCTAGACGGTCTAAGGTATTCAGAATTGTCACATGACATCCAAAAGGTCTAACAAATCCTATTGCAGGAGCTCTTCCTCTAAAAAGCTCATAAGATGTCTTATTGTGAGACTTAACAACCAAAACCCTGTTCTGGACATAGCAAGTAGTATTAACTGCTTCAGCCCAAAAAGTGATAGGAAACTTAGAGTCAACTAACATGGTTCTAGCAACTTCTATGAGTGTCCTATTTCTCCTCTCAGCTACTCCATTCTGCTGAGGAGTCCTAGCAACACTAAATTCTCTTCTAATACCCTTTTCTTTGCAGAAATAATCCATAACTCTATTCTTAAACTCTGTCCCATTATCACATCTAATGACTTTTACTTTCTTGTTTACTAAGTTTTCTATCTCTGTTATGAATGTTTTAAGAATGCTAGAAGTCTCATCCTTAAAACTTAAAAAGAAAACCCATGTAAATCTGCTATAGTCATCAGTAACAACAAGACAAAATCTTTTATGCTTAATACTACTCACATTTGTAGGTCCAAATAAGTCCATATGAAGCATAAACAATAATTGATCAATAGAGTTAAAAATCTTGGGCTTAGAAGTGGCTTTATGTTGTTTGCCTTTAAGACAAGCAATGAATGTTTGGTCATTTTCAAATCTTTTCTGAGGCAAGCCTCTTACCAAACCATCTTTGACAATTTTATTTATGGTTTTGAAATTAATGTGACCAAGCCTCCTATGCCATTTCATAAATTCATCCAATGTGGCCTTTTGCAACAAGAAAAGTAAGAGCCTCTTTAGGAACAATCTTCTTCATATCAACACTGTACATGTTGCATTTTCTTGGAATTTTAAGAAGTACTTGACTTTCATCAGGCATCTTAAAATCAGAAGAAAGCACAAGACATTCAGTGTCAGTAAAAAGAACTTTGTTCTTTTTGTCACACATTTGTGAGACACTAAAAAGATTATACTTAAGCTCTTGCACATAGTACATATCTTTAAAATCTAATTTACCGGTTCTAAGTGTACCTTTACCAGTAATTCTTCCTCCTATCCCCCCTCCAAAGGTAACATATCCTCCATCCAATGATTGAAAGTCTGAAAGATAAACATGTTGCCTGTCATGTGCCTTGAACACCCACTATCTGAATATCCTTGATCTTCAAGATCTGCTTGTGAATGTCCATGCACACAAATAAGGAAATTAGTTTCCTTGGGGAACCCAAGCCATTACTGACTTGGATTTGCCACGTGCATCAATGTAGTTAAATCTTTTGAGAACAGTTGATGCACAATTAGATTTAAGAGGTCTCCAAATCCAACATGCTGAAGCCTTAACAGCATTAGCCCTCATTTCCCTAGCAGCAGTATGAATTACTTGCCTAGCTGTAGAAACTGCTGGCTTTGCAGTTGTACCCTTTATTTTCCAAATTTATTTTTGGACCACTGCTTTTGTTTCAAAAGGCTTGTGAGCAGTTTTAGATGCATATTTGAAAGTTGTTTTTGCATTTTGAACTGCTGGTTTTGGGTAAACAGTCTTAAATGGTCTAGTAGTACTAACTGCTTGTCTAGCAGTAGGAACATGTTTTGGGCTAGACTTTAATGAAACTGCTCTGGGTGTTGTTCTAGTAAAGTTAGAGTGACTTTTAGTTGTATTCCTTTTTAAATTCACCCTATGGTTTGAATACCCAGATACCCTTAGGTAGCAGAAGGCTGCACGATGGTCAAATTCTCCACAAACGAAACAAGCTTTGTTATAGAAGTCAAAGTCATCACCTAGCTGGTGAGACTTGAGGTCATTCCAATTCCTTTGGTAACCTCTAGGCTTGTTTGTGGTTCTATATTGCTCACAATATCTTACTGGTTTCCTAATATGTTTAACATTTGTTTTAGGCCTAACAGTATCATTTTTGACTACCTTAGGAACACTTGTTCCTGCTTTCTTAACAACATCAGGTTTAGACATAACCTGTTCTTCTTCATCATCATCAGATGTCCAGTCCTCAATGATTGGACCACCTGATTTCCTATCAGAGGACACCTTGTCCTTAGGAAGTGAAGTATTACTTATACTCTCACTTACTTTTATAGGTTTTTCAACAACTATATCTTCTTTTAGCTTAACACCATATTCTAATGTAGGTTGTTGAAGGTCAGACAAGCCTATGTGCTGTAGGTCTATCCCTGGGGGTGCAGGGATTCGTCTGTAAGGAGGTGGGACATTCTTATATCCTAACCCAGACTTGGCTTTGTTGATCACTTGACATTCAATTATTTTGTTTACCCCATTAGAGGCATGTTGTAATGTTTTTACACTTAATTGAATGTTTTCTTTTTCTTCTTTAAGTCTAGCATACTCAGTTCTTAAAAAGCTAATTTCTGCATCTTTAAAAATTATGTCTTGTTTAAGAAGAGCTTTGTCATCCGAAAAAGCAAATTCATTGTCTTTATAGTGAATGATCTGCTTCTCTAGGATAGCTAAACCTACCTTATAATCTATTAAGTTTTGATGAGTTTTGTTCAGTTCTAACCTTTGATCATCATAATGTTTTCTTAAAGTTTCTAGTTCTGTAAGAGCAGTGCAAGTATTAGAACAAACTTTATCATTTTGTACCTCAGTAGCAGAGAAAGCCATAAGAGCCATCTGAGTAGAAGGTTCTTCTTCATCTGCCATGAAACTTTAATCAAAACCTAAGCCATCAATAGCTACCATAGCTTTTGAATTTGGCTCAGTAACCTCCCCTGCTTTGGACTTGCTTCCAAAACCTTTGTTCTTTCCATCTTGATGCCTTGGTCTTATGCATTCCCTTGAGAAGTGCCCCATCATGTGGCAGTTGTAGCATTCTATCTTTGATTTGTCAAAACCAGCAGTATCATTGCTGCTGACAGTGATCTTCTTCCCTGTCCTTTGATAAAATTTCTTAGCCCGCATGCTAAGAAGATAAATTTGCCATTTTAGGTCCATCTCCTCCAAATCATCGTCATTGATTTCCTGGAGGTCTTCATGAGTAAGCATAGACCCATCATTCTGGCTTGTGAGAAAAGCACAACATGTTTTCTCATCCGTATTACCAATAGTATAGCTTGATGAACTAGCAGTACCAACTCCCATATCAACCTTCACATCTTCAACAGGATTTGAGGTACTAGGAGATGACACAAATGCCATGTTTCCAGTGCTTGAACTAGCACTTCCAACTTTCTTCACATCTTGTTCAACAATTTTGAAGTTGTTGTACAAGTAATTCAGACTCATTGAATCAATATCTAGCTTGTTTTTCCAGACAACCACATGCATAGCCCACTCTTCTGGTAGACTTCTTAAGAACTTGGAGTTTAAATCTTCTTGAGGTATCTCTACACCAAGAATAGCAAGTTGGCTCACAATCTTCTGAAGCCTGTTAAACATGTGATCCAATGATTCATTGGTTGTTGAAGAGAAGTTTTCAAAGTTCTGCTTGAGAAAAGTCTTCTGGGTCTTCTTGGTGGCTTCATTCCCACCATACCTTGCAACAATGGCCTTAAATAATGACTTGGCATCTTTGAACTTGCTGAAGTTTAAAATTTGATCATTTGGAAAGGTCATCATCAGCATACTTCTGGCCTTGAGGTCATTCTTCTTCTTGACTCTCTCTTCTGCAGTTGTTGGGTTGGTATTCACAGTTGTCACTACCTTTTCTTCAACTGTTGATGTAGTGTTTGTAGGCTTGAAAGAGTTTCCTTCTTCAATAATTTCCGAAAGTGTATAGTCTTGCACTTGGAAATACGGCTCTATCCTTAACCTCCACATATCAAACTCATTCTGTTTGAGCATTGGCAACTTTGCAGCAACATTCGTTTGAATAGACTCCATGTCCATTTCTTCTTCTTCTAAATCAAAGATATCAGTCTGAGCTCTGATGCCAATTGAGAGGATGTTTGATGATACACTCTGAGGATGTTAGTCCTTTATAACGAGTGTATATGATACTTTGAGTGAATATGATTAAGTATGCGGAATCTACTTAACCACACTTAGAAGGATATTGGTTATGGAAATGGAGCAGTGATGCTTGTATATTGTAGTATGAACACAGAAAGTATAACACCAAATGATTCAATATTATTGAGAATAATACGAGTGATCTTCACTATCATTAGGGTTACAAAACCTTGAATCTCTATGCTTCTATGACTTTACTTGTTTGACTAGATTGTTAATTTTAAGCACATAAGCAAGCACAATATTCAGCACTATCTTAGTCACTAAGCTAAGATCTCCCTTTTATAGTCCAAAGGAGATCTTTACAATAATGTCAAGTCTTGTCTACTACTTGCTTGTTGAGTGTGTCAGTAAATAAGATACAACATGTTCTAAGTATTATCTACCGTATATACTTGACTTTTATACACAAAATATCTTTTAATTCTTATCCATCCAGCAGTAGTATACGCGACACTTATCCTTTCAGCAGTAGTATGAATCACTCCAACAGCAGTATTCAACCAGCAGTACCTTCTTTGTACTGTTAGTTATAACTTGAGTAGTCTTCAGATATACACTAGCAGTTAGTACTGTTAGTGTATTCTTCTCAGCAGTACAAACCTTGTGAACATATAATTCCAAACACTAATCTTCTGAACATTTAATTCCCAACACCTTACTGCTGTCAAACGGATCTTTTAGTATCTTAAGGGAACCATCTACATGGGCCTTGTGTATCCGAAAGACTCCAGTTAAGAACTAACCGCCTATTCATATGCAGATTATGCAGGTTGTCAAATTGATTGCAAGAGTACTTCAGGAGCTGCTCAATTCTTGGGAGAAAAACTAATAAGTTGGTCTTCAAAGAAGCAGAATCATACTGCCTTATCCACTGCAGAAGCTGCCTTATCACGTAACTTAATATGTGTGTTTAAAGTTTAGTTTGTGTTAGCTTTCCAAAAGCTAATGTGTATAGTCACATTTACTTCTAACACTGTGACCAAATTCCCTATATGGTCACACTAAATGTTTTGTCACACATTATTTAAGTGTAGCCAAAATCCAATACATATGGTCACGTAACTTAATATGTGTGTTTAAAGTTTAGTTTGTGTTAGCTTTCCAAAAGATAATTTGTATAGTCACATTTACTTTTTGTACGATCATGTGACTATATGCCTTTACAATAGCCACAGCATATCACAAATGTGTGACTATATTATGTTTATGGCCACATTTAAGGTGATTATATGTGACCAATATGTTCATAATTGTCACATCGTGAAGTATTCATGTGGCTAATATTTAGAGCAAAATGTCAAATCGGTCATCATTAAATTTCATGCTTTGTGTGACTAAATGTTGATCCCAGTTGAACACTTGTAAAGTTCTAGTTAAACTTTAATATTAATAATAACTTTAATGTAACAGTAAACTTATGAACAGCGAATTCAACAAACAATAAGCCTCAATATTATTAAAGAATAATATGAATACTCTTCCTAGTATTAGGTTTATAAAACCTTGAAGCTATGAATTCTAATACGTATAAACCGACTTTACATGTAAATCTCATAAACAGTCTTAACTAAAACACTAATAGTCTTAACATTTACTCTAGCGGTAGTAACTCTGTCAGCAACATTAACTTTGTTCCGGCAGCACTAACGTTGTTCTGGCAGCAGTAACTACTTAGTTTATTTTACTTTGAATTCTTCAACAGTTTTAACTTTGTAAGAGCAGTCTTAACTCTGAACCAGCAGCATTAAACAATTAGCATAATTTCCTTTAAGTTCAAAAGCAGTCTTAATACCTTAGAGCAGCAATAACATAAAGTGAGCAGCACCAATATCAAGAAGCTTTAATTCCCAACAATCCTCCCCTAAAGTTGATATTTTCTCCTAAAATCATCAAGTTTCTTCAATCAAAGCTTCATAATCACCAGGAGGATGCTTCCAAACACTTCTTTACTTCTTGACTTGAGTAAGAATGAACCAACAAGGCCAGTCCTTCTAACAAACGCATAAATAATAGCTCAAACATATAAAAAACAGGAAGTAAAATATTAATAGATAAAATGAAATCCTTCACAAGAGTATTTGCAGCAAAACAAAAGCTTAAAAAGGTTCTGCATAGTACAAACATAAATCGTTAAACAAGTACAAAAAATCGAATGTCTTTATGCTTTAAAAGAACGGGTGAAATATGATAAAGGTGGAGTGTGACAACTTAAGCATGCCATGGTTCACTTGGATTTTCGTATAACAACACCTCCACATTCAGTTCGATAGTAGTCATTTCGTGATACATTACCCAAGTCATGTCGATCCACACGTGGCAATATGTTATCATTGTGCTGGTGAATGACGGTACTAAATTCCTCATCGACTTCATCATACTTATCTTTGTAATTCTTGGGAGGTGTCTTAAAGACAATAGACAATTTTTTATCTATCTGGTCTTTCGCATAAAACACTTGTCGTGCTTGTGAGGCTAATATGAACGGATCAACCTTGTGGCCTAAATTATTCAGGTCAACCAATGTATACCCAAGAGCAGTATCGCGTTTCACACTACCAGCTCTGTGATGAACCCAATCACATTTGAAAAGAGGAATTTGCCTGAAATGGTAATCTATTACCCATATCTCTTGTAAAACCCCATAATAAAATGCTTTTCTTGTGGTTGCAACTTCTTTAGATATGTGCATATCTAATGCCTCAACACTAACCCCACTGTTCTGGTAAACTTTGCCTTCATGACATTTCGTACGAAAGGTATACCCATTGATGTTATATGCATCGTATTTCACTACGGTGGTGCGTGGTCCATATGATATCCACCTTACAATTTCTGATACACTTTCTTTGTCAATCGCTAACTCTCTCTCAACCTGATCAATTTCATTACAAGTATATATTAGCTTGAAATTGAAGGAAAAACAAACAAACAATTATAAATAACATAAGATTAATTACCTCTTTGCGTAACCACTTAGCAAAAGATTTACTGTGCTCATTCTCCAGAAATGCTATTCCTTTACCCGGGTTTTCTGTTTCCAAAACTTGCTTGTGTCACCTGAAACAATGTGTTTGATTATTATATTTGATAGAACATTTTAAGTAACGAAATAGGCATGTGTTAGTAATACTTACTTGATATACGGTACAATTTCATATGTATTATGTATTACATACAAATGTGCTTTTTGAAAGAGTTCCGTAGAAACTTCACTTGATTTGTCGGCCGACAATGGCTTTCCTTCCTCATTTTCATCAGTGTCATGTTTATCAATTGGGATACCAATAGTTTTCATGGATTTATGATATTCGCTAAAAAAACTCTATTGTTTCTTCCGCAATAGTCTCCTCAGCAATGCATCCCTCTGGTTTATTTTTGTTTTGCACATGTCCTTTAATAACCATCATACATCATTCAAAGGGATACATCCACCGAAAGCATATGGGACCACATAATTTTACCTCCCTAGTTAGGTACACAGTCAAATGTATCAAAATATCAAAAAATGACGGAGGAAAGAACTTCTCGAGTAGGCACAGTGTCACTACTAGTTCTGCTTGCACATTATCTAGTTCTTGCAATATTACTTCTTTGCTACATATTGATTTAAATAAAAAGCAAAACCTGATAATAGCATATCGTGCAGGTGGGTGCATGATTGAATGTATTGCAATGGGCAGAAACTCTTGCATTAGCATGTGATAGTCATGCGATTTAAGGCCAATGAGCTTCCTAACCTTTAGGCTGACCAAACTAGAGAAATTTGAACAATAGCCTTGTGGTACCCTGAAGTTGTGTAACGTTTCACAAAAGATGTCTTTTTCAGCATTCGTTAGTGTGTAACCTGCTGCAGGTTGTTTTGTTTTGTCTCCTTCTTACATAGCAAACAACTCTGATTTTACCCCCAACTCAGCCAGATCCAATTGAGCATTCACTCCATCTTTCGTCTTTCTCGGAACATGTAGCAAAGTTCCGACCAGACTCTCAGCAACATTCTTTTCTACATGCATAAAATCAATAGAATGTGGAACAGAATTATGCCTCCAATACTTAAGTTTTTGATACCAAATGTTGAATTTCTTCCAATACGCACCGTTTTGTCAGTTTACTTGGCTTGAACTACCCTCTTCTTTTGTTGTGTTTCTTTTCTGCTTTTGAATCTTCCCACCTCTGCCTCTCGTATCTTCTTGGTTTTCTGATGCCTTATTGTTTGTTCGTTTTCCTTTTCCCCACTTATTTTCAATATGTTGTACCTCGTTGTATATTTGTTCCCCGGTCATTGGATTTGGAGCCAGGAGAAAATCTTGTTGTCCATTAAATGCCTTCCTTTTCTTTCTGAACGGATGGTCATATGGTAGATATCGTCTGTGACCAACATAACTTTACTTGGATGAGGCAGAAAGTCTAACTCGGTTTGTATCTTTCTCACATACTAGACAACCTTTGAATCCACTGTACGGGCAGCCACATAATGTACCAAGTGCAGGGTAATCATTTATTGTCCATAACACAACGGCACGTATATTAAAGTTATATTTTGTGGATACATCATATGTATCAACCCCTGTCTCGAATAAGGTTTGCAGATCATCAACCAACGGTTCTAAAAAAACATCGATATCATTTCCCGGGTATCCCGATATTAATACCGAAAGCATGATAAACTTTATTTTCATACACAACCATGGAGGAAGATTGTATATGACAGTTAAAACTAGCCATACACTGTGATGCCTATTTCATGTGTGGACATCAACCCCATCAGCCGATTTTCCTAGCCGTAGATTTCTTGGATCTTCAACAATTTTGGGGAATTTTTCATCTATGGTACGCCATGCCTGTGACTCTGCGGGGTGACGTAACACATCATCTGTTATCCTCTGCGTCGCGCGCCATCTTAAATCTTCTAAAATACTTTGTATCTTAAATAGTCATTGCAGTCTTGGTATAATTGGAAAGTACCACATTACCTTTACTGGAATGTTTTCGTACACTTTATGTGTCTTATTATCCACCTTCCATCTTGATATCCCACAAATTTGACACGCAGTCAAATCCTTGTCAGCCTTCCAGTAAAGAAGGCAGTTGTCAATACATACATGTATCTTTTTATATCCTGATCCCATCAATTTCATAACTTTTTTTGCTTGATAAGTTTTTTCCACCATTTCGTTACTAGCTGGTAGCATCTTTTTTAACAATCCTAGTAATTCGGTAAAGAACTTATCAGAACATCCGTACTTATCCTTCAAGTTGAGTAGTTTAACTATTGCGGACAACTTTGTGAAGTCAGGACATCCTTCGTAAAGAGGCTTCTCTACGCCTAATAATAGTTCTTGAAACAAAACAAGGTCATCCTCAGAAAAATTATCTTTTCTAGCATTAACCATTTCTACTGTTGATGGGCCATCTGTTGGAATATCTGAAGCAAAATCCGTGTCGCCAACAAACTATGTTGTAGTGTTAACAGGTTTTGGGGAACTTATTGATGGCTCATCCTTTTCTTCATTTTTAGTCCACTTTATGTAGCTTAGATCAATCCCATTGCTGAATAAATGGAACTGCACTTCCTCCACTTTATGCTCTATGTGGTTTAAACATTTGGAACACGGACATGACATTAAAAGATGTTGTTTATTGAGGTAGATTCGATACACTTGAAGGGTGTTAGTCCTTTGTGACTTTGTGTATATGATATGTTTGAGTTAGTATGATTAAGTATGCAGAATCTACTTAACCACACTTAGAAGGTTATTTGGATATGGAAATGGAACAGTTGTGTTTGTAATTGAACAATGAATAAAGAAAGTTTATCACCAAATGATTCAATATTAATCAAAATAATACGAGTGATCTTCACTATCACTAGGGTTACAAAACCTTGAATCTTAATGTTTCTATGACTTGTGATATTGTTGTGTTTGTTCTTTTCTCTTAACAGATATTCAAATTCTTTTCTTTTTACAAATCTAAGTCATTAATATCTAGTCTAAGATCTCTCATTTATAGTCCAAGAGAGATCTTTACAAATATTGTCAAGTCTAATTGAACACATGCTTGAGTGTGTCAGTCATTAAGATACAACATGTATATGTGTTTACAACTTGTTACTGAACACTTTGTCGAAAGATATTATCTACCGTGTATTGTTGACTATTATACACATAATATCTTCATATACTTATCCAACCAGCAGTAGAATACTTCAATAGTTATCCACTCAGCAGTAGAATCTTCTTCACCAGCAGCAGCATCATTCAACAGTAGAATGTTTAACGCTAGCAGTAGAATCAAATGCACTTGCAGTAGAATGATACTTAGAGTATTTCTTTGAGCAGAACTGATCTTGTGAACATGTAATTTCCAATACTAATCTTCAGAACATTTAATTCCCAACAATCCTCCCCTAAACATGTGATTTCCCTTAATCAACATGTTTTCTGAATTAAATGAGGATTGTGTAGATCTTTCAAACACTTCTTAGTCAGACCCTTGATCTGAGCTTCCCTTTGTTCTGTAAGACTAAATATCTTTCTCAGTAACTCATCTGCCATTTTCTTTTGACTTCAACAATATTAGTACCAATCTTCAAGCTTCAAACAAAGCCTAAAAGATGTGCAATATGCTTGGATGGAGGAATTATAAGAGGCAATGGTGCTGTGTATCTTGGATGCTTGTTTCAACAAGTGAAATCATCTATCAGCATGCCTTTGCAAGTGATGAACAAACATAGTGAACTGAAATTGAAACTGAAAGTTCCTAGATAGAACTTTCTCCATTTGAAATGTGTAACCTTTCGTAAATTCAAGTCATTCTTTAATCTATAATATATTTGGTTTCCTCTCGAGTAAAAATTTAATTTTTAATTTTTACCCGATTTAGCAAATTTCGCGTTTTTAGCTTTTCTCGAGCCGTGCTTGGGATTTCTATCCCGGTCCTTGTCTCAAGTGACTCAATATCCTCTCAATTGTCCCTAGAAACCAAGTGAATATATTTTTCACATTTCTCACTTCGTTTCACAATTTCGTTAGTTTTAAGCATCTACTCGCGTTTTAACAATTTAACCTTTACACCATATTTCACCCTTACATTTTTACATCTACTTAATACCTTTTTAAAAAAAAAAAAAGATAAAACCCTCCCTTAAACTCCCTAGGCCGGCCCCTTTACCATACACACACACTTCCATTTTTCAATTCCAAGAAAACACACTCATAACTCCCCCATGCAAATCTAAGAAAAACCATCCATTTCCTCCTCCTCCTACCTCATTTTCTGCCGAAAATCACCCTAAATACCACCCATATCATCTTGATTTTTATTACAAAATCATCCATACAACATCCTCTTGAAGATACTCTCAAAAGATGGTGATTTGAATCACGTTTTTGAAGGTTTTGGTGATGTTTTGAAGGTTTTTATGAACCATTCTTCTTCTTCAATTTTATTTAGCTCACAAAATGTTTTTGTGGCTGTAGGTTGAAGCCTCACACGACCCTAGGAAGATCCTCCTTCAAGCTTGCAAGAGTTGGTCTTGGTGGTGTCATCTTGGTTGATCATCAATCCTTGTTCTTGAAAGATTCTTGTGTTGTTCATCACTTTTGTAAGAAACCCATCACCAACTTTATTTATTTTTATCATTTCACTACTGTAAAAATTATATATCTTGGTGTGTTTGAACATTATATAAGTTGTTATGCTTAGATAGGCTTGGTACATAATTTAATACACAATGAAAACCCTAAAAGACTAGACCTTCAAACTGTGAATCTGAACCAACGACAAAGATGGAGTAAACTGTACTAATTAGTAAACATTGGACATAAAATAAAAATATGGGGTTTTAGATCTATGTCTTGCGGTCGTTTTGACGGGAATTTCATTAAATAACTCATTACGATGATTAAATTAGAAATGTTTTGGTAAAACATGTCATAACCTGAGTAACAGATTTGAAACGTACAGAAGTCATTTTTTTTGTGAATAACCCACTGTTACTCAAAGAATGAAAGTTGTAGATAACATCTTAACTTAAACGTGGCCGCAAGAATGGGATCATTTTGATTAGTAGAACTCCAGATATTGTATTTTTGGTGGGACTATTGTAATTATGAAAACTACTGGACTGAATAAAATGGACAAAATAATAATTTAGCTGCTGCTATGTAATTTTTGACCAAGTGGGACCCACAAAACTTGTTAGTACAGATGAATACCTTTCCGGGGATATAAAGAACTTAATTTTTCGACTTACGGTTTGCAAGTAACGGATTTTTAGATGTAAACAAATTACTAAACTTTCCATCAGCTTTGGTATAAAAATGTACAAACATGTTTTAAGCTTTATAAAAATTTGACCTTTGATACATTTTTGGACCACCTAATATATTTTTGAACCCTCAGGTTTAATGTGAACTTTTTGGCTAAAACTTGACCCATGGGCTAAAAATTGAACCTTAGGCTAATCTTGGACTTTTATCATACATGATTGGACTTAGGGACAAGTATAGAATATCTACTTGAATTTTGATAACTTGTAAATGCTAAGCTAAAACTTGTAATAACTAGGAACTATGTACCAAGCATAATTAAGATCATAACTTATATAACTAAATTGCATCAATGTTTATTTTAAAAACCTAAGACAAGCGTATATCTATTTTAGGTTCATCGTAGAGCTTGCGTGACTATTTTTCTCCACTAGTTGTTCCGTGCTATTTCCTTTATTCACGGTGAGTTCATAGCCTCGCCTTTACTCATTTTATTATTTTATAAACCTCGCGAGGGGGATACATGCTAGTTTTTAAAACTGAATACAAGTAGCTTTTGGTATGCTGGACCCGATTACATGATTATAGTTTATTGAGTTGCCCCTGCCATTAAAAGTCCCTAACATCATGAACCGATAATTCAATGGGAAGCGCTAATATTATGAATATGCATATTTGGTTTGACGAGCCTGTCCGGATGAGTAGCTCTCATTGGTCTAACGGGTAGCATAATATTGAGTATATCTTGGTAAAATTGGCAAGTTTACCCCTTTAGGGCACATTTTATTTCAGTTAAGTTTCGGTGTCATGAGCTTGATACTATAATCATATTATACGACTTGTATATGCATTACTTGTCGCCCGATGAAAGAAAAATTACTTGTATTCAACTTATTACTTATTAAACTCTATGAATTCACTCAACTTTATGTTGACTTTTTAGCATGTTTTATCTCAGGTCCGTAAGTGACTTTCAGCTTGGATGGGCTACGCAAGGAATGGATATCTATATGATGGCTCATGTTTAAATAAAAGTTTTCATTCGATAATGTTCTAAACTTCTAAAACTTATGCATCTTTTGACTATGTCAAAAACTTTTGGGACCTTGTTGACTCTGATAAATTATCGAATGTGAATGTTTTAAAAACGACTTTGTTTTAAAGTTGTTTACTATAATTGTACAATGTGACGAATATATAGCACCCTATGTGGTATTCCGCTGCATAGCTAAAATGGGGGTGTTATAAAATGCTTCATCCCTTCTGAATATATATAATACTCTAGAATCAGCTCTGTTCTTGTCATTTTCAACCTCCATGTCATCATCTTGTATGTTCTTGTCTTTTCCTCCCTTACATTTGGTTAAACTTCCTTTCTTGGGATTTATTTCTTCCTTTGAGATAAGAATAACATTTTATCCTCCCCTGTTTGGAAGATCTCTCACCATCATCCCATCATCATCATCTGATCTACCAATGTGAACTTGTTTTCAGACAATGTTGAACATGAAGCCATCAATTCCTTAAGAGTTTATGTGCTGCCCTCATCACTTCTAGGTGTGTTAACTCCTATGAGAGGTGATTCATGGGGAATTTAACTCATTATCCATCAATGGATGGTTTTGCTGAGTCAATTTGAAAATCCTTTTTAAGAAACTTTTGAGTTAGCAGTATGTTCATGATTTTATTATAGAAAAATCATACTGCTTTCAACCATTTTGAAGGGATTAAGTGTATAACAAACACTTAATCAAGAATGCGGTTTAAAGCAACCTCTGGTTGTGTGAGAACCAATGTTTTCAGTTATAAATAACTGCCTGTGTAAAGATGAACCTATTCAAAAGGCTTTCTTGACAAGGTTTCCAGCTCATAGCAATTGTTACCTCTAACACAAGTGTTAGATTCACTTTTACTAGTTGTTTTTCTATCAAATGTCCTTAGACTTTCTCATTATACTTAAAAGTATAAAATGATAGAAAGTGAGTTGAATCAGTTACTATCTGATCAACTGAACCATCAATTCGATGTGAATTATCATAATCAGATTTCAAGAAATAAGTTCTAAGGGATCAGTTAACTTAGGAGTAAACCTTTGTTAATAAATTCCCAAACTCAGTCCATCATAAACCTATTATGTCAGCAACTGAAATCATCATTCTGCTGCTTCCATTTCACTTGAAACTTCCTTTCTTTTCAATGTTCATACCTGAAAATGTTAGTCCAAAACCAAGAAACAAAATGCAAAGCATATGTCTTATAGCAGTATCATAGATATGACTAACAAATATGAACTTAACAAACAAAAATTTGTACCAGCAGCACAAACTTTTCACTAACAGTAGTATTTTATAAATCCTGCAGTACAATCTTAAGATATATACAAAAACCACACAGATTAAAAAGGTTAAGGATTAAGCATTCCAATACTTGCTACCAAGTATTGAAACTGATAACGCTTTAATCTGACATGTTTTTAGGCGCGTTATTGCTAGTTTTGTGCATCATATTTGGTTATATTTGCGTGTATTTGTTGCTAAATGATTAAAAAGTGTGTATGCAAGTAAATATAGCCAAGTGCAGGAAAAGTTGAGGAAAAAACGAAGAAACGAAGAGATTATGCACATATGGAGAATTACGAGAAAGAAACCACCTGAGACTTCAAGGATTTGATTAGTTCAAGATTTCTATGCCTTATATATCAAGAGAAGATCAAGTTCTATAAAAGGAATTAGTGGTACAGCGAAGGATCAAGCACGTAACGAGAAAAGAAAAGAAAAAATAAAAAGTTGCATGGCAGAGTCAACCATCCGATCGGATGGCGCCCGCATCCGAATCGGATGGGTGAAGTTTGAGTACCGAGAGCTCCAACCGATCGGTAGGAGCCAAATACCGATCGGTTGGCCGACACTGGAGTTACAAAGTTGCATTAAAAGGAGAATTTAAGTCTTATAATCATTATGGCTTATCATTTCTCGGCTATTAACTCATTTGGGACGTTTTTACTTGAAGAGTAAGGGTTTCCTCACTTATTTAAGGAACCCTTAGCTTATTTACAAGAGAGAGAAGTTTTTGAGAGAAGTTTTTGAGAGAAGTTTTTGGGGAAGTGACATAACCTAAAAAGCTTACACCACCTTATTATTATTGCCCGAAAGCTTGTAGTTGCTGTGAAAACGTCCAGGAAGCCTTGAGTTCGAGTCTCAAGAGTTGTGTCCGTGTGTGGAGTTGTTTACGTGTGATAATAGGCGATTGGAGGAGTGTGGATTGCTATAGTTCCACAATTCTAGTTCTTGTAATTCCTTGATTAAGTATTTCTTGTTGAGTTATTATTATGAACTAATTTTACTTTTACTATATGATGAATGAAAGTTTGGTTAATTACTTGTGTTTGATTATGATTGTTATGGAGTGATTTTAGTTATACTTGTGTGTGAATGATGTGACAATTGTTGGAGTAATCTTATCATAGTGATGCATGAAAACATATCTTGTTTTATGAGTTTGTTGAAACACAATCTAGTCTTGCTTAATTGGTTGGTAAAAACAATTTTAAAGACTTACAAAGGCCGAAAGGAGTTTTCTTTATGTTTTTATTCCAAAAAGTTAGTGCATGAATTAGTATGGATTGTGGTGTGTGACAAGCACCATCTTTACTCATTAAAATGGATTTGGAAATGATTTAATCACAAAAAAGGCCGAAAGGATTCGTAGGAATTCTTAAGATAAGAAATGCTTTCAAACAACAAAAGAGCTTAATAGAATTATTGTAATAGTTAATCATGGCCGAAAGGAATTAACTAGGAGATTGAATTCTTAGATATGATTTCTCATGATAAAAACCATTGATTGTGAATCATTCATTTTAAGTTGTGCATCATTACAAGTCACACCTAACTTGGTTGGTTACTCTAAACAATTGGTCATAGACACACAAGTATATTTGTTTTTGATTGATTGAATTTTGCTTGTTTTTGAATTTACTTCAAATTGGATTGACACCCATTTTTGTTAAAACTTATTTACTAAACCTAAACCCCAATTCCCTTGGGACGATCTCGACTTACCCACCTTTACTACCACGGACGAATATACTTGCTCGTATGTGTGAATAGAGAATTGGATAAATCGTGTTTATAAATTTTAAAACTTGAACACAACGACACGCACATCAGAAACCTTCCAACATCAAAAGCTTTAGTGAGAAGATCTGCAAAGTTGTGTTCAGAATCAATTTTGAACACTTGAATCAACTTTTTCTCATTGCAATCTCTAATAAAATGATGTCTAATTTCAATGTGTTTTGTTTTAGAATGTTGTGCTGGGTTTTTAATTATGCAAACTGTACTACTATTATCAATATGAATGACAGTGTTCATGAAATTGTACCCATAGTCAAGAACTTGGTTTTGAAGCCATAGGACTTGACCACAGCAACTTGTAGCAGCTACATATTCAGCTTCAGTTGTTGAAGGAGCCACAATTGTTTGCTTCTTACACTGCCATGAGATAAGTCTACACCCAAGGAATTGACATCCTCCAGTTGTTGACTTTCTGTCCAAGCTAGCACCAGCATAATCACTATCCGAAAATGCTACCAAGTCAAAAGGTGATTCCCTTGAATACCATAGACCCAACCTTGGTTGACCCTTGAGATATCTAAAAATCCTCTTGACTGTTGTTAAATGAGAAACCTATGGAGTTACTTGAAATCTTGCACAAGCACAAACAGAGAACATGATGTCAGGTCTTGATGATGTGAGATACATCAAAGAGCCTATCATAGATCTGTAAGTGTGTACATCTACATTGTCTCCATCTAAATATTTAAGAAGTGGCTTCTCAGAGTCCATTGGTGTGCTTACCACTTTTGAATCAGCAAATTGAAATTTTCAAAGTATCTCTACAACATATTTATCTTGACTAATAAATATGCCTTTACTAGATTTCTTAACTTGCAAACCCAAAAAGAATGTAAGTTCCCCCACGAAACTCATCTGAAACTTATCATGCATAAGCTTCTCAAACTCCAAACACAACTCTTTCTTGTAGATCCAAAGATAATATCATCCACATACACCTGAACTTGCAAAAGATCCTTCTTGTGATTCTTGATGAATAATGTCTGATCAATCTTTCCTCTTTGAAATCCATTTTCTATTAAGTAGGAAGCCAGTGTTTCATACCATGCTCTTGGTGCCTGATGAAGGCCATAAAGAGCCTTAACTGCTTTATACACTTTTTCTGGATGGTCAGGATCAATGAACCCCAGAGGTTGTGAGACATACACCTCTTCTTCAATAGTTCCATATAAAAATGAACTCTTGACATCCATTTGATAAACTGTGAAGCCTATAAATGAAGCATAAGCTAAGAAAAGCCTAATTGCCTCAAGTCTTGCTACTGGAGCAAAAACCTCATCATAGTCTATACCTTCTTCTTGTGTGTACCCTTGGGATACTAATCTAGCCTTATTCTTAATCACTATGCCCCTTTTATCCCTTTTATTCTTGAAAACCCATCTAGTGCCAATTACCTTTTCATCCTTAGGTAAATCAACTAGCACCCAAACCTTTTGAATCTTAAATTGAAGAAGCTCCTCTTGCATAGCTTCCATCCAGCTTGAATTATCTAAGGCTTTAAGAATATTCTTTGGTTATGCTT